>BSBM01000939.1:8422500-8642500 GCA_027924585.1 Larix kaempferi | reverse complement strand
GTTGGAGTTTGGAAAATGATGAAATGGTCATATCATAAATGCAACTCCTCATATTGTCACTATCCATTTTAATGATTTGAGTGACCTCAGATTGTTTAAAGACCACTTCAACATAAATTTCCATTAAACATTTCAATCACTGAGATTAGAGATGCCTAATTTAGAACAAATACCAAACACAAAAACTATGAAAACAGTGGTGTGAGTATCCACACTTCCTCATTAGGAATGAGTGGGATTCATTGTGTAGGAGACTAGGGATATTAATTTGGGGAACTGTAATTTAGCAAAAGATTTGATCAATGTCCACGTAATCAATAAGTTTATCGAAGTTTTCATGTCAATCAGTAAATTCATCCACACCCTAAAAATTTTGTGAAATGCTTGTATTTTCTACTATAAATATTTCTAATACCCTCCCTCTCTCTCCCTCTCTCCCTCATATTCTCCCTTCTCTCTCTCTCTCTCTCTCTCTCTCTCTCTCTCTCTTTGTCCCCTCGATCCCTAAATATACCTCCTCCACCTCTATAACCCCACCTCTATATCTATATCCCTCTCTGAACCCCCCCTTTGTATCTCCCTATCTCCCTAACCCCCATATCCCTTACCCTAAACCATAACCCCCTTATCTCTCTCTCTCAATCCACCTCTCCTTGTATCCCTAAACCCCTCCCCCCTCTCTCTAGGACACCGCTCTCTTCCTCTCATCCCAACCCTCCCTCTATTTATCTCTCAAAAACCCCTCCATATTCCTCTCCCCCCAATCACCCATATCTCTCTATATCTCTCCCTCTCTCCCAACCCCATTCTCTCTCCCTAATCTCCCTCATTTATCTATCTCTCTAAGCCCCCCCATGTATCTTTCCCTCCCTCCCTCCTATTCCCCCTGACTCTCTCTCTCTCTATCCCCATAACCCTTACTAACCCATTTTCTTACTCTCTCTCTCCCCAAATCCTCCACCTCCACCTACCCCCCACCCTTCTCTCTCTCCCCCAACCCCCTAATACCCCACTCTCTCACACTCTTTCTCAGTCTCACTACCCCTAATCCCCCCATCTCTCCCTAACACCCATCACATCAAACTATAATCCACTTCTTCTCTTCCCTTTACCAGCACTCTACATTATTTCCCTTTTGTTGGGTTGACCTTGACTTGATCATATAAAAGTTAAAATCAAATTTGGTTATTGATGTTATGGACCCATGGTATTCTTGTGATGTAATCCTATAAAGAGGCTAGTCATACTCCATTGTAATATGAGTATGTGTCCAGAACTCTCACTGATGATTAAGGGTACCTATGTAAGTAGAGCCACACTCGAACATGCCTTGAATGGATCTAGAAGAGGGTTATAATGAAGACCTTTTATCAATTCTAACTAGCTAATGGGTTTCAAGGATGATTCATTAAAGCTAGATGTGCATGAAGTTATGGTTTTCTTTACTGCTCTATATTTCTATTATGTATAATAATGTTTGCTACATCCTGGAACCAACATTTCATATCAGATCTTGGTAGACACTCACTCTCCAACAAGAGTTGTTTGATCAAGATCAGGGTATCTGAATATACATGGTAGAATGATCAAGAAATATTTTTTCATTCTCCTTGATTTGGATGGCGGAGTGTGAATCAGTGTGTTTAGACCTATTGGTGTGATGGATCGACCCGAGAAGCCACAAAAATGCTAGGTTTGAGGCATTCTAAGGAAACATGGAGTGCAGGAAAACATATCTATATCTAACAGGAAAATTGGAGCATGTAAGTTTATGGTTACTCTCGGGAGAGTTCCATATCAATGAATAAATTTCGGATTTTTTTTCTATGTTGTGTTTATTTTCCATTGTAATGTGGCATGAAGGCAATGAATGGAAGTATCGTCTCACTTACTTCTCTTAACTGTACACCTCTTCACCATCTCTTCTTCTACTAACCGTTATCTCAAGACCCACTACCTTTCTCCCTTGTATCCCATCATGTTTCCCTTCCATATTTTAATTCATCTCTCCCCACTTCAACTTCCTAAATACTCCCAACCCTTGGCCCTTCCCTACCCTTGTTGAAGTCTTTTGCCTAAGGTAAATTTAATGTGCTAAACATTAGGCATGCATTTTATTGATAAAATCGTGTGCATGTTTTATCTACAAAAATCATGTGAGAATTTTAGCATCATGCATGCATTTTGTAGAGCTTAATCATGCACACATTTTATATGACACCAATTTTTTAAATGAAGCAAAGGAAATTTGAATTTAAAAGGAATGCGCCTGCATTCCTTACCACCTAAGCCAAGCCTCCTCGCTTGTTTGTGTGTCATCGCTATTCCTATCTTTTGCTTTAGGGCTAGCTTCGGGTTAATCAAACCTATGCTATGGAATATTTTAAACCATATCTAATTTGCCATTTCATCCATTTTCTCAATATGCATGTGTTTTACCACTTGTTATAGTATGCTACACACAATCATTTTTTACGAAGTTTTAGACATAAATAACAATTTTTCTGCAGATTCCAAATATGTATTTTCTATTTTTTTCCATTTTTATTGTGTTATTATTCCTTAACTCATAAAACACACTAATATATTTAGTGTTTCTTCCACCACTTTCTCATTTCTCAAGCATTTAAAAAAAAAATTTATTGTTGCAGTGCTAGACACCAACCTCTACATGCTGAAAAAAACACATTTTGTTATCGTTGCATTAAGACATTCAAAAGAGGGGCCCACACTTGGTGTATTGTTCTCTACGTTTGGTCATTTAGATCATTATTAAAAAAAAATCTAAATTTATTTTGTAAAAATAATGTTGCACTAGTACTTTTGTTCTCTATATGTATACCATCATTTAGGTAGTCAAAAGGACCCACAAAGACATATACCTTAAATTTTCCAAAAATTAAATGTACGTGTTAGAAAATTTCAAACTTGAGATAGTTATGAACATTTTCAATGTATAAAATTTATATATTCAAAAACGTGATTCAATTTCCTACATTTGATATTTTTTACTCAAAGTGAGATTTATTGTGTAAGTATCTCAAAATATCCATGTAAGTTGAGGAATTCCTGTTTTTTTTCAGTTTTCTATTGCATCTAGTGCATCAAAAGAGACCCTCATTAGCTTGCACCATTCCAAATGTTGTAAATATACTTATATAGAAAATGTGATAGGCTTGCCATGGTGAAATCAAATTCTACAACTATTAATGCTTGATTATAATGCATAGAGGTCTAGCAAGCATAATCCTCTAATGCTAGGTGCTAGCACAATATATTATATTTTCCATCATGTTCCTTAAATGAAGGCATCCACCTTGTATGACTTAGAAATCCAACCGTTGAATGCATATGGAGATGAACGCTGAAGTCCAGCTCATACACTTATGGAAGTATGGGAAAAAGTACCATCATTATGGAAAATGTAAGAATACTTCATTCCTTTATCTAATTTGAAATCAAGCTATTCAATTTTATGTTCATGTTTTAAATCTCTCTCATGCTATATTTTGTTATTCACACCAGGAATTCTAGTATGATGTTGAAGTCCCAAATATGAATAGTGAATGGTTAGGAATCTAAATGTTGTAAATATACTTATATAGACAATGTGATAGGATTTCCATGGTGAAATTAAATTCTACAAGTATTAATGTTGGATTATAATGCATAATGCGTTAAAAATGTGCATACATTCTTGTCCATGTATCCATCCGATGTGGAGGCTCGACAATTGTTGAACTAGGAATGCACACACTTGTTTGTGAACACATGTACATTTTTTAAATTTATTGCTTGGGCATTCCTATTACAACGGAATTGGCCAACAACTTCATGCGAGCACCCTAGCCCAATATATGAATGACAACAATATGTTTGTATTTATTCCGTGTGTGATGTTCATGTCCCAAGTATGACTAGTGAATGGCTATGAATGTAAATGTTGTAAATATACTTATGTAGACAATGTGATAGGATTTCCATGGTGAAATTAGATTCTACAAGTATTAATGCTTGATTATAATGCATAGAGGTCTAGCAACGAAACAAAGAGAATGAGGGGTCTATCACTCTCCTTAAGGGAAATAAGAAAAGGGGTTTGTTTGAAAGTAATCCTCTATTGCTATGTGCTAGCATAAGATATTATATATTTTCCATCATTTTCCTTAAATGAAGGCTTCCACCTTGTATGGCTTAGAAATCCAATCTTTGAAGGCATATGGAGATCAACCATGAAGTCTACCTCATACACTTATGGAAGCATGGGAAAAAGTACAATCATTATGGAAAATGTAAGAATACTTCACTCTTTTACCTAATTTGAAATCAAGCTATTCAATCTTATGTTCATGTTTTCAAACTCTCCCATGCTATATTCTCATGCTTCTAATGAACCAAAAATTTGAGAATAGCCAGATTAACATTCTGAAAGTGAAATTTGCAAAGCGTTGAGATGAGAACATATTAATAACTTATAGATATCATAGATATTCGGAAAATGAGGAAGCCTTAGCTAATATTTAAATGTGCATATAATATTTTTTTAAATGTAAACAATATTTCAATTTAATATTTAAAACTCCTTAATTTCCATTTTTTATTATTATATTTCAAAATATATTCAATATGAAATTTTACTCTAAATAAAAGGATGTTACATCACCTTCATACAAAGTCAATATTTGCACATAAAATCCTAGCTGTGGGCATCTATTTTTAATATTGTTTCTAATATTTTTAATGTAAAATACAATTTCGATTTAATATTTAAAACTTTACTTAATTACATGATTATTATATTTCAAAATATAATCAATATGAAATTTTATTGTAAATAAAAGTATGGTACATCACCTTCATACATGGATATTTGCATATGAAAGCCTAAATGTAGGCTCTATTTCTAATATAAAATATAATTTCAAATTAATATTTAAAACTTTGCTTAATTTCCATTCATGATTATTATATTTCAAGATATAATCAATATTGAATTTTACTCTAACATCACCTTCATAATACAAGGTTAATATTTGTACATGAAAGTTCTATTAATTTTAATGTAAAATACAATTTCAATTTAATATTTAAAACTTTTCTTAATTTTCAGTCTAGATTATTATATTTCAAAATAAGATCAACATAAATAAAAGCATGACACATCACTTTTATACTAGGTTTATATTTGCACATGAAAGCCTAGTTGTGGGCATTTATATCTAATATTTTTAATATAAAATACAATTTCAATTTAATATTTAAAACTTTGCTTAATTTCCGTTATTGATTATTATATTTCAAAATATAATCAATATAAAATTTTACTATAAATAAAAGGATGACACATGCACCTTCATACAAGGTCGATAATTGCACATGAAAAGCTTCCATGTGGACATTTATTTATAATATTTTTATTAAAATTCAGAAAAGGTAGATGTACATAGTATTACAAAAAATTGTCTTATGAGACCTTTTGCTTTTTGGTCCTTTCTCCCTAGGTTATCCCACATGTTGTTGAGACCTTTTGCTTTTTGGTCCTTTCTTGCTAGGTTATCCCACATGTTTGTTGAAATTTCTATCCCCACTCCCATGACACCATACAATTTCAAATTCACAAGAGAGTACCAAAATTGGCCTCATAAAGTTTCACCATAATCGATCATTACATAGACTTACTATCCACCCAAAACATGCCCTTCCCAAGACTTGACACCCGTCCAAAACAAGGCAGCCCAAAATCCGGCACACAACCATTACAAAATCTTTACCCAAAACATAACCCACCCAAGCAATCTAAACCAAAACAGAACACAAGAAACTAACCAACACAACAAGACTCTTACCCCTCACCTGCCGCAGATGGCGGTCCTCCCTCCGGAGGATTCTCCTCATGGTCTGGCGACGTTGTTGGAGCAGTTGGAGGTGAATCTACAGTCATAGTGCTGCTGCCGAAAGGCACTTTTCCCAGGTCAAGGACCCCTTCCATATCTACCAGGCTTCTCACTAGGTTGTCTTTGAGGTTGGATAGGACCTCTGTAACTAGGTAGCAAAAACTTGTTCTCTCCATCATGGTTTTCACCGGCATCTTCCTCGTTATCTATTATGAATTGAGCCTTGCCAACCTTGCTGCCATACCATGCTCTTGCACCCACCTCTACTTCTCTTCGTCCTCCATAATTGTGATGGTTTCGTCAATATGGTGGCGAATCCCCTCCATAAGCTCTTCACCGCTTTCATCATCATCATCCCTCGTGCATCTTCTCCCCCCTCGACGACTTCTCATATTTGCAGATAAAATCTTTACTATAAATTAAAATGATTGCACATCACCTTCATACAAAGTCCGTTTACACATAAAAACCTAGCGGTTGGCATCCATTTCTAATAATTTTAATGTAAAAAAATGACACATCAAGGTCGATTTTTGCACATGAAAGCGGTCGATTTTTGCACATGAAAGCGTGGGCATCTATTTCTGTAAAATAGTTTTTAATTGGTTAACACCTTTCTTTTAAGAATTAATAAAAATACCAGTGGATTAGTGCATTAGTCCTTGTCACACGTTTGTAGACCCCGGTTGCCGATTCTCTAGTTACTAACTCAAAGTGGATGATCGATTTGATAAGATTCGAAATGAAATAATATAAAAAATACCTTTCCGCCACTACTACATGTAGCGGCCTTTTAAGACGTTAATTTAAGACAATTGTCTTTTACGTCTTAAAACTTCTTCCCTTTATTTATGTAGGGCCTACCAATTAAAGATTTAACCTTGATTTCCAAGTACAACGTGAAAATACTTTCCAATTCATGCTTATCCGCTCATTTCCCACCTTTGGAGGAGGGCGCTCTTCGTTAATGGTGCTGATCTCAAACCAGAAAACCTTTTCATTTGGAAGCTCATAGGACAAGGGCGCTCTTCGTTAATGGTGCTCTCAACCCAAAAAATATTTTCGTTTGGATGGTCTCTTCGATTCATTTGGACAGGCTCTTCGTTAATGGTTCTCTCAACCCAGAAAACGTTTTCAGCATAGTCTCTTCGCCAAGCTGGATTTCTCGTATCTTTCAGGAAGATTGAGATCAGATTAGGGGTCGTATAGTCTCCGAGCTGCTGCATCATAAGCCACGGCGGCTTCTTGCGTCGTGGCAAAGGATCCGAGCTAGAGCCTGGTTCATTTCTTCGGTGCTTGTATTTCAGCCACTAATTTCCCCCAAATCCGCTTCCTCACGCCTCTCTATTCGCAGGTTTCATTCTCATGAGCGGAGATGGGGTTTTCCCTCACGTGGAATAATGTAGAAGAATGACTCAGACTTGTTCCTTCATCCCCTCAGCTATACCGACACTTGGACAAGGTCATGCATATGAGATGCAGAGCGTGATGGAATCAAGGTTCTGGCGATGGAGCAGTGAGGGTGATTGTCAACTTCATAATCGAATTTCGGTAAGACCCAGGAGTAAATGCTGGAGAGGCCAAAATTTCATGGTAAACCCATCAGGCCGCCGGTGAGCATCTATGTGGGTTTTTTCCCTGTTTCTGGAAAATATTTTGGCCATAGAGGCCAACATTTGCCCGTAAACCCGTCATGCCACCGCTGAGTAGCTGTGTGGGAAAGGTATGGCAAGTGCCTCCGCCATTGGCCATGATAGCGAATCCGCTGCAGTTTTTCATATTCAAATACCTGTGGGTGGGAAAAGAAAGGATTGGCTGAGTGGTATGCATGCACTCCAATGCTTGGAGGACAAGAGATTTGAAGAGGAATCTTGCATCTTGAGCCTGTGGGTGGGTATTTCGTTCTTTCTCTCATGTATGTCCATTTTTCTTGGGTAGGTATTTTGTTCTTTCTCTCATGTATGTCCAATTTTCTTTGTGTTATTTGGAAATTTTGTACTAATTTATGTGTCACTCTACATTTTAGGCCATGGTATGACCGAACATGTGGCGAACAGAGTGGTGGTTCTTCTCAGTGCAATCCGCCTAAGCACGGTGAGCTTATTCAATCTATAAACCCTCTTTCATGATATATTTATGTGTTTGTTAATTTAAAATCGGTGGCATTGTAGGATGCAGCCACAGTCAGACTGTCAATCACTACAGGTAATTCTAATCATTATTATTTTAAGATTATGTTTGAGCATTAGGGTTTGTATTTTCTAGGCATTTTTTATTTAATGCAGGAGATGAAACGAAACCCCATTTTTCAGCAAAGGATCGGTGTAAAACATTCTTGTACTGTGCTTATGATGGTGTGTGCAGTTTCAAATCCATGCTTGATTGGAGTAGACAGGGAAATATTATGTTTGTGACAGACCTAGGGAGCACCAACCAGACTTATATCGATAGCAGGAAGTTTCAACCTTGATAGTGACTCCTGTTTCTCACGGAATTAACTGCATTACTTTCGGTAATATCAAAATCTTATTGCATTTTGAGATTCATGCTCCTTGTGGATCACGGTTTGCTTTGGCTTGTAGTTTATTAGTCCTGGTAATCTTTGGCATGTAGGTTATTTTATTGTTGTATGTATGGGATGTTGCAGACTATCTTACTATTCTAGTATATTAGATTTACATTGGATTTCCTTTCATATTAGTTATTGGAGAAAGCTAAATGGATTTTTTTTACCTCAGATTTCATATAGCATAAATTTCAAGTACTCAGGATTTCATGATTTCATATAGCAGAAATTTCAAGTACTCGGTATAGTTTAGAGTATGAGTAGAGTTTTACTATAATCCAAGATCTCTACATGTTAAAATAATGTAGTTTAAATTTTGTTTAACTTTTACTCACATCATCAAAAATTTCATTGTAATTCTAGATAATTGAAGTTTTATTATGATTCAATATCTGTGCATGTTAGAACAATACTCAAATCATAAAAAATTTCAGTAACCTAAATAGCTGCTTCATATACAATGAAACCTTATTTCATTTTAAAAAACATTATAAACAATATTATCTCTTAGGTTGAGGTAGGCTTCACTCGTTTGTCATACACCAACACTGGTTGTGATATCCCAGCCACTTGGTTTCAATTTGATCCAAAGTATGTAATATGTCTTTTCATGTGAAATATCTGTAGAATGGAAATTGCCACAAAGTGCTAAATGACATCCAATCTTTTTTATAAGTGTCGAGTCATTGGACATTTTGATATGAGATTTGGTTCTATAGCACTTCAAAAGGGAGCATCCTACAAATTTTATATTAAAAACAATCTTCCAATGAATGTGGTTTTGGCACTTTGCTAAATACATGTAAAAGCTTAATACTAATGCCCCCAAAATATTCAAGAAGAGTTGGTTTCTCTTTGTCCTATAGTTTTCTCCAACAACACATTACTAACATCTCGCATTCTTTAAGAAGAGTGATTACCCAATTAGAACTAATATATCACATTCTCTGAGAAGAGCAACAACCCACTTGATCGATCCTTTTAGGAGCAAACCTGTAATTTAAAAAAAGAGAAACTCTTCTACAATAGCTCAAGACTAATGTCCCATGATCGTCAAGAACAAAGAATCTTCTATAAGAGTTCAAAACTAATGTTCCATGATATTCAGGATGAGAGACTATTTTGTAAGAGCTGAAAACTAATGCTCCACAATATTCGGTGTCCCATAATATTCAAGAAGAGCACTCTTACATGAGAGGGTCTTTTAAGAAATTTTATTTGAGACAAAATTATACTTTTGTCTCAAACTTACTTTCTGCTTACTTATGTATTTATTTTTATTAAAATGTTATTTAAAAAAGAAATTTGGTGTGTCATGAAATGTCAAAAACAAATAGGTGGGATTTTTCTCGGTCTATTTATTTGAGTTCTGTCCATTACAGTAGATGGGATCCCAAATGGCCATTTGCACCTTCCTACATAGAGAGCGTAAGTGGGTTGGTAAAGATGAGGGTCCCGATGGTATCCTAGAAGTAGCAAATATATTCACCTTCTCCTTTGAAGCAAGATTTTACAGCCACCGCCTTGCATCGTTTCAATTGGACTAACGTGCCCTATTTATTATCTATATCCAAATGATATCCCCTGAACTTCATACAATATCTGAACAGGATCGATATTTTAAAACAGGAATCTGAATGGTCATGTTTCCAGCTCCTTGGTTGTTGTTTAAGGGTTAAGTAATTTGGACGGGTATGAGATGTAGCTGTGATTCATTCCTAGACCCAGCTATTTGGGATTACTTCGAATCATCCTAGTAAGTTCAACCCTTCAAACCCTGGAATGTAGTGTAGGGGCACGATTTTGTTAATCCAATGTTGTTCTTCCTTATATTCATCTTGCAAAGAATATTGTAATGTGATTTGCAGAGCCATAATAAACAACAAGGATGCAGAAGCCTGTGATGGGTGAGGGGTTGGGGAAGAGAGCTTAGGGTCTCTGTGAATTTTTTTTTTCCTTCCCCATATTACCATTTCACGCATTTTCCATCTACTTCCATCGTAAAAAGATACGCACCCTATACCACTCCATTTATAGCTTTGCCCATTTTACTCTTCCCAAACCTCTGTACGCTCTGTAGCAAAGACAATGGAGGTGGAGGATGAGAAACCCAAGGGATTTCATAACAGGAACAAAAAAGGATATGGGAGAAACTGCTCAAGGCCAAGGATTTGTTGTGGGAGGATCGGCTCATGGAAAAGAATGGGAAGGTTCTGAACAACTCTGTGATGGCATCAGGAATACCAGGGATCCACGTGCGCTAGAAATATGTAAGGCTTTAACCTCTTTTATGAATATTTTAAGTGATTTCAAATCATCATTGCAGGTAAAGGTTTAGAGAAAAGAAAAATTCAATCATGCTATAAAAAATTTAGCAGATGGTTGAAATTTTAAAGGAAAATTTGCACAAATTAGGTCTCAACCAAACATCCAAAATTTGGACAGTTTGGGGTGTTTGCGCAGTCAAGGGCATTGAATAGATTTTAGACCAATGCTAAAGAAATAGAGTTTTCGGAATTCATATTTGAGACATGGCATGGAAATAACTGTAAGTATTAAAAATAATTTTGATAAACAGATAGAGAAGAGATTTCCTAGTTTGAATTAGGGTGAAGGCCTTGAAACAAAGTTGAAAACAATATCAATCAGAACTCAATCTATGCATTTTTCAGTATCTTTTGATTTTGAGCTAGAAAAATTTGGGCTAAAACATACTTCATATTTATTTGGAATCTACATTCTAGTGTCATTTTGAGACTGCTAGGCTGGTAGTAATTTGGAAGGTTTGCAGAGGCTACTTATGTAGATCCACTCTTTGGGGTCTTTATTCACTTGTTCATAACCTTACTTTTGGAGGTCATTCACCATAATTGATAACTAGTACATGCTATATGTAGTGCTCTGGTTTTTGGCAGAGCACATGACAAGCTTCTGAACTAATTAATTTTCTGTACGGGTTTGTTTCTAGATAATAAATAAGAATATTATTTGATCATTTACTATTTTTCCTAGTATCGTAGTTTGCATCAACATTCAAGAGGTAAAACAATATAAGTTTTCATTTACATGCATGTTTCAGTTCAATGCATATACATGTTTTAGCATAATGTTTTATCATAAATTTAAAATATGATTAATGTAATAATTAACAAGGAAAATACCTGTTTCCAGAAGTTTGAAGTTTGTAGATTGTCTCATAGCTTGCTGTAGATTTCCTTCCAGATTTTTGTCTTTAAAGCTTAGCAACCGATTGAATGAACCACCCTACCGACCAGCTCTTATCATGCTGGCCCTAGGAAACCGACGGGTTTCCTAGCCCCCGAGCCCACAAACCAATAATCCCGAGAGCATCGTTCCTTACTATATTTCCATAGGTGCAGTTTTCCCTATGATCTTTCCACCTCCTCCTTGGAGTTGGAGTTTACCCCTTCCTCAGCTTCACCTCCAAAATCACAGTTCTCCCCCAAAAGAAAAACCTCCTCTTCTCCTCCCTTCACTCTTCCCTAAATACCTTTCCTTCCTCGAGAAGACTTGAGGCTTACTCCACCGCCCCAAATTCCCTCTCTCGAGCCCTTCAATCATTAAACCCCCTGACTTTAACATTCATACAAGTTTACAATATAATAATATATTTCTTCACTTAATGCACCGACAATTAAATGCACTTACAATAAATTTATTGCACTTTATTTATTCGATGGTAAGTATTTATTATGGTAGGACATATTACCTACGGGTTCTCTATTCGAGATCTATTTTAATAATTCTCCATTTATCCACCATATTTGCACTTAGTGTTTTTTAGTATAAAATAATACAATAATATATGTTCTAGTTTGACTTTTCAGTTTGGGACAAGGCATGTCTTAATGGTTTACCAATCCGACAAGATAACTTATCATGTAACTTAAACTTTAAGACTCATACTGAATAAATAAATAATATTTAAAACCTATTCCATCACATCACATCCATTCAAGAATGATTATCCTATTATGGCTAACTTTTGAAATGGAAATAATCACACAATATTAATTTATAAATCAATATTTTAAATCTTACTTTATATTGCAATTGTTGCGATAGGGATATAAATGTTGCTAGAATATTATTAATTAAGTAATAATAATAATTAGATCACCATTTATTAATTAATAATAATAATTAAATCACCATTTAACAATAATAAAAGGTGAATTAATCATAGTATTCTTAATTATTTGTTTATCACATGAGTACCCTAACATCAACATAGCATCCTTGTTCTTATAAACAAAGCACTTGTCAGGGCTTAAACAATTTTACTAATTAATTAGACACTATCATTACCCTATTCACAACAGTTCTCGTATGACAATGTTAACTGACGACACTTGTCTTCATTTATTATTGCAATGTTTTCATATAATTACTAATTCACTTATTTACACATTGACAACCTAACCATTCATTACCTAAGTTGATTGATGTATCCTTAACTGAGTTATCTATGACATTTATACTACTATTGAGGCATGACAAGTATGTTATACACCAGTAATATTGTACACGTACAAGGTGTGCATGCATGGCCAGTGTATGCACATGTCGGATATGTACTATAAACAAACCCCATTCCGCCTATGCATACCTGCTAACTAATAATAGTATTTACCCCCATGCAGAAGAGCAAGCATAATATATAGTATAATTACTTTAACATCCTCGGTTATTTAACAGTTAACCCTTTACGATTTAACATCATTGTCTTTATGTTTACATTAGTTTAATCAATCAAGTACAGGAAGGGTATCTACTTCCACTAACTAAAGATCAAGGAATATCCAACCCTCAACAGTACTAACTAACATATCCTCCCATCGTTACCTACGTCCTCCATCCTCCCTATCCTTCCTCTGCTAGTACAAAAGTGGATGTCGGACTCATCGACCTGACCACATAGAACCTGAGAGCGATAGCGTCGGCTGAACAGCGGACCTATCCTCCCCTAGCAGGCATCCGACCATCGTCATCACAACAACATGGGGAGCGTGTCTCAGCACGGCCCTCCCACGACCTCGGGTATCATGGAAATCTAGGGTGGGAAACACATCCATCCCTCTCAACATACTGGGCCTACGCCCTTATCGACTCATACTTTGCTGCTATCGAGATTATCGGTTTGTGTCATCGTATCATCAATTTTGGTTGCTAAGTTTTACTTCATGGAAAAGTTCTTATCCCATGTATTAGATCAAGTATCTCGCTATCCCATAGCCCTTGTATCCTGTAGGTTAGTATTTCGCAAAATACACATTTTATAACAAGCATTTCCATTCGATCGCCAATTGATCTATATCATCAACATCGTTTTATTTCACGCCACAATTTTAGCTCATCACAGGTATGCATGACATATAACAATTCAATCAATTTCATCATAGGATGGCATCCACGTATAACATCATATATTTCACATTCCATTAATGAAAACGTTAAAACATATATATCGTCATTATAAAAGAAATGAATCTCATGACAACCATAACCTATTAACTGTATGAACATAGTAAGATCATAATATCATAACATCATATTCATAGTGACAACATAACATAGTAACGACATACACATGGTAGCAACATATAATCGGGTGTATTGTGTCATAAGTATAGTTTACCCAGTCTAGTTAAGTCCAACAGATAATAAGAAAATAAAGTTCAATATGTGTCACGGATAAACCTGTCTAGTCGAAATATGGGGCGTTACACTATAGGAAGAGTTTTGGTCAAGTTTTGTGGACTAGCCTTGTTATTTGGAGGCTGCTGTTGAAAAATTTCAGTACTAGATTGCAGACAGTGGGTTGATCCACCATTTCAAGCCCACGTTTGAACTTTATAGGATTTCATTACCACATTTGGAGGGGCCATAGCCTAGGAAAGGCTATTCAACATGGTTTGAGACTACTTTCAGAGGGGTCGGTCCACATCCATAGGCTGTTGTTGACACCCTATTGGGATGCTAGTTGTTGGGACATAGGACAAACTTTATGGACAGTAATCCTAGTCTAGGGATTGAAACCCGCCTTGCAGGGATTAACTCAATTATTTTAGTCACTACATCTACTTGAGTCACTAGAGTTTGCGATACCCTATTGGATATTTCCTTCTCTTGGGTGCTAGAATGGTAAGAAGAAGAATATATGTGCTAAATTGATCTCTTCTTTGATGGTTCATATTGGGTTGTGTACCTATTCATTACCCTGTTGGAAATTTGCTTCTCTTGGGTGCTAGAATGTTAAGAAGAAGAATCTTTGTGCCACATTTATCTTTGCATTAATGGTCTTTAGTGCCCAGGAGCTCATTTTTGGGTTGTTTGTTTAATTTTGGTGTTGGTTTCCATTCTGGCCTTATGTGAAACTTATAGCCATAGGTTTCCTGGTGCTACCCATGTCTAATGGGGCAAATTATGTGTATGAGAATCTTGTGAGGTCATACCTTCTAAACCCCAATACAAGGTCAAGTCCCACTCATTCATTGTTGAACATGATAAAATACTAGTGCCAAAGTTGTGTTGAACACTATGTTCAACAATATGGATCATATGCACTTGTTGTATGGTATTCCTCCATGAGAGCCATATATAGTCCATGCCAGCTTGATGACCAACACTGGCTAAGTTCTGTACTTATTTATCATCTTGTTTATTTATGATTTTTTTGGTCAATAGATGAACCTGCACCAGCCTTTGTTATTTTCATAATTGGGAATTTGTCAAATGATACATAGGTTATCCTAGAGAACCTAAGGAGTGTTTTGAGTCTGTATCTATGCTATACAAATGGGGGAGAGCATGTTAGTTGGGATGATTTAATGTGTGGAATGGAGGTCCATTTTACTGCTCTTGCCATTTATAAATTTTGATGCTAAAATGGATATGACTTCCCAGAGGAAGATCTAGAATCCAACCCCTTTTACCTTCCAAATGATAAAATATATAGATGTTAAAATAAGCAAACTCTTTCTCAGCTTCCAGGAATGAATTCTATCCGAAATAATTTAAATATCTGATTTATAGCAAAGAATCTGGAAATGCTGAGATTGAAAACCTTGATTATCTGGAAATGATTACTCTTTGCCTTGAATATTCAAATGTTTCCCTTAAATATGGGATCTTTGCTAAAAATAGATTATGAAAGGTTAGAAAGATCAATGCTCCAAATTGTTGATTTGTTCATATTATCCAGAAATAAGGGATTTTAATTAATCCTTATCCTTTTATTGCAAGCTGCTTGGCCACCTGTTTTAGAAGCCTCCTCTTTATTCCACAATGCCTTATCAATTGTTTCTTCACTATGTAACGATATACAAAATTTAGACCCCTCGTATCAACCGGCAATAAAATGAAGAATACTTATTGAGAAACTAATAGAATGGGATAGGTTATATGGAAGTGTCCATTAGAGATATTCAATATGCAAGCAAAATAAGAAACAAACTTTGCCAAGAAACTTTTCGTAACATTAGTCTTCGTCTGATGCAGTATCTGAGTCTGAAAGTGGTGAAGCAACATGAATGCCAGATATTGTTTTATGCAAATGAAGCAGATCTTGAATTCATAGTAACCACTAATGCTAGTGCTGAAGTAGATCCATTAAAACTCTGTCACCTATCATTTAATTGCCTCCAGACTTTGTTTTATGCTTCAAAATGTTGGAAATTTGATATTTGATCGCTAGTTATCTATCCAAAATTTCCATTTAGTATGTGCTTTAGGAAAACCTAAAATTCAAACTTTCTGCAACTACATCAGGCACTGCAAATGTTAGCATGTTCCTTAAAACACTGTTTGGACCAGGACTAAAACATGGAATACCCCTTTAATTGCATTTGCTACAATTAAGGTAGAATTTGACATTTGTTTGATTTTGCAGTAATGATAGCAATGGAAAAAGTGTAATAAAAAATGCACTGATTATCCCATCTACTCCCATTTCATTTGAAGACCATCACAAATTTCTTTGACCACAAAGGAAGCCATAGAAAAACCTGCAATGTCAATTGATAAAGGGGAAAATATTTATGGATAGCCAATAAGCATCTCATGCATTATTGATCCAAGTGGTTGCTCTCTGTTTGTTTATTTATTTGCCATCCTAACTAGCATTTCATTTCTGGGTGAAGGTGTTTATGATGTCTATAAACTGTCTCTGCCCACAGATTAATCTTGTTGTTTCGAATTCTACAGAGTATCAATATCAATCCCAATTTTCTTCAAATATCCTTTGAATGATGATATTTTATTTTTAATGAATATTTAATACAGTCAAAAAAATATCATGGTAATGGGAATTTTTAGGCTGAGATACATTAAAAAAAAATTGTGACCAAATGCCATTTCATTCCTCCATGAATGTAAGGTCAGCACTCTATGTGTGCAAAGGAAACTTTCACATAGTCCCTGTAGCTGTCGGGACCTTTATGACTAGTTTTGAAATTACAATGGGATCTATGAATCAAATTTAATAATTAAGTTCAACCTTTCTTCCGTTTCCTTTCATCATGCCAAGATTTGGACCTCCTTTACTACTGATTTTTGTGAATTTCAAAGACAAGGACAGACCTTCAGCAAATAACACAGTTTGTTGTATTTTGATGAAATCCCATGCCAGATGATATTAGATCAATCATCTCGCTTTTGAATTCACTCTGATACCTAGGAAATATTGAGTGCGCTTAATTAATGCTTGTTGGTTGTCGAATTCAAGGAAGCACGAGCTCACAATTCTGATATTTGAATTTGTCTTGACATTCAACGTGACACTTATGTTGGTTAACCAATACATAGCACTCGAGTGCATGAATAATGGCACTTATGTGATGAGTGATCGAGCGATCAATGCTTGATTGGGTTCAACTAATGGTGCAAGCCTGTCTACTTACAATCAAGCCATCTTTATCAACACTTATGAAAAATGTTAGCAAGAGATTAATTGAAATTTGTAGTAAATGAGATGTTATTATCTTTTTAATGATTCATCTTTAATTTTTTCAAAATAAAGACGATCCCCAAACTTGACTTATGTGTTGATAAAGATGGCTTGATTGTAAGTAGACAGGCTTCATTTCATTCCTATTTCATGAACGAAATTGATAACTGCGTTTTGTTCTTATTTCAACCCAATTCCTTTGGAATTTCTAATTATTGAAGTTCATTCAGTTTATATTATACGTTTGATCCTATTTTCTGAGGGCATTGTAGTTGGGATGCAGGGTTTCACTTGACAACTGCAATAGCAGGGCCGACGATTCTTACGCTCCCCTGCGCCTTGGGTGGAATGGGGTGGACCATTGGGCTTTTCTCCATTTCCTTGGAAGCTGCAGTCACCTTCTACTCCTATTTCCATATGGCCAAAGTGCTCGATAATTGCGAGAAGCAAGGTAGTCGCCACATTCTATTCCGTGAGCTCGCAAGCAATATCCTTGGTAAATAATAAGCTCACACAAATATATTAATATGGGCATGATTTTCACACTTTTCTATGATTTTTAATGCCCAAAACACAAATTAATGAAATGGTTTGTGCAGGGTCTGGATGGATGTTTTACTTTGTCTTATCTATTCAGTCAACAATCAATATGGGGATGGGTGTTGCATGCATACTACTGGGCATTGAGTGTATACAGGTAGGTATTGTTCGTTTTGTAGTGCAGTGGTTGGGATGCATGTATGTGGAACAGTAACTTCAGTTTCCTTGATCTTTCAATTTGTTAACAGTGCAAGCCATGGTTGATAAACTAGTTATTGGGGGATTCCTTTTCTGGATTCAATTTCTTACTTTTGCCCAGAATTCAGGACCCACTGAAAGCCTATAAATTTCCTCCTGTGAGCCAGGAGGTTCAGCAGGGTAACTTCACTTTTTTCTCCGAGTCACTTTCATTCAGAGGAAACACGATGGAGAAAGATCATATACATCTGGCTATTGGAATCATTGGTATCTGTTTCTCCATGCCTTTGTGTTTTCTTAGCGAAGAAAAAGGCATGTTTTGTCAATATCTAGTTATTTGTTTTCATTGAATCAATATGAACATCTCAAATATATGTATGACAGGAAATGCTACCTCTCTACTTCTCTATGGACCACCTGTGTAAGTAATTTTTTATATTCAGTATTGTCTTGAAGTGATTATATTCAAGTTGAAGAAATCGCTTGCATTGAATTGATCATGCATGTTTTGGAATATGCTTAAATTATTTATCTCATCAATGCAGACTCACATTCATTAAAGTGATAAAAGAGAAGTCTGTGGGGCAGTACACATGCATGCCATACGTAATTGCTCTCTTCAACTGTTTAACCTATGCATGGTATGGATTGCCTGTGGTTAGTAATGGTTGTGAGAATTTTCTGGTCTCTGCTGTTAATGGCGTTGGTATTGTTCCAGAGTGTTTCTCCATTTGCACTTATCTTGTTTATGCTCCACCCAAGCTTAAGGTATATAATATTAGATTAGAATATTACTTCTCATTCACATTTATCGAGATCATGTAGGATATAAGGAACCATATGAATAATTACACAAACAAACCAGTACATTCACAGTTTTGATTTGATCTTATTTATTGTAAAGATATTTCAACTGGAAATGTAATATTTTTGGTGGTATATTAAAACAGATCGATTAATGTGTACTCCCATCTTCATATTCAATCCAATATTTTTGTCTTACCTCCATTTCGTTTTCTTTATTTTCCATTTCGGTCAAAACTAGATGATCCTGATACTCAAATTTAAAGGTTTTCAAAACATCTGGCAGTGTAGTAATAGATGCTTTCTTTCTTTATCTTCTATTTTATTTTTGTAAAAAACTAGATGATGATCCTGAAAACTAAAAACTTTTGATAAACACTCGACAAAGAAAACATTAAATACTACAGTGCTGAGTGCTTATTGAAAACTCAAAACTAAACCTCAAACCCTAATGGATGTTTCATTAGTTTAAAATAATTTGTTCATTGACTTCATTCATAATTTCAGCGAAGGGTGGCAAGGATGGTTGCAGGCGTCCTCCTGATGTTCAGTTTAATGGAAGCAATATCTTTCTTTGCTCTCCGCGACCATAAGAACCGCAATTGTATGATAGGAATGGTGGGAATACTGTTGTCCATTGCTCTGTATGGTGCTCCATTTGTTTCCATGGTGAGTAATTTAAATTTATTCATGTTGTGGAATATCTTTTTATGTAATGTATTTAATTACATGTAGTGTTATAACCTAGTTTAAATTTAAATGTCAAGTTTTGAAATAAGATATCAATGGGTTGTTTGCGGAAGCTGGTGATTCAGACAAAAAGTGTGGAGTTCATGCCTTTCTACTTGTCATTTGCTTTTATCAACTGTACTTTGTGGATGGCCTATGGTGCTTTGAGCCGAGATATCTTCCTTGCCATAATAAAAATTATATAATCCTACACTAGCAGCTTTTAGATTTTCTCTTTCAAATTATTATATTTCACGTGGTGGGCATTGTTGGAGATTCCAAATGTGATCGGTTTTCCCATGGCACTCGCTCAGCTAATGTTGTACTGCATATATAGAGAGAAGGGAAGTAATTAATTGGATCTAGAGGAAAGAGTGCAGATTACTGGAGCTTTGAGCAACCAAGTTACCATCGTACTGCTAAAAGTTGGAGATGCAGAAGACATTAACACCGATCAGCAGAAAGAGCAGCAAGGATGATGATCTACAATACCAAGGTCCTGAAATCAGGTCCTGAAATCAACACACACTAGAGGGACCACTTAGATGAGTAGTTCTAGGATAGAGACTCGACTATTGCTATCCACTCATCCCATCTATATCTTAACTATATATTTTTATGCTTTCGTGCTTTTCTACAATCTAAGTCCTATTCAATTTTGTTAAGGTGAGCGCAATCTATGCTTTCATGTATATGAAGTTGCAGGGTACTAGCTCAATGGTAGAGCATCTGCATTATAATACAGAAAATTGTATTATAATGCAGAAGATTGGTGGTTCGATTCCACCGTGCCCTATCATAAATATTTGCATTCTTTCACAGGTATTAAGACAATATTTATGTAAATTGTCTCAACTTAAGACAAAAAAAAATTGTGTATTGTCTTAAATATCGTCTTTAAGCGAGTGTCTTAAAATATTGTCTTAAATTATTGTCTTAACTATTGTCTTAAATTTAAGACAATAGTTAAGACAATATTTTAAGACACTCGCTTAAAGACGATATTTAAGACAATACACAATTTTTTTTTTGTCTTAAGTTGAGACAATTTACACAAATATTGTCTCAAATATTGTCTTAATACCCCTCTCTGTGTAGTAGTGCGCCAAACTAACTCAAAGTCGGCTTGTGGATTTGAGTGCAAGAAGCAAAGCTAGTACCGATAGCACCTACTTCCAAGATCGCTTAAATGGGAGACGCATCTCTCTTTCCGTCGTGCAAACCTAATCGAAAAGTTAGCTCACTCTTTCAGTTGTGCCGACCTAATCGAAAAGTTATCTCTTTCAATGGTGCAGACCTAATCGAAAAAGTTCGATATGGGTCTGCCTCTCCCTGCAACATGGACTGCAACTGCTGGATTTGCGAGTCTGCTGTTCTTCTTGTTATACTGGGTATTGCACAAGACTCAAACGAACGGAGGAAGATTGCCTCCGGGACCCTATCCATGGCCCATCATAGGAAATCTTCATCAAATGAGAAAGCCTTTTCATCGTGGTCTGAAAGACCTTGCCAAGAAATATGGTCCCATTATGTTTCTCCGCTTCGGCTCTGTCCCCACCGTGGTTGTTTCTTCTTCTGAGATGGCCAAACTATTTCTCAAAACTCATGATTCCATATTTGCAAGCCGACCCGCAACTGCGGCTGGGAAGTACTTGTCCTACAATTTTAAGGGCATGATATTGTCGCCTTATGGAGATCATTTGAGGCAACTGAAAAAGTTGTATGTGTTGGAATTGCTTAGTGCCAAGAGAATTGAGTCCTTCAAACATGTGCGAGAGGAGGAGGTGTCTGCGATGATTCGGTCCATTTGGGAGAAGAGGCAGAACGGCATAATTGCTGTGAATGTGACTAAGGCCATCTTAACTCTTTCCTCCAATGTAATTTGGAGGATACTGGCCACGAAGAAAGTTTCTGACGATGACTTAGGAGCTACTGGCCACGAAGAAAGTTTCTGACGATGACTTAGGAGCTGATGGCAAAGGATTTGAGCATATGCTACGAGAGCTGTCAATTATTGTCGGAGAGCTCAACATTGGAGACTTTATTCCTTTTTTGGATTGGATGGACTTGCAAGGCATCAAGCGGCGTTTGATCAAAGTGAACAAAACATACGATGCATTCGTTGAGAAAATAATAGATGATCATCAAATGACCGCCTCAGCCTCCAGTGATGGTCAGTCAGAGACAGAGCATGTTAAGGACTTTGTGGATGTGCTGCTCCAGATGACAGCTGAGAACGATCATATAAAGGGAGATACCAAATTCACACGTGAAACTATTAAGTCAATTGTGTTTGTATGTCGCTAGGGCACCCGCTATTTTATTTCTAAGGTAGCTGTTCAATATTAGAGCAGAAAATAAAATCGTTTGCCTTCTTGTTTGTACAGGACATGTTCGCCGCTGCAATGGAGTCGTCGACATCTACGTTAGAATGGACGATGAGTGAGCTGTTCAGACATCCCCACGCCATGAAAAGATTGCAAGAAGAAATCGAATCCACAGTCGGAAAACATCGCAAGGTAAACGGGTCGGATGTGGTAACGATGAAGTACCTCCAATGTGTGGTGAAAGAGGCGATGCGATTATTTCCAGCGGTGCCGCTATTGCTTCCCCATGAATCTCTAGAGGCTGCGACCGTAGCCGGATACTATATACCTAAGAAAGCAACGGTAATGGTGAATGTGTGGGCCATAGGAAGGGATCCCAATGTGTGGGGAGATGATGCTTTGGATTTCAAGCCGGAGAGATTTATGCCTGAACTGTGTGGGCATGCCAATATTATGGATTTAGTGTCCGGTCAATCAGATTTCAGGATGCTTCCCTTCTCTACAGGAAGGAGAGGATGTCCGGGGGCTGCCATGGCTATTACTATGATTGAGCTTGCAGTGGCTCAGCTGCTACACTTTTTTCATTGGCGAGTGGAAGGTGCTCCGTCCGAGCTGGATATAAGAGAAACAAGTGGGGCCGCCCTGTCAAGACAAGTTCCACTCTTCGCTTTTCCAACGTTAAGGAAGGATATCTTTTGATGATTTTATCATTTTCCCCTCTGTCGTCCAGATCTATTTACTTACGGAAGAAGCCTTTTGCTGTGGTGTTTAATAGAATCTATATTGATCAAATTTCAGCCTGTTGTAACTTCATTGTAATTCACAAAATTCAAAATTTATATAAGTATGAAGATGTAGGAATATCATTTGCGTTGTTCTTGATAAATAAATTTGCATTCAAACATTATTTTTTGAAAATATCTTATTTAAAGTGTTCTTTATATAGGTGTGTAAATGTGACGTGTTCGTTTTATTAATTTTATATAGATATTTTTATATTTTATATATTTACGTCGATAGGCGTATTCTTTTAACTTTTGGGGGTGCGGGTTGGGTGGCAAATTTATTGTATATTTAATAATCAACGGCTAGATTTCAAAGGTGGGGGAATATGCTTCGTCTCGTGCATTAATGAAGCATTCAGATCTGCTGTGTTAACTCACGCGCATCTTTAAATCCAAACGACGCATAGTTATTTGAAATAATTTATTCAAATAATTACAAATGCCAAGTGTTTCTTCCCACTGCTGGAATTAAACCGTCCCTCAGCTCCACTCCGCCTTTATGATACGTTGCGCTGAATGGCCGTCCCTCAGCTCCACTTCGCCTGTACGATATGCTGCACTGTACGCTTGCTCGACCGCTCGACACCCCACTTGGTAATGTAACGCTCAAATGTCCCTACTGTGCTATTAAATTTCCTGCAACACCTAAGACACAGTCACCCCAGACGATAGTGCAGAGGAGCCAGCGTGCAAAAAAGCAAGCATGCATCACAACAGCCACCAGCAGAAGGGATCGAACCGAGCGTGCATCTTCAGCAACAGCCACCAACAGAAACAGGTACGGATCACAAACCTATGTAAAACGATATGTATTTGTTTGGGTCTTATATTTCTTTACCACCCAGAAAACGAAGGAATGGCATTGCATGTTAATTACAACGTTCACCCCTCATACTCAGGTCGACTCTATACATTAAATTGCAGTGCTCGATTCGCACATACGAAGATCGAAATTGTTTGAAGGGTTTTGTGAATGAAATTAGCAAATGTTCGGTTAATCTTTTTCCTATTTCAGATTGTTGAATACGATTTCTACAGTCTGTCTCAAACCCCGAACGAACCACTGTGGGTAAATTTTATAATTTCTGAACTAATCTCTATGCTCCTTATTTATTTTTGTTTTGGTTGAATGTCTGCCATTGTTGTTTTCCACCATGATCGGATTGATATATTTCAATTGGTTATGTTGAGCAATATGAATCCCCGGCCTTGCCATTACCATAATTTCTGCAAATCTTCATGGTGGTTCAGATCTTAGATGTCCGAGTTGTAATAGAATTGATTCATTACCTCCCCTACCAGATCTATCAGATCCCATTATCATCAGGTAATCCCTGTTCCGCACTACCTACGTCTCTATGCGTCTCTTCCCTGTCGATCTTTTTGCTCATAATAAAACCTAGCCCAAAGTCATGAAATGTGTAGTGATAAATGAGACCCTTCCCATCTCAACATTTATAGTAGTCCGTCTATCTCAACAGAGCTATCAACAACTTGATGGAGATAGCTGGACGATCCGACGGTTGAGCAATCTTCGGTACTGAGCTCGGAGTCTAATAGACAGTGATCACCAAGAACTGAAGCTTTCAATTTGTGTTCAAAACTCTTTTCCTGTTATGAGTTACCGTGGTTGAGTTCTGCTTGATGAACTATAGATTATGTCGTTCTTTTATACATTAGTTTTCGACATTTGAAATTTACATGGATAATTACGATCCCATAATTCAGTTGACGACTTATAGGCAATTAATTTGTTAGGTAATTAATTATGTTATTTGTTTCCTCAATTCATGTTTCGCATTACCTATTTGTTCCGCATTTTTTCCATTTCTTGTCTAAATATAATGTGAGAGACGGATCATAAGTAATGCCTCATTTATTTGCCTGGCTTTGTTAGTCTGGTAACTGCTTTACTTATGTTCGGCCACTTTGTATATAAATCAGGTTTCGAATCATCTTGGACTTTTCAGGAAAATCTGCTTTTAAAAATGACGATTTTTGTTGCCATTAATTAGACTCAAAGCAATCTAAATTCTTTGCAGGATTGTTATTGTTTTGTTATCTCTATTGCGAGTCATTAAAGTAAAATTAACCTAGATTCTTTTTTGAATTGTCACTTTCTGTTAATTGCTTAACGGTATTTTTACATCAATTATTAACAAATAGTGGTATAGATTGTTGAAGGGTAATGATTGTGTAAATAAGAATGCAGATCACTCAATGACCAGGCCAGTTATCAGAGAATTGCTCACTTTAGCGCTTCTGATATCACTGGGATGAAAGGGCTATGGGTTTATACCCAGAAAGAAGCATATGGATTATTGCCATTTAGGTCTAAGCCACTTGAAAAGGATGAGATTTTGCAGGTAGCAGCTGGATCTATACAATTTCGCATTTTATTTTGTAGGCAGTGGCATTATATTTTCCAGACAATGGCTGGATCAAGGTCTAATTTCATAGTGTCTGCACTGGCTCATTTTTATCAATAAAAAATAAAACAATACCTGCGTGTTTCAGATTTATGGAAGGGCGAGGGTTTGAAATCCATTACAGTGAGAAAATGCAAGTTTCGATTATGATAAATAAAAATTGCATGTTTAATTTCTATGCTATGGTATTTAAAAAAGATAGACATATTTCCAGCCACATTAGAGTGGCAAAGAAAGTTCATAATAAAATCAAGCGTTTCATCATTTCACAAACTCGTTTGTAATAAAATTAAATGTTTCATCATTTCACAAACTGTAATTCTATTAACTCCGTAAATCAATGATGTAATCAAGAATGTGTAAAAGCTTGGATAGTTGTTGATGCTTTTGGACTTTAACTTGTTTTGACAAACCACAATGTAAGCCATATAGATTGTCGTCTTCTATTTTTTTAACTCTTTATATTTAACAAAAGAGGATTTTCATTTTTTTATTTTTTTATTTTTCTTAAGCTATATTTAAGAAATAAATTTATATTGAATTTTTCTATAATTTTAGGATGAGATATTTTTAAAACAATTCAGACATTTATATATCTAGATGTTACTATGTTCTTTAATTTTCATTTTTATAGATTTTTTTTCATCAAATAATTAATTAAATCAATCACAGATATCGTTTGTGTAATTATGAAATCTTAAAATGATTTGAAGGATATCTAAAAGTGAAATGATATCATATTTTAAATTAACACGACAGGTGTTTAAAATCAAACTTATAAACAAAATGTTTATTAATTAAGAGAGCGAAGGCTTAAGAGGCCATATTTCATGAATCATTGGAGTTGTGTAGTTTCAATGTGTGGATTCCTGTATAATCTGGGAAAAAAATATAGATCCATTTGTAGTAAGCATAGGCGACCCATTTGCAAATTGCATACACAGCAAGATCAGGCGCTTCTCATGTGAGGGCGTAACAGTTTGTATAATTATGAATTATGAAAATGATTTACAAACCAAAATTTTGAGAAACTTACTTCTCTTCTTGAGGGCCTGAAAACAACGTTTCTTAAGCATACCTTTTTTTTATTTGGGATCAAATTTTTGAAATAGAATATCGTTTGTTGAAATACAATAGAAGTATGTTCTTGAATTGTTGAGGCAAAGCATTCATAATGTGTTAATCTATCGTTTGTTTCTTTTCCAATTCACTGGATTTAAGAGTATTGAAATAATTATTTTTAAGAGTATTGAAATAATGATTTTTTTTAAAGTGATGGTTTTTGGATTTGTGCTGAAAAGTAAACGTAAATTTCAAAAAGGACAAATAATTATATTTATAATATTAACTACTTATAAAATTTCATAATTTATAATAAAACAAGAAAAAATATGGTTGAGACTCAATATTAATTAAAATTAAATAATAATTAAAAACTAATATTTTTTATTTTATTATAAATGATGATATTTTATAAAAAATTGTATGTTAAATATTTAAATATAAATTAGTTGTGAATTTGAATTATTTTTTTAAATATAAAAAAATCAAGAAAAAAGTTAAAATTATATATAAAAATTGGAAATTGAATATATATATATATATATATATATATATATATATATATATATATTAGGAATATTAGTATGGAAAAATAATTCTAATAATAATATTAATAAAATTAATAATTAATAATTAATAATAATATTCATATGTATGTTAAAATATTATATTTGTTGAGATTTTTATGTGTAATTTGAAAAGTATAAGTAAATTTTATAAAGAAAGTATTTGAAAAGTACATGCAAATTTTATAAATTATGTAAAAAGTTAAAGTTATATATATAATTGAAATATATATATATGTAGAAAAGTGAAAATTGAAAATAGTTTTTGAAAATTAAATTTTTAATATCAATATTAAAAATATTATTATGAATAAAAATAATTTCATTAATAACATCAATAAAATTCAAAATTAATAATAATATTTATGCTTATGTTAAAATATTAAAAATACTAAAATTCATAGGTAGATATAATAATAATAATAATATTTATTTTAATTTTTAAATACTAACAATAAAAATTAAAATTATGGTGAATATAGTTGCTAATGTTAAATTTTAATAAAAATTATTATGTTAATAAGTAAAGTTACTCTTGACTTTAATTTTAATTAAGTGTGATATATGATGTTAGTTTTCATGTTCTTCCTATCGCCATCAATGTTTTCATTTCTTATGTAAATGTCAATCATGTTGTAACTATTTCTTTCCACAATTTAACATAATATTCAAACCTGATATTTACATTATTGCATCTTAAGTGTGCACATGTCAAATATTATTAAGATGTTATTGTCAACCATGGTCAATCATAGCCATATGTGATCATCAATGTCCAACAGTCAACATAGGAAAGCACACTGAATGTTATAATGTTCCGGTCTTGATGTTGAATAACCATATTAAGCTATTGCAATCCAACATAAGGCTTCGGGAATGTCACATTTGGACCTAACAATTTAAAAGGTTTGTAATGCAACATAGCCATTAAAATGCAGATCTACCATACGAAATTTAGCCAAGACAAATGTTCAAATGAGACATATCCATAGTAGACAATTGCATCCAACCAAAGACAACCACACAACCACAGTGAACATAAGTCAACCATCATAAATGTTAAAAACATAATTAAAGTCAAACAAAATCACCATGGTCAACCAAAGTCAACCACAGTTGACCAAAGTCATCAAATTCTAAATTCAAACAAAGTCAACTAATAGTCAATTATGGCCAAACAAATTCAACCATTGTCAACCATAGTCAATTATCTAAACAAAGTCAACAATAATCGACCATAGTCCACTATACTCAAAAGTAAAATAAGGTCAACCATGTTAAAATTTAATATGCTAAGACAGAAAATAGCAGCATTACATTCCATTTCACAATAATAGCATATACAGGATCACTGAAGAAACAACAAGCATAACATAAACACAAGAGACACAGATTTATCATGGGAAACCCTCATGGGGTAGAAAACCCAGTAAAGCTTCCTCAATATAGATGACCAACAATATACAAAGATTCAAACCAAAGACATGAACTCCTCCTCCACCATAGCAGACCTCTCCTCCACAAGTGTGCCTCTCTCAAGTGTGTGAGTGTATCAAATGAGGAATACACCTCCTCTAGTTATACACTACTCTGACATATCTTTTACACAAGTACATGTAGGCTCGTATTTAACCAATGGGTTAAATACCCCACTACAACTGAATGGGCTGACCCCTCTAGGGTAGTCTAATAACCCTTTGACCCACATAACACATACAGGGCTGACCTCCACTAGGGAAGTCTAATAACTCGAGTTACCACATTCCGATGGAGGAATAAACATCTCCGGATATACAATAAGATCTTTACGGAGGAATGAAACATCTCCGAAATAATAAAGTACAATTATAATATTCTTTGAAGTTACAATATCTCAACACTCCACCTTAACGAGAAGGATATTATAACAGCATCTGCACGAGAAACGAGTCATCAACATCATACATGATACATCTATAAATCATTGGAAGCTTTCTCAACATCATCAGTAACTCAACCAGTTACTGGAACATCTTCAATATTGGAACATCAACATCTTCAGTACTGAGTCTTTATCTTCTACAGTACTCAAACAGCTACAGTAACATCAATATCTGAATCCTCACGATCGTGAGCATCATCATCACACGATCATCAGCATCGTCATCACACGATCATCAGCATCGTCATCACACGATCATCAGCGTCGTCACATCATCATACAATCAACAGCAACGTCATCATACGATCAATCAACATCGTCATCATATGATCAACAGCATCGTCATCATACGATCAATCAGCATCGTCATCATATGATCAACAGCATCGTCATCATACGATCAACATTTTCCAGGGTGATCAATCCTGCTCTCTTTAGGACATACGTCCATGGATGATGCAATCCAGTCATTTACCTTTTGAACCGAAGTCCAGGGACGATCAAGTCCTATCATGTACTTTTTGAACCAAAGCTCAGGGACGATCCAGTCCTATCATGTACCTTTTGAACCGAAGCTCAGGGATGATCCAGTCCTATCATGTACCTTTTGAACCAAAGCTCAGGGATGATCCAGTCCTATCATGTACCTTTTGAACCAAATCTCAAGGACGATCCAGTCCTATCATTAAATTCTCGAAGACCTCATGTCTACGGCTCAATTCACAGGACCAAATTTCAAGGACGATCCAATCCCCTTACCTGTTCATTCAGGATTTTGTTCTCGGAGACATCATGTCTACGGCTCAATTCAAAGGACCAAAGTCCAAGGACGATCCAATCCCCTTACCTGTTCATTCAGGATTTTGTTCTCGAAGACATCATGTCTATGGCTCAATTCAAAGGACCAAATTCCGAGGACGATCCAATCCCCTTACCTGTTCATTTAGGATTTTGTTCTCAGAGACATCATGTCTACGGCTCAATTCAAAGGACTAAAGTCCGAGGATGATCTAATCCCCTTACCTGTTCATTCAAGATTTTGTTCTCGGAGACATCATGTCTACGGCTCAATTCAAAGGACTAAAGTTCGAGGACGATCCAATCCCCTTACCTGTTAATTCAGGATTTTGTTCTCGGAGACATCATGTCTATGGCTCAATTCAAAGGACTAAAGTCCGAGGACGATCCAATCCCCTTACCTGTTAATTCAGGATTTTGTTCTCGGAGACATCATGTCTACGGCTCAATTCAAAGGACTAAAGTCCGAGGATGATCCAATCCCCTTACCTCTTAATTCAGGATTTTGTTCTCGGAGACATCATGTCTACGGCTCAATTCAAAGGACTAAAGTCCGAGGACGATCCAATCCCCTCATATGTCAATCATGGGTAGAAGTATCTTCATCCATACAAGTACATCAATGCATCATGTATCCTCATCATCAAAACATGTATCCTCATCAATAGCATCAAATACATATATCATTAAAGGCATGTATACATCTATCATCAAAAGCATGTATACATCTATCATCAAAAGCATGTATTCTCACTAATACATCTATCATCAAAAGCATGTATACATCTATCATCAAAAACATGTATTCTCACTAATACATCTATCATCAAAAGCATGTTTACATCTATCATCAAAAGCATGTATTCTCACTAATACATCTATCATCAAAAGTAAAAATATAAGGGTCCTAAAAATAATTCTAAGTAACTAAGTGTAGTAAATAGGTAACCTCATCATTGATGAGATAGACTTGTTATCAGATACTATGCTACTCCCCCTTTCGAGGAGAGTTCTTTTGAACTATACCAAGCTTGTCTCGAAAGTATTCAAACTTCACTCGAGACAGAGGTTTAGTCAAGATATCAGCAATCTGATCCTCAGTGCTTATATATACGAGCTTGATAGCTCCTCTTTGCACCATATCTCGTATATAGAAGTATCGGATCTCTATGTGTTTTGACTTATCGTGGAACATAGGATTTTCAGTCATCTTAATGGAGCTTTGATTGTCACACATAATCACAGTGGGATCCATTTCTAAGTCAAACACTCCATATAATAGCTTCTAAAGCCACACTGCTTCACAGCTGGCAGAGAAGACAACCATATATTCTGCTTCAACAGTACTGAGAGCCACACTAGATTGTTTCTTGCTGAACCATGAGATCATGGCAGATTCAAGACTATAACATCCACTTGATGTACTCTTTCTGTCTGAGACACTTCCTGCCCAATCAGAATCTGAGTAACCATGTAAACGGAGTTCATGACCTCCAAGATAATATAGACCAAAAAATCTAATGTACCTTTTAGGTACCTCACTACATGCTTTGTAGCTATTAAGTGAACCTTTCTAGGTTCTACTAGATACTGACTTAGGGTATTTGTAGCAAAGCATATATCTGGCCTAGTATGACCCAATGATTTGTCTATATAGGGTTAGGTCCACTAAATACGATGAGTCATTAACTTATAACTTCAAGTTGGAGTCCATGGGAGTGGCCATGGCTTTATACTCCAACATATCAAATCTTTTTAGAAACTTTACAGCATACTTACCTTGATTTAAAAGATTCCTTTTGGATCTTGCCATACTTCTAGACCTAAGAAGTAGTGCATTAATCCGAGATCTTTCATTTTCATTTATGCAGCCATTTTCATGACCTGTTTCTCATTCCTTGTCAGAAAGAGATCATCGTCATACAATAATGGTATGATAGGTTCATCATCCACAACCTTAAGGTAAAGGTTAGGAACAACTTTACTTCTGGTAAAGCCCAATCTTTGTCATGAAGCTGTCAATTGTCCATTATTCACACTCTGCATTGAGTGATCTTCTGCATATCTATCTGTGCCATCTCTCGTCAGATGGGTCTACTAATATGAGCCTCAAAATCATTCGAACTCTGTGGTGAGTTCTTTCTTGCATCCATGTCATATGTGTATAGAAGCCATATTCAACCTTGTAGCAAAGGTTGAGATCCACATCACCCATGATGATCATTAAGCTCATCAATTGACTACCGATCCTGGGTACCCATACAGAACCTGATTCATACTTCTTCTTTAATTACATCATTAAGAGATTGGTCTTATCTAGTCCCTTGGAGCAAAACATCTCATCATGATTCTCTTCCTCTTTCTAAGATAATCTCTTAACCACAAGCTGTCTATAGCGTGTTTGATTTGTAAATCTTTTGTTGAACATCCATCGCTTGTTCAGAGTTCATCATTCATCATGATCTTTCCTACAAATCAAAATTAAGTACATGAGTAGTAATACTTCATAATCATCAAATCATATTGACGTGATAACCTATTATGCATACAGATATCATTTACATAGTTATGCAACTATTTTGACCAATACTTTGGCACAGCACTTTCCCATATCCTGTATGCATACAGTGGCTATCTAGATGCCTTCCATCTCTACCAGAACATACTATCGAGAGTGTGCACAGCACTCAGCATGTCAGCAAAGAGGTTTCATTCTAGACAAGCAACAATGGAATGTTTGTCCAACTTACCAATCATATGCATATTAGCAATATACTGTTCAATGCTTTATGAATGTTTACACTAGGAATACAAATATGCATACAAGCAATATCATTTACTATTTCTAATAACAACTCAAATACTTATCTTTTATGTTTGTGTGGTTTCCTCCCGCTTGATCTTCTGTATGTCTTCTGAACTTCTATTCATTCTATACCACTGTGCATGCTCAAGTGTACACTAGTGTCATCCTCATGATCTCATACACAAACATATATAATATTATCAAAACATTCTAATTCTAAATAATCTTGAATATGTATAGTCATGATCATTAGTATTCAGGGTTTCAAGGAAGTCTTCTTTTACTCATGCATATTCTTGTTTGATCTAGTTAGCTAAATCATCAACCAAGATAAGAGACATAATATGCATAAACCCTTGATTACTAACCAATCATACCAAGTATACTTACATAAGGGATCCTAACACAAGGTAAGATTCTAACATGACATAGGAAAACATACCTGGATTAGTATACCTGCTTAGTTATGTACAACATACCTAAACAATCTCTTCAATGATTTAGAGATCCTGAGCTAGAACCTGCATGTCTCATAGGTTAAACATAATATAAAAAAGTCATACATACCTCGTGAGTCTTTGTCTTCATGTTGTCATGGTCATGGAACTTGATTTGTCTTTTGTGATGTACATGTCTCTTGTTAGCAGACAACATCAACCTCACACAACACCATAATGCATAAGTACAATCATATAGCCCTAATCAATGAATGTCTTCGATCATTCACATGCATTCATATTGTTACTAGGGTGATAAGACAATTAATAACATTAATCAAGATTTTACTAATAAATAACATGAAGACAAAGACATTATGAACTTAATCAAGAATCAGATTTCAAGGCATACCTGAACCTCTTTAAGTCATACCTGTCGAGACTTTTTTTGTAGTCTTCTTATGTAAGGCCTTAGCCTCAACTCCCCCTAAAACTTGATCTGGAGCTTGATTAGGGTTTGCTAGAGAAACCCTACAAATTCAATCTTTGACTTTCACACTTCTGAATGGATGGAAGAATGTGTCTTGCTGAGCTGATCAAACTAGCATTCTTCAATTTTGAAATCTTCAAAATTTGACCCCTCAAAATTGCCTTCGAAACTTCTGGATCTTCTGGATAGGAACCCGAAAGAGGATTTGATGAAGCCCACCCTTCTGTCCAATCAAAAGGTTCGATCCAAGGCTCTAAACTCTTATTTTTCTGAGGAGCTTCCAGCCGAGGTTGCAGACTTCAAAAATTCCAACTTTTGCTGAAGTCCTAATTTTCCATCTTTCTGATCACAATCCCAAACTAGGGTTTGATCAAGCCCGGTCTTCTACCCAACCAAAAGTTCGATATTGGTATCTAAATTTTGATTTTCCTGAGTAGCATTCAGCCATGGAATCCGATTCCAAAAATTCTAACTTTCTCCGAAACCCTAAATTCCGGAAGCCATGAATAAAGGTGCTCCAAAAATAATTCTATTTTGACAGAAATATGTACCTGATTGTTTCTGCTATAACTCTGAAATTTTCACTCCACAGGGTCTGAAAACTTTTTCTGCAGTACCCTGACCTGTCATCTTTCCATCCTGACAGGTCTGACTTCAATTGGATTTTCTGAGAGAGAGTTATGCCAAGTGTCGCAACGTGACCTGTTTATGGGATAATACAGGAGAGTGAACTTTTACGGCGTTCCACGTGTCACTGTTTGAAGTTCTACCTCTGAAAAATTTTCTTGAGATATCTCGCTCTGTTATCTTTCCATCCTGACAGGTCTGACCTCAATTGGACTCTCTGAGAGAGAGTTATGCCAAGTGTCGTAACGTGACCTGTTTATGGGATAAAACAGGAGAGTGAACTTGTACGACGTGCCACGTGTCACTGATTCAACTTCGGCCTCTGAAAAATTTTCTTGAGATAGTACAGTCTGTGTACTACCTGTCACATTTTACGAAATTTCATTTGGAGCTTCCTATCCCAAGTTATGACCTTTTTTCCTAGGTCACCTGATTTTGACTGATATCTGGAAGAGGCCGAAACCCTAACTTGTACTGATCATAACTTACAAAGTACAACGAATCTGAGGGTGCCCTTTGGACACAAGATACCTAGAGATGTTATCTACGACCTGTAAAGGTTTCAGATCTTGAACCTTCTCCAAAATGGATTTATAGAGAAAGTTCCATGATGACTGGTTTTTGCTATATAAAACCCTAACCTTCAAATTGTCGTAAGTAAAACAAGTGTCGTAAGTGCCATACCTTGCCTTCCTTCAGTTTAGCTCTGATACCATGTTAAAATTTAATATGCTAAGACAGAAAATAGCAGCATTACATTCCATTTCACAATAATAGCATATACAAGATCACTGAAGAAACAACAAGCATAGCATAAACACAAGAGACACTGATTTATCCTGGGAAACCCTCATGGGGTAGAAAACCCAGTAAAGCTTCCTCAATATAGATGACCAGCAATATACAAAGATTCAAACCAAAGACATGATCTCTTCCTCCACCGTAGCAAACCTCTCCTCCACAAGTGCGCCTCTCTCAAGTGTGTGAGTGTATCAAATGAGGAATACACCTCCTCTATTTATACACTACTCTAACATATCTTTTACACAAGTACATGTAGGCTCGTATTTAACCAATGGGTTAAATACCCCACTACAACTGACTGGGTCGACCCCTCTAGGGTAGTCTAATAACCCTTTGACCCACATAACACATACAGGGCCGACCTCCACTAGGGAAGTCTAATAACCCGAGTTACCACATTCCGACGGAGGAATAAACATCTCCGGATATACAATAAGATCTTTACGGAGGAATGAAACATCTCCGAAATAATAAAGTACAATTATAATATTCTTTGAAGTTACAATATCTCAACAAACCAATAGTCAATTATAGTAAAATAAATTCAACCATAGCCAACCATAATTAATTAGTAAACCATAGTCAACATTAAAAAAATTAGCCATACTCAACCATTGTTAGCCAAATAAAGTCAACCAAAGTAAAAAGTCAAACAAGGACAACTAGTAGTCAACTGTGTTGTATTGTGGTTGAACAATCAAATCAACCACAATAAACCATGGTCAACCATGAACAACCTTGGTGAACCATGGTTAACCATACACAACCATGGTCAACCGTGAACACAATGATCAACTATGGTCAACCATGAACAAGTATGGACAACCATGAACGCAATGGTCAATAATGGTTAACCATAGTCAACTACGAATAACCATGGTAAACCATGCATAGCCATGGTCAACTAGAGGTCCCTTGAAATAGTTAAAAGTGAATCATCAAAGTCAACCATGTTCAACCAAAGTCAATCAACCATGGTCAGCTACGACATAGCCAACCATGGTCAACCAAAGTAAACTATAGTCAACCATATTCACCCTTAATCAACCATGGTCATTGTGTTCAACCATGGTCAACCATAGTCACCCATGGTCAACCGTGTTCAACCGTGTTCAACCATGGTTAACCAAAGTCAACCATGGTCAAGCAAAGTTAATCAACCATGGTCAATCGTGGTCAGTTATGGCATAGTCAACTATGGTCATCCAAAGTCAACCATGCTCACCCAAATTCAACTATAGTCACCCATGGTCAACCATGTTCATCCATGCTTAACCAAAGTCAACCATGGTCAACCAAAGTCAAGTATGGTCAACCATCATCGACCATGGTCAACCATAATCATCCATAATCAAGCAAAGTCAACCATGGTCAACCGTGGTCAATATGGCATAGTCAACTATGGTTAGCCAAAGTTAACCAAAGCCAGCGAAAAGTTTACCTTAGTTAACCAAAGTGAACCATAGTTAACCATAGTGAACCATAATCAACCAAAGTGAACCATGGAAAAGTAAAGTCAATATGGTCAATAAAATTTCAGCCTTAGTTTACCAAGTCAACCACAGTCAACCATGGTAAACAATAGTCAACCCTAGTCAAGCAAAGTCAACCATATTCAACAATAGTCAACCATGCTTGACCAAAGTCAACCATGCTCGGCCAAAGTCAACAATGGTCATCCAAAGTCACTCAAAGTCAACCATACTCAATAATGGTCAACCACAACCAATCATTCTTAACAACACTCAACCGAAGTCAACCATAGTCTACGAAAAGTCAACCATGGTAAACCAAAGTCTACCAAAGTCAACCATGGTCTACCAAAAGTCACCTAAATTCAATTATGGTGAGACAAAGTCAACCATAACTTCAACAAAAGTCAACCATGATCAACGAATGTCAACCATAGTTAGCCAAAGCGAGCGAAAAGTCAACCAAAGTCAATTTTGGTTACCCATAGTCAACCATTTTCTAACCAAAATCAACCATGGTTAAGCATGGTCAACCAAACACAGGCAAAAGTCAACCTTAATCAATGAAAATGAACCATGGTCAACCTTAGTGAACCATAATCAATCAAAGTCAACCATGGAAAATTAAAGTCAACCAAATTCATCCATGGTCAGCGAAATTCAACCATGGTAAACCAAAAGTAAACCATTTCCATCCAAAGTCAATCTTGGTTGACCAATGTCAACCATGGCCAACCATAAACAACCATAATCAACCATGGTTAACCAAGGTTAACCAATCTCAACCATGCTCAACCATAGTGAGATACAAAGAGAGATTAGTCAACCATAGTCAACCATGGTGAACCATGGTTACATGGTTGACCATAGTTGCCAATATTATTAATAATTTTTTTTATAACTAGGGAAATCATAAACTAGAGACTTGGCTGCTACTCGCGTGACACGGGGTCCAGGGATCCAATCCTGCTACCACTATACCCCCAGGTGCCCCACACACCCCGCAAGCATGGGACACAGGTAAAGCCGGGTGTTATTTGAACTTGTGACCTCCATTTACAACTGTGACTTCATAACAATTGAACCGCCAATGAGCTACACCCATGTGGGCGACCAATATTATTAATATTAATATTATTTAAAAATTTATTATTTTGTAATAATAATAATAATTTACAATTTATTATTATTGTTATTATTATTTTACAATAATAATAATTATTATTATAATTAAATTATTATTATTATTATTATAAAAATTAATAAAAAGATAAGAATATAAATTATTATTATTATTAATATTATTTTTATGTTTGTTATAATTATAATTATATTTATATTTTTAATTATAATTGCCAATCCTCATTATAAATTATTTTCATTTATTATTTTTTTCTTATTTAAATATATATTATATTTTCTTATTTATAATAATAAAAATAAAAATAATAAACAATTTCTTATATTTTTTTAATAAAAATATTCTTATTCTCTTATTTCTTATTTTTCTTATTTTATTATTTACTTATATTTTTATAAAATTATAATAATTATAAATAAAAATATTAAATAATAATAATAATAAAAATATTACATAATAAAAATAATTAATAATTAATAGTAAAAATATAATAATTAATTATTAAAAATAATAAAACTAAAAATAATTAATTATAATAAAACTAAAAATACAAATTATTAATTATTAATTAAACTAATTGTAAATAAAAATAAGAAAATATAATTATAACAACAACAAAAATGAAAATAATTTATAATAAGATTTTACAATTCTAATAATATTAATATTTTTAATAATAATATAAAGATATTATTATTATTATAATAAAAACTTATGCAACATTGCCATGTATTGTTTACATGCGTGTATATGTGTACACAATAATAATTTATTATTATTATTATTATTATTATTATTATTATTATTATAATATATTTCAGTATCTGTTATTTTATACTAATACTAATAATAATAGATGTTATTATTATTATAATTGAATTATTATTGTTACAAAATATTCAATTATTATTCCAAATTATTTATAATTTATTAAACATAATTATAAAATAAATATTTGTATAAAATATTAATAATTAGATTTGTTAGTAAATAATTAATTATTTAATATTATAAATTATTTATTATTTATTAATTATAATTATAAAAAAACTATTTTTATAAATAAAAATAATTATGATTTTTAAATAGTAATATGAAATATACCTCGCGGGTCGAACGTCAACTAACAAGCCATATTAATATTAATAATGTGGCTTATATACGCCGATCGACGTATATAGACCACACATTTAAATGTGGTTGATATACGCCGATCGACGTATATAAGCCATATTATTAATATTAATATGGCTTACTAGTTAAGTCGATAGGAGTATTCTTTTAACTTTTGGGGGTGGGGGTTGGGTGGCAGATTTATTGTACATTTAATAATCAATGACTAGATTTTAAAGGTGGGGGAATATGCTTTGTCTGGTGCATTAATGAAGCATTCAGATCTGGTGTGTTAACTCACGCGCATCTTTAAATCCAAACGATGCATAGTTATTTCAAATAATTGATTCAAATAATTACAAATGCCAAGTGTTTCTTCCCACTGCTGGAATTAAACCGTACCTCAGCTCCACTCCACCTTTATGATATGCTGCGCCGAACGGCCGTCCCTCAGCTCCACTCCGCCTGTACGATATGCTGCGTTGTACGCTCGCTCGACCGCTTGACACCCCACTTGGTAATGTAACGCTCAAATGTCCCTACTGTGCTATTAAATTTCCTGCAACACCTAAGACACAGTTACCCCAGATGATAGTGCAGAGGAGCCATGGTGCAGAAAAGCGAGCATGCATCACAACAGCCACCAACAGAAGGGATCGAACCAAGCGTCCATCTTCAGCAACAGCCACTAGGAGAAACAAGTACAGATCATAGACCTGTGTAAAACGATTTGTATTTGTTTAGGTCTTATATTTCTTTACCACCCAGAAAACGAAGGAATGGCGTTGCATGTTAATTACAACATTCACCCCTCATACTCAGGTCGAATCTGTACATTAAATTGCAGTGCTCGATTTGCACATACGAAGATCGAAATTGTTTGAAGGGTTTTGTGAATGAAATTAGCGAATGCTCGGTTAATCTTTTTCCTATTTCAGATTGTTGAATACGATTTCTACAGTCTGTCTCAAACCCCGAACGAACCACTGTGGGTAAATTTTATAATTTCTGAACTGATCTCTATGCTCCTTATTTATTTTTGTTTTGGTCGAATGTCTGCCATTGTTGTTTTCCATCCTGATCGGATTGATATATTTCAAATGGTTATGCTGAGGAATATGAATCCCCAGCCTCGCCATTACCATAATTTATGCAAATCTTCACGGTGGTTCAGATCTTAGATGTTCGAGTTGTAATAGAATTGATTCATTACCTCCCCTACTAGATCTGTCAAATCCCATTATCATCAGGTAATCCCTGTTCCGCACTACCTACGTCTCTGTGCGTCTCTACCCTGTAAATCTTTTTTCTCATAATAAAACCTAGCCCGAAGTCACGAAATGTGTAGTGATAAATGAGACCCTTCCCATCTCAACATTTATAGTAGTCCGTCTATCTCAACAGAGCTATCGACACCTTGATGGAGATAGCTGGACGATCCGAGGGTTGAGAAATCTTTGGTACTGAGCTCGGAGTCTAATAGACAGTGATCACCAAGAATTGAAGCTTTCAATTTGTGTTCAAAACTTTTTTCCTGTTATGAGTTACCGTGGCTGAATTCTGCTTGATGAACTGTAGATTATGTCGTTCTTTTATACATTAGTTTTTGACATTTGAAATTTACATGGATAATTATGATCCCATAATTCAGTTGACGACTTATAGGCAATTAATTTGTTAGGTAATTAATTATGTTATTTGTTTCCTAAATTCATGTTTCGCATTACCTATTTGTTCCGCATTTTTTCCATTTCTTGTCTAAATATAACGTGAGAGATGGATCATAAGTAATGCCTCATTTATTTGCGTGGCTTTGTTAGTCTGGTAACTGCTTTACTTATGGTCGGCCACTTTGTATATAAATCAAGTTTCGAATCATCTTGGACTTTTGAGGAAAATCTGCTTTTAAAAATGACGATTTTTGTTGCCATTAATTAGACTCAAAGCAATCTAAATTCTTTGCAGGATTGTTATTGTTTTGTTATCTCTATTGCGAGTCATTAAAGTAAAAGTAACCTAGATTCTTTTCTGAATTGTCACTTTCTGTTAATTGTTTAACAATATTTTTACATCAATTATTAACAAATAGTGGTATAGATTGTTGAAGGGTAATGATTGTGTAAATAAGAATGCAGATCACTCAATGACCAGGCCAGTTATCAAAGAATTGCTCACTTTAGCTCTTCTGATATCACTGGGATGAAAGGGCTATGGGTTTATACCCAGAAAAAAGCATATGGATGATTGCCATTTAGGTCTAAGCCGCTTGAAAAGGATGAGATTTTGCAGGTAGCAGCTGGATCTAAACAATTTCGCATTTTATTTTGTAGGCAGTGGCATTATATTTTCGAGACAATGGTTGGATCACGGTCCAATTTCATAGTATCTGCACTGGCTCATTTTTATCAATAAAAAATAAAACAATACCTGCGTGTTTCAGGTTTATGGAAGGGCGAGGGTTTGAAATCCATTACAGTAAGAAAATGCAAGTTTCAATTATGATAAATAAAAATTGCATGTTTAATTTCTATGCTATGGTATTTAAAAAAGATAGACATCTTTCCAACCACATTAGAGTGGCAAAGAAAGTTCATAATAAAATCAAGCATTTCATCATTTCACAAACTCGTTTGTAATAAAATTAAATGTTTCATCATTTCACAAATTGTAATTCTATTAACTCTGCGTAAATCAATGATGTAATCAAGAATGTGTAAAAGCTTGGATAGTTGTTGATGCTTTGGGACTTTAACTTGTTTTGACAAACCACAATGTAAGCCATATAGATTGACGTCTTTTATTTTTTTAACTCTTTATATTTAACAAAAGCGAATTTTCATTTTTTTAATTTTTTATTTTTCTTAAGCTATATTTAAGAAATAAATTCAAATGTGTGGCCATTTGAATTTATGTTGAAGTATTTGTGCCATTTCTCAAATTGAATGGCTTTGTCGTCAGTTTTATTTTTCAAGTATTATATTAATATAAAATGGACAAATAGCCACAACTATGTAAAACTATATGTAACTTTTAGGGGTGGAGGTCCGGTGGCTGATTTCTTATTTTTTAAATAATGGAGGGTTAGATTTCACTAATCCCCGAATATGCTTCTTATGTTGCATAGATCAACGTTTAAGATTTACTGAGTTAATGTGGGTGCATCTTTAAATCCAAGCGACACTGGTTTAAAATAATTTATTGAATTTATTATTATCCACTCAGCTCCACTCCCCCATGCCCGTTACCCGTAGCGCTCCACTCCCCCCACACACTGATCCGCTGCTCCATCCCCTCAGCTCCATTCCCCATCGTCCTATAAGGATCCCTGCGTTGTACGCTCCATTCTCTCCTCTTGAGCCTTAACGATCCATGGTTGCATGCTCCAATATCCGCGCACCAATGCTTCATCTCTATATCATGGAGGTCGTCATTCTAAAGACCCTCAAGCATGCTCCATCGGACTTTCATATCCAATACTTATGTTCTCTATTTTTTACGATTTCAGATCAAAAGCATGCATGCCTGGCATTAACTTATTATATTGTGTTTGCAGGTCGCAGCGTTTGCAGTCTCAAAAGGGGATCCATTGGCGATAGCTTTTCCAGAGGAACGTTTTTGTGTTTAATTTTTGTTTCTCTTACTAAATACCTTTAATCAGATCGAAAAAATAGATCGTCAGCCCATCTATTTGGTGTGATAATCAGGCAGCCGCGTTCACAAAGGGGATGGCGTGCGGGGTGAAAACAGTGGATTGGGTTGGTTCCGGCTCAATTAATAAATCTCAGCATTATGAAATTGTAAATTGTATAATGACAGATTCTCTTGATTTTGAATAAGGTCGCACTGGCCAAGATCATTAATTTTCAATATTCACTACACATGAGTACATTTAATGCTGTATTGTTGTATTGATTGTTGGATAAGATCCAATAGCCCATATCTCTGTAACAGGCATTTGATTCAATTCATAGAATGAATTTTTTCTTTAAGAAAAAAATCATATATCAGAAATGGTCATTTGAAGATGTTATTATCCCAACAAACTGGTAGCTTTCAAACTTTTGTTTCATTTCATTAAAGATTTCTCTTTGAAATTCCTTCATGGTTTTCTTGTCTACTAAAGTCTACATTAATAATGCGCATCAGAAATAGTTTTGGGATACACTGGATAGTCCAAATCTATAAGAGCGCAACCGTGAGGCTCATCCCAGGCAAGGAATTATGTTGTCCAAGGTATTATTGAATATTTGGTTTGAGTATAGTTTAAGACCAGCCCAGAGCGCAACTTAAATAGTGCAGCCCCATGATGATTGCGTGGCATTTTTGTTTCGATCTCATTCATAGTTTCGAATATACGGGTAATAAGGATGGAAATTGTAATGCCATTCATAATTTTGAATATACAGGTAATAAGGGTTCTATGTAGGTCATGCTTCTTGGCCACAACGAAAGCTATGTGCAAGATGCGATAATGCGAGTCACGGCCGCTTTCAATTACTTCGGCGAAGGGCTTATCCAAAGGATGCGTAGGTAGGTAAATTTTCTGAATCCCCATAGAAGTATGCTTTCAATATTCATCCTGCAACATCTTTAATTTTCAATATTCACTGAGCATGAGTACATTTAATGCTGCATTGTTGTATTGATTGCTGGATAAGATCCAATCGCCCATATCTCTGCAACAACATTAAATACATTTCTGCAGAATACAAACAATATTGATGGAAATGCCATCCGCCCAGTGGTTGTTGGAACTGGTAAAAACGGTTGCCCTTCTCATTGATTCGTGCATATGATTCAATTCATAGAATGAATTTTTTCTTTAAAAAAAAAATCATGGTTCATAAATGGTCATTTGAACACGCCATCTGCCATTTCCAGGCCACGTTTTGGACAAAGCGTTTCTATGGTGTAAGGATGTAATTCTGATGTCAATTTTAATAAGAATTATTAAGATTGACATGCAGAGTTGAATTATGTAAGGGTGGGCTAATCTCCCTTCACGAAACTGCTCGTGGGATTTTACGATCTGAATTAAGCCCAATAAATCTAATGTTTACTCTCTACTTTCACCGATTCCGTGGATACGTATAAATTCGTTCACAGCTTAATATCCATACAGTGTGCCAAAATTCAAGCTGAATTCGAAGTATGTGTGCCATTTCTCAAATTGAATGGCTTTGTCGTTAGTTTTATTTTTCAATTATTATATTAATATAAAATGGACAAATAGCCACAACTATGTAAAACTATATGTAAATGTACAAAGGAGAGTTTTTCACTATATATTGGTATACAATGCGAACACCCTTACAACATTTTTCACTTTATATTCCATTTTGTATTATATTAATATAAAATGCACAAATAGCCACAACTATCTAAAACTATATGTAAAAGTACAAAGGAGAGCAAATTTTCACTTTATATTGGTTTACAATGCGAACACCTTTACAACATTTTCACTTTATATTTGATATATATATATATATATAAATGTTGTGTAAGTGTTTTGGAGAGGCATCAAAATAACTTATTTTAATGAATGAATTTTTAATGCAAGGATTTTTTCCTCCTTACACAAGGGTTTAAATAAATATTAAGGGTGTAAATAAAGATTGCGTCAATCCTACAACATGATTACCCTTTGCTTCTATAATATCTATAGGTAAACAGATCAAAGGGATCATTTTTCTCCTAATTGCAACAGATAATATATATTCATTAACCTTAATAAACAATGGTTGATTCATTTACAGGGTCGCCCTATCTTTCGCAACAAATATTATCATAAAAACAAATATTAATTTAGGTCAGTGTAAACCATACCAATGTATAGGAAGATGTTATGCGATGCTCCTTCCACATTTGCATTTATTCAAAACCCAAGTGGCACTGAACCTTTAAAGGTTAAGGGGTTGCCCTTGCTCCAATCCCAAGCAGAAATTTAAATTAATTAAATAAGGCACAGCCCTTCTTTCCTTAATACAGCCGTAGAGGCCGTTCCCCCTCTCTCTTCTACGCCAGTTCCTCCTCTCTCCTCTTATCATAGCAGTTGAGGTTGCTACATCATACTCGCAACGATGTATGCTTGAATAAGAGTTAATAACGTGGAAGCAAAATAATAACGTTGAGGTTGCTACATCAGACTCACAACGATGTATGCATAATAACCTGGAAGCAAAATAATGGAGTTCGCTCATTGAATGAAATGAAGGCTGGTCTATTCTCAATAAAACCTAATAGTGTGCTCAAAAGAAATTCATCAGTAAATTTTTAATGATTTCTTATGAGATTCTTGTGTGCGACATACCTTTTCCCCAATAGAATGGATTACGATGGTCTCAGTAATTAAAAGAGATATCCAGTACGTATATTCAGTAATTTTGTATACTTAGTAATTATATTGAATCAGACAATTTCATAAATCAAAGAAGATTTTTTTATAGTGATTAATTATATTGAATTTGGCAATTTCTTTCTCATAAATCACAGAAGATTTATGTTTTAACTAATGTTTGTGTCTAATAAAAGATTTTTTATATTGAATTTAGCAATTTCTTTCTCATAAATCAAGGAATATTTATTTATGTTTTTCATATATTTCGTGCAATGACTTGAAATTATTTTTGAATGTATTAAATTATTACAGTACCCATTACAGGCTCCAGAACTATTACAATTTGTGGCTTCCGAAGGAGGTAGTCTTTGAAACTTCATGTATTACCTGCATTTGCAATATATTTAATTAGGTTTTTCTTTAGTTTTTACAATTATTTTTTTCGTTTTTATATAGAAATTTTTACATTTTTTTAATTTTATGGTTAAAACGTTTTCAACGTCGTCTTAAAATAATGTGTTAAGATATAATTTGATTATTATTTTAAAATGTTTTTTTATAATATAATTATTATTATTATTATTATTTTGGGTTAATTATGGATTAGATATAACTTTTAATACACTAGATATAATTTTTATTAGCTTAAATTTTTTCTTATATATATAGTTTTTATGAAAAAGTGTGAACTTTCATTCATTAAAAAAAAATGTAAATTTTCAGTTTTTTATATAGTTTATATATAATATAAGACATTAGTTTCATAAATAAGATTAAATTAAATTAACAATGAGGAGGATAAATAAGATAAATAATAAAGGTGTAATTTCTAACGATGTAATTTTTTTTAATGTGTAAATAATTTTAAAAAAAAATTACAAAAATTAAATTGGTAATCAAGAAAAGGTCATTAATGCCATATCATTACCTTAAATACTTTGGTTCTAATGAAAGAGAAGATTATGATTAACATAGAAAAGAGGTTAAAAAAAATTAATTTGAAATAGATTTTAAAATTATACTTGAGAAATGAAATAAAATAAGATAAATAATAAAGATGTAATAAAAAAGAAAATGACGTAAAGTTGAAAGAAAAATTAATACACTATATACACTCATAAATCAGATAAATAATAACAATGTGATAAAAAAAAGTTAAATAATATAAATATAACTCTTTAAAAATTATAAAAATAATTATTGTTTATAAAAAGATAATTATATAAATAAGAAATAAAATAACATGATGTAATCATTATAAAGTTATGTAATTAAAATTATGTATTTTTTTAAAATTTATATTAATTGAATTATAGTAAAAGTAATTCAAATTTTTGAAAATATTAAAAATTATGTATTTTTTTAAAATTTATATTAATATGAATTATAGTATAAGTAATTTAAATTTTTTAAAATTTTAAAAATGAATTTTGATTTTTAATACAAAATTTATAATATAATGTGATTTAAAAGAAAAATAGTATATATATTTATAAAACAAATTATGTCAACATTGTAAAAACAAATTACAATATATAAATTTATAAAAAATATTATATAAACATTGTAAAAAAACATATGTGTTTTTCAAAATTTACATTATATTACAAGTAAATTATAACATGTAAATTATAAAAATATACAATGTTATCTTTCAATATGGACTATATTTAGTGCTAAAGTATTTGAATTGATTTAATTTGAAAATATTAAAAGATAATATTTTAACATGGTTTAGAAAATAATACAGTATATACATTCATAAATAATAATTGTAAATATTATAAAAAATGTGTGTCTAGGTTTTTTCAAAATCATATCATTTTCACTAATTAATTCAAGATCATTCATTATAAAAATATATGTAAACATAATAAAATATCTATAAATATGTGTGTTTTTTTAAATGATATCAATTCAACATTGAACCATGCAATATGATATTTAAAATTATAGTAAAGTATATTGTCACATTTCAATATGCCTATATGTGTTTGAACTAGGAATAATTTAATTTGATGGTACTAAAAAACATGGGTAAATATAAAACATTCAATATTTTGATCTAATGTAATTTTAATACTAAACAATATAACGAAACCTAAACATAATTCTATATGACATTTCAAATGTGATATAACCATTGAGGTATATAACAATTCAACCATACTCAAACAGAGTAAACCCTTAACAACAATTAAAGGTCAACCAAAGTCAACCATGGAACACCAAAGTCAACAATAATCTACCATGGTCAACCATGATCAACCAAAAGTCATTCATGGTCAACCAAAGTCAACCATAGACAACCAAAGTCAACCATAGCAAACCAAAGTCAACCATGATCAACCAAAAGTCAACCATGGTTATCCAAAGTCAAACATAGTCATCCAAAGTCAACCAAAGTTAACCATCATTAGTCAATGTTAACCATGATCAACCATGGTTATCCAAAGTCAAACATAGTCATCCAAAGTCAACCAAAGTTAACCATCATTAGTCAATGGTAACCATGATCAACCAAAGTCACCAATGGTTAACCAAAGTCAACCAAAGTCAACTACAATCAAGCAAAGTCAACCATAGTCAACCATGATCAACAAAGTAAACCAAAGTTAACCAAAGTCAACCACAGTAAACCAAAATTAACCATAGTAAACCACAGTCAACCATGATCAACCAAAGTCAACCAAGGTCAACAATGGTCAACCAAAGTCAACCATGGTCAACCAAAGTCAATCAAAGTCAACAAAAGTTAACCATAGTCAACCATGGTCAACCAAAGTCAATAATGCACAACTACAATAAACCAAAGTCAACCACAGTACACCAAAGCTAACCATAGTCAACCATATTAAACCATAGTCAACCATATTAAACCAAAGTCAACAATGTTCAACCAAATTCAACCATGAACAACCATAGTCAACCATGGTTAACCAAAGTTAGCTAAAGTAAACCAAAGACATCCATAGTCAATCATGGTCAACTAAAGTTAACAATGGTAATTGAAAGTCAACCAAAAGTCGACCAAATTTAACCATGGTAAACCAAAGTCAACGATTGTCAACTAAAGTCAACCATGGTCCACCAAAATTCAACTAATGTTAACCATTGTAAAGCAAAGTCGACCACGATTGGCCATGCTTTACTTGGTGAACCAATGTTAACCATTGTAAAACAAAGTCGACCATGGTTGGCCATGGTTGACTTGGTCAACAAAAGTTAACCATGGTAAACCAAAGTGAACCATTGTCAACTAAAGCCACCCATGGTCATCTATAACTATAGTTGACTTTGCTTGACTTTGATAGACTTTACTTGACCATGGATGTATTTGGTTGACCATTTGACTTTAGTTTACCATTGTTGAATTTGGTTGACTTTAGTTAACCATGGTTGATTTTGGTTAACCATGCTTGACTTTGGTTGACCATAGTTGACTTTGGTTAACTAGAGTAAACCCTTAACAACAATTAAAGGTCAACCAAAGTCAACCATGGAACACCTAAGTCAACAATAATCTACCATGGTCAACCATAATCAACCAAAAGTCATCCATGGTCAACCAAAGTCAACCTTAGACAACCAAAGTCAACCATATCAAACCAACGTCAACCATGATCAACCAAAAGTCAAGCATGGTTATCCAAAGTCAAACATAGTCATCCAAAGTCAACCATTGTCAACCAAAGTTGACCATGATCAGTCAATGTTAACCATGGTCAACCAAAGTCAACAATGGTTAACCAGAGTCAACCAAAGTCAACTACAGTCAACCATAGTCAACCATGGTCAACTAAAGTCAACAATGCTCAATCACAGTAAACCAAAGTTAACCAAAGTCAACCACAGTAAACCAAAGTTAGCCATAGTAAACCACAGTCAACCATGATCAACCAAAGTCAACAATTGTCAACCAAAGTCAACAATGGTCAACCAAAGTCAACCACAGTAAACCAAAGTTATTCATAGTCAACCATGGTCAACCAAAGTCAACAATGCTCAAGCATAGTAAACCAAAGTCAAGCACAGTAAACCAAAGTTAACCAAAGTAAACCACAGTGAACCAAAGTTAACCATAGTCAACCATGGTCAACCAAAGTCAACAATGCTCAACCAAATTCAACCATGAACAACCAAATCCAACCATGGTTAACCAAAGTAAGCCAAAGTCATCCATAGTCAGTCATGGTCAACCAAATTTAACAATGGTAATTGAAAGTCAATTGTGGTCAACCAAATTTAACCATGGTAAACCAAAGTCAATGATGGTCAACCAAAGTCAACCATGGTCAACCAAAATTCAACCAATGTTAACCATTGTAAAACAAAGTCGACAACGGTTGGCCATGCTTGACTTGGTGAACCAATGTTAACCATTGTAAAACAAAGTCAACCATGGTTGGCCATGGTTGACTTGGTCAACCAAAGTTAACCATGGTAAACCAAAGTGAACCATTGTCAACTAAAGCCACCCATCGTCATCTATAACTATAGTTGATTTTGCTTGACTTTACATGACCATGGATGTATTTGGTTGAACATTTGACTTTAGTTGACCATGGTTGAATTTTGGTTGACTATGGTTGACTTTAGTTGACCATGGTTGATTTTGGTTAACCGTGCTTGACTTTGGTTGACTATATTCACTATTTTTTACTTTGCCTAACCGTGGTTGACTTTTATTGAACATGGTTAACCATTGTTCATTATGGTTTTTCATGGTTGATCACAAACAAAGTCAACCATGGTTAGGCAAAGTCAATGAAATTCAACCATTATTATTCAAAATTTAACAAATGTTAACCATGGTACAGCAAAGTTAACAATGGTAACTCAAGTCAACGAAGGTCAACCATGGTCAACAATGGACAACCATGGTTTACCATAGTTAACCATGGTCAACCATAATCAACTAAAGTCAACCATAGACAACCATGGTAAACTAAGGTCAACCATAGTCAACCAAAGTCAAACCAAGTCCACCATGGTCAACCAAATTCAACCAAGGTCAACCAAAGTCAACCACGATTAACCATGTTCAACCAACGTTAACCATTCTGAACCAATTTCAACCATGGTCAATGTAAACCAATGTGAACCAAAGTCAACCATGGTTAACCAAGGTTAACCGTAGTTAAACAAAGTCAACAATGATCAACTAAAGTCAACCAAATTCAACCACTGTAAATCAAAGTTAACCAGAGTCAATGATGGTCAACCAAAGTCAACACTCTTCAACTAAATTCAACCATGAACAACCAAAGTCAACCATGGTTAACCAAAGTTAGCTAAAGGAAACCGAAGTCATCCATAGTCAGTCATGGTCAACCAAAGTTAACAATGGTAAATGAAAGTCCGCCATGGTCAACCAAATTTAACCATGGTAAACCAAAGTCAACCATGGTCCACTAAAGTCAACCATGGTCAACAAAAATTCAATCAATGTTAACCATTGTAAAACAATGTCGACCATGGTTGACTTGGTCAACCAATGTTAACCATTGTAAAATAAAGTCAACCATGATTGGCCATGGTTGACTTTGTCAACCAAAGTTAACCATGGTAAACCAAAGTGAACCATTGTCAACTAAAGCCACCCATGGTCATCTATAACTATAGTTGACTTTGTTAGACTTTACTTGACCATGGGTGTCTTTGGTTGACCATGGTTGAATTTGGTTTACCATGGTTGAATTTGGTTGACTTTGGTTAATCATGGTTGACTTTGGTTGACCATGGTTTATTATGGTTAACTTTGGTTGACTATATTCACTATTGTTGACTTTGGTTGACTTTTATTGAACATGGTTGACTATGCTTAACCATTGTTCACTCTGATTTTTCATGGTTTACCACAACCAAAGTCAACCATGACCAACCAAAATTTAACCAAAGTCAACCATGGTCCACCAAAGTCAACAATGATAAACTAATGTCAACGATGGTCAACCAAGTCAAGAATTGTCAACCATAGTCTACCATAGTTAACCATGGTCAACCATATTTAATCAAAGTCAACCATGGTTAAGCAAAGTCAACCATATACAACCATGGTCAACCAAATAATATTCTTATATGACTTTGGTTGTAGTCAATCGAATAATTATAAGTCAACCATGGTCAACTAAATAATATTCTTAAATGACTTTGGTTGTGGTCAACCAAATAATTATAAGTAAACCATGGTAAACCGGATAATATTTAGATATTATGACTTTGGTTGTGGCCAACCAAAGTCAACCATGGTCAAACATAGTCAAATATGGTTTTTCATGGTTGACCACAACCAAATTCAACCAGGGTTAGACAAAGTCAATGAAAGTCAACCATGACCAATCAAAATTGAACCAAAGTCAACCATGTTCCACCAAAGTAAAAAAATGGTAACTAAAGTCAACGAAGGTTAACTATGGTCAGCATTGGTCAACCATGGTCTACCATAGTTAACCATGGTCAACCATAATCAACCAAAGTCAACCATGGTTAACCAAATTCAACCATAGACAACCATGGTGTACGATGGTCAACCAAAGTCAACCATAGTCAACCAATATCAAACAAAGTCCACCATGCTCAACCAAAACCAACCATGGTGAAACAAAGTCAAGCATGGTTAACTATAATCAAACATGGTTAACAAAGTCAACTAAGGACAACCAAAGTCAACTATGTTCAACCATAGTCAACCATGAACATCCAAAGTCAACGATGTTCAACCATAGTCAACCATGGTCAACCAAAGTCTACTATAGCTAAGAATGGTCAACCAAATTCAACCATGGTCAACTAAGGTCAACCATAGTTGTTATATTTAATTATTATTTAATTAATATTATTAATTGTGTGGCCATAATATTGTTTTTAATAATAATAATAATTCACCAAACCTAACCAGGAGGCCCACCATCAACTAGCAAGCCATATTAATAATCAATATGGCTTATATACACCGAGCGACGTTTATCAACCACATTTAAATGTGTAGCCATGGTTGAAAATATCTTATTTAAAGTGTTCTTTATATAGGTGTGTAAATGTGACTTGTTCATTTTATTAATTTTATATAGATATTTTTATATTTTATATATATTAACTTTTTCTTAAAATATTTTTAATTTAACTATATATTTAATTAATATATAATTATTACTATAAAGAAAACAGGATTTAGATTTTTTGAAAATCTTTTAAGAATTGTTAAAATCATAAATATAAATTAAATGACTTAAAAATGAATTTTAAATAATAAATTTTTTTAATTTGATTATATTAGAAATCAAAATCCTCCACTTCAATTTAACAGTTAAGCAATTTATCATTCATTACTTTCAATATTACATATAAAGGTTTAGCACATAAGCAGAAATATTAAAAACAACCAGGAATAAAAATAAGATCTCAAAACCAATAAGCCAATATTATACTTTCAATATTACATATAAAGGTTTAGGACATAAGCAGAAATATTAAAAACAACTAGGAATAAAAATAAGATCTCAAAACCAATAACGCAATATTATAGAAAGGAAAACACAATACAATATACAATAAACAAAAACCACAACCCCAATTGCAGCACAACATTGCAGTGATGAAAATCGTGCAGCACAAGATACAAGATAGCTTACAACTATAAAATCAATTTATTTCCCTATTCGAAGATAAGTACCAAATTCACTCTAACCTCGACCATGCACAATAGTATAAATTAATTTCTTTTTTAATCACTGGCCAAAATTGCTTTAGCAGTTTCACAGAAAAAACAAGGCGGGCTGCATAGCAGCAAGTCCGTGTCATAGATGTTTTCTATTGCTTTTTAGTGTTGTTGCATCTATTGAGCATATCAGTCTTTAGTCTTGTGGTAGATATTAGTTTATAAGCATAGATGATCTGGAAGTCTGAGAGAGCATACTTAATAATTGTTGGTGAAAGCTTAGTGAATTGGAAGCCCATTTTCAAACTTGCTACTGGAATAATAATGACCATGCCTAAATGCAATCCCTTAATGTCAATGTCAGAAGAATGCACATATGCCAACATTCTGTCGTGATACTTCACATGATAAAGGAATGTTAACAACCTCTGAAAACATCTCCGTTAGTAGTTTCATCAAAGGTATATCAGCGCAAAGACCCAAAGGAAAAAGGAAAACTCCATAGATGGTTCAAAAGAAGATCAAAGGCTAGATGACGTAGATTGAAAGAAACAACACAAATGCTGAGCCCGTGATCACTCAAAATTAAAAGATTAGAAGTGCACGATCATAGTGCATTGTTTAAAAGGATTGAAAGTTTGTTTTCATTTCAAGTTTACCAAGTTCCATTTTTTGAATACATACAATATGCACTGAGATGGAAGTAAAGATATCAAACTCTAACTTGTTGTGATACTGTTGTGATGGAAATATATTGCAGAGGAGAAGAGATTTATATTTATAGAACATTGAATCTTGTGAAAGCCAACCAATTGAAGAGACAATTCCCTCGACCATGGGACCAACACATTAAAATAAACACCGACTAGTCTGTCACCACCTAACAATTTCATTATACAAAAACTCAAATTTATATTTCAGTGATGTGAAACTCCTGCCTGGTCACGGGCGAGAATGGGACTTTAAAAGGGGCTCACCGGAGAATCGTGAGCTGACAACTCCGGGGTGAAAACAGATAAACAAAGTATAGAACCAATCGAGTAAACACCAAGGGAGATAGAGCTATCGGCTCCTCTTATTAAACTCAAGGAAAAACGTTACATATATATATAATCTTATAAACATGGATATGATAACACTAAGTAGAAGAAAACACGGAATTAGTTACAGTTGATTTTATTTTAGGCATTTTTACATTAATATCTAACACTTCTCCTTAATGGAGAAATGGATTTTCTACCACGCCTAAATGTTTCCTGCATTCTTCAAAATTCATCTTTCCAAGAGGTTTGATAAAGATGTCAGCTACATTATGAGTGGTTTTACAATAGATCAAGTTTATTTCTTTCTTTTGTATCCTTTCTCTTACAAAATTATGTTGAATTTCAATATATTTGGTTCTGGCATGATAAATTGGGTTGTGTGCCAATTTAATAGAGCTTTGATTGTCACATTTGAGAACAGTTGGCTTCATTTGTGTGTTGCCAATATCTTCAAGAATTCAATTTAACCAAATAGCTTCACAAGTAGCATTGCATAGAGCTTTTCATTCGACTTCTATTGATGATAAAGAAACAGTTGGTTGTTTCTTACTGTTCCATGACACAACCCCTGTACCTATGTTGAATGCATATCCTGAAGTTGATTGCCTATCATCAGGGTTTCTAGCCCAATCTGAATCAGAGTAACCTGTCAACTCAACATCACAATTATCAGTATACATAATACCAAAATTAACAGTTCCTTTCAGATATCGAAGAACTTTATTTGCAGCTATCCAATGGATTTCAAGTGGTTTAGCCACAAACTGACTAAGGATGCTGACTGAATATCCTATGTTTTGTTTGGTAGTGGTGAGATAGTTTAAACTTCCCACCAACTGGCGATACAAAATACCATTTGCCTCTTTAGTTTCATCAATACTAGATAACTAAACATTATGTTCTAAAGGTGTTGACAGTGCCTTGCTTTCACTCATATTGAATCTTTCCAAAATCTCCCTTGTGTATTTACTTTGAGTGACCATTGTTTTACTACCTTCTCTCCATATTTCCAGACCTAAACAATAATTTATTTCACCAAGATCCTTCATTTCAAATGTCTGTGCTAACTGAATTTTAATATCTTCAATCAAGTGAGAAGCACTGCGTGTGATAATCAAATCATCAACATATAAGGATACCGAAGAAACATTCCCATTTTCATCATTTTTGACATACAAATTATGATCATTTTTTCTTTTCACAAAACCTTTCTGAGCAAAGAATGAATCAATCTTAATATACCAAGATCTAGGTGCTTGTTTGAAACCATATAAATCTTTCTTAAGCTTACAGACAAGATCTTCTTGTCCTTTCTTTATAAATCCTTCAGGCTGAACCAAATAAACTTATTCTTTTAAATCACCATTCAAAAATGCATATTTAACATCTAACTGATGTATTTTCCAATTGTATTGTGTAGCTAAAGCAATCATGACTCTAATTTTATTTAACTTAGCTACAGGTGCAAAAGTGTCTTCATAATCAATTCCTTCCTTCTGTGAATACCCTTTTGCAACTAATCTGGCCTTATATTTGTCAACACTTCCATCTGCATTAAATTTGGTTTTATACAGCCATTTACATCCTATGGGAACTTTGTTTTCAGGCAGTTCTGTTAATTCCCATGTTTCATTCTTCATTATTGGTTCATATTCTTCATTCATTGCAGTTTTCCATTCCTTATGATTTTTGGCTTGTTCATAAGTAACAATTTCTACAACATTCAATACTTGTGTCATCAATGCATAATATTTATACCTGGAGGGTACCTAAATTGTTCGCAATGACTTCCTCCGCGGTCCACCACTTTGTTCATTTTCATTTCTTCTTTTCTGAGGTGTAGGATCCCCTCTAAGAGGAGTGTTTGTAGTATCCATGTTGCTTTCACTTTGTTTTTGTACTTGTTCCTACTCGTGTACCTCGATTCTTCTGCCTATTCCTGTTCACCATCTATATTAATTTTAACATGAACATCCTTGTCATAAGGAGTATGTCATGCATCATATTTACTTATTTCATCATCTGTATTCTCATGAAAAATCACATCTCTGCTTGCTATGAGCTTATGTGTACTAAGATCAAACAGTTTGTATGCCTTATGATCATCACAATAACCAAGGAATGTACACTTAACATATTTTGCATCAAGTTTTCTTCTCTCATCTTTGGGAATATGAGAAAACGCCTTGGAAACAAATACTCTTAAATGACCAACTTCAGGTTTATAACCATAAAAGACTTCAAAAGGCATTTTCAGATCTAGAATCTTAGTTGGACTTCTATCTTTTAAATAAACAACAGTATTAATGGCTTCTACCCAAAAACCATTAGAGATTTCTTACCTTTCAACACGCCGCGAGCACATTCCACTAATGTCATGTTCTTCCTTTCAGCTACACCATTTTGATGTGGTGTAGAAGGTAATGTGAATTGGTTAATGATCCCATTGTTCTTACAGTAGTTATCAAAATCTCTTGAGGTATATTTTCCACCTTGATCAGATCTATGAATCTTGATGCATTTTACTGTCTGCTTTTCCACCATAGTTTTAACTTCTTTAAAATATTCAAATACATCACTCTTTTTCCTTATAACATAAATCCAAGTAAATTTCGATCTGTCATCAACAAATATAAGAAAATACCTCGTACCACCAAGTGATATGGTTTGCATGGGACCACAGACATCAGTATGTATTAATTCAATTCTCTCTCTTTGTTTCTTCTCTTTATGCACTGAAAATTCCTTTCTATGTTGTTTACCTAGCGCACAAGCTTCACATTCTATATGCTCATTCTTTAAAATAGGAATCTCTTCAACCATCAATTTCTGTTGAAGTAACACTAAGTCATTTTGATTAAGATGTCCATACCTGTGGTGCCATAACTCTTCATTTGTCATTGTTGTAGATGTTAATGCTTAATGATTGGACTTTGTTACATCATGTTTATACAGTCCTCCAATTATTGTCCCTGTGGCTATGAATTTATAATGATTTTGAATATCCTTTACAAGACAGTGAGACTGCATAAATTCTACATTTAAATTTTGATCAGTTATTGTGGAAACAGAAATCAAATTCTTTTTTATGCTAGGAACATACAACAAATTGTGAATCTGTTTCTTTTGTCCATTAGGTAAATTCATACATATTACTCCATAACCCTAAATATTATGAGATATATTATCTCCTAAATGTATGTGTGTTTCATTTGTGGTCTCATGATATTCATCAAATCACTCTTTGACACAAGACATATGAGCTGAGGCACCTGAATCTATGAACCTTGCATTTTCATCATCAGTTTCTGCAGACAATGCAGCTTCAGAAATAAACAACTTTAAATTCTTAAAACCATCATTGATAAAGGTGTCAGTTTTCACATAATTTCCATTATGTTTTCTGAACTTCTATTTGGTTTCATTAGCTTTCCTTTTATAACAATCTTTAGCATAATGACCAGGTTTCCCATTGTAAAAACAACCATCATTTTTCCTATCATGTGCATCGAATTTTAACTGAGTCATACCTATGTTCCTTGGATGAAACTTTCCTGCTCTGTTTTTGTCCCATGGCTTGCCCCTGTATGGTTGTTTCCCTTTTGATACTAACGCCAATTCTGAAGAATGAGAGTCCATCTCAAACACCTTCATTCTTTCTTCTTCTTGTAGAAGAATCCATGTTAATTCATTAAATGTAGGAGGCTTCGCTCTACCTCCTAGACTTGGAATAAAGACATGATAATATATGATTAAACCTTTTAATGTAATAGTTACCATGTCAGAATTTGAAACTATATCACCAATTGCACTTAACTGATCACATAGATCTTTAATTCTAGAAACATAGGTGGCAATATGTCACATCCCCAAATTTCGTAATTATTTAAAAAAATTCTAAGCGACCAAACCACCCATACATGTCGTGCGAAAGTGAAATGTTTTAGTATTTAAATCTACTTTATAATTAAAAGGCGATCATTAAACATCTCATAAATTATCCTTAATGATCTAATTTGCTGAACAACAAGAAAATATCGTAATACTTAAATATTCATTCATCAATATTTAATAATCATATTCAGCTGCATCTATAACTCTACATTTGAATGGTGTATTACAATCTACTTTACAGAACCTTTTTCATCCCTTTTATAAGAGTAAGAGGACAATCTCCTACTAACCGTGAACAACGCAATGTAAAAAGTTATTGGTTTCGTACAATATTTTGGATGTAAACATGTGCAAACCTAAAGTTAATATGATACAAGACAAATAGAATTTCCAACCATTTCCATACTTAGATGTGTCTACAAAAATCGTTATCACTTCCAAATCAAATCAACAGATAAAGATGCACTCAAGAAATAACAAGGAAATATCAATTGTAAACACATATGCTTATATGAAAACACAATTATAGATAAATCAAGGTAGATCACAGTGAATAAGGCACAAAGAGAATACACAAGATGGGATAACATAATACAGAGAGACTATTTTTTTCACGTGGTTCACCCACTCCTTTGGCTACGTCCATAAAATGTTGTTTTGTATTAAAAAATAAAAGGAAGAGGTTACACCAACAACATTGTTGCCAATCACTTTTCCTATTCTTCTCTAACTTCTTAAAAAGAGAACCTTATCAATGCTTTTTCTACACTCCAAAATAGATATATTACCCTTAATATTAATATGTCAACTTTATAAAAGTATCTTGATTTTATACTTGAAATCCCTTTCATAAAGGATGTATATCAACTAAAGGATGTATATCAACCACGATCTTCACTAAGAAAACAAATTTTATTCAATATTATAGCTAAGGCAAACATGCCATACTTTAACATACTTTTAAAAATATATTTTATTTAATATCTTTAAAAGATTACCTCTCATACCTTGAATACTCTTAAGAGATATTTTATTTAATATCTTAACTAAGGAAATATCCCATACATTAGCATACTTTAAAGAGATATTATGTTTAAACCAAATAAATATCCAATATATTAACATACCTTAAAGAAATATTATGTTTAAACCAAATAAATATCCAATATATTAATATACTTTAAAGAGAAATTATGTTTAATATCTTAACCAAAGAAATATCCAATATATTAACAAACTTTAAAGAGATCTTATGTTTAATATCTTAACCAAAGGATTACATCTCATACCTTAGTATACCTTTAAGTCAACATACTACCATATAAAGAGATTCACATATTACCTTTCTTCTTGTCTCAACGATTTCAGATATACTCATATAAGAGATTCACATATTACCTTTCTTCTTGTCTCAACGATTTCAGATATACTCATATAAGGGCTGGAGATTTTATACAAAATAATAATAATACCTAAATAGGTAACTTTTTAATGAACTTATACCAGCACACGATTCTTACTAAGAAGGTAAGCTCATTCTATTACAGAATAAAAATATTTAGCTAAGGGACGGAACTAATTAAATATGTCCGGTCTTAGTAATTACGCTCAATAATCAAAGCTTATAGAATTTGATCCTGGCTAAGATTTCCTGGCAGAAATATATATAAAGTATTATATGTAAGTTCCAGCACTAAAAATAAACGCACAGACTCAGAAGGTAACCAGAAAAGATGCATGAGGTTTGATTTTCCTAGAGGGAAGTCGCCTAGATGCTCCTTCAGTGTTTTGGAAACAACCACACATCTACCATTTCAATATTTGTGGATCGAAAATTTCCTAAGAGTTAAACTCTGCTATTCATAGCAAAATGCAAAAATACTACAAGGAACTAACTCCGTCACACAGAGTGAAGAGATCCTATCGCCCAGTTTTATATAAATTCCCTACCCATCCATTTGGTAGTATCACAAACAATTTTCCCAAACAGATATGTATGTATAAACACGTAGGGATTCTTCTGCGCACATGTCATATGCAAAATTTGAGCCTAAAAAGACTTCGATTTACAGTATTAAACCTTGTCCTAACTGACTCTACTCAGATTTGCAGTAAACTGATTCTATACCAAACTTACGGGAGTTCTTTATAATAATTCGACTTCTACAAATAAAACGGCTCAAGATAGAAGACCAATCCATCGGATATATGGAATTTATGTAATTCGGTTTCTAAATACTTTGGTCAGTGATTCACGCAGATACCACTAAACTTGCCACGGTGGATCTAAATACTGCAACTACAGGGAGCACAAAAAAAAAGATAATGAAACGGTGAAATGCAGAAGTTAGTCAAATGAAATAAAACAATGATTTGGGGTTCGCTTGAGCCCATCTTTACCCTACCACATTCTACCGAATGCGTCATACAGAGATAAGCGTTGTCTTCTATAGGGTAAGTAGAATGCTTCATTCAGAATAAATTTGTCTGTTTTTGAAAATAGCTGGCATATTTTTGATAACATAAACCAATGCAGAATGAATTGGTTATCTGGAAAACTCCCGTAGACTCCTTCCTCGGCTCACGTATCATCCCTACAAGCTTCAACATGTATCTCCCTCCTACCGAGAAGCGATTTTCCTTTCAGGGTTCGTGCTGCCCACTACCGGCGAGCCCCCCGTATCAAGCAAATTCCCCTCTACTTGAAGTAGAACACCGTTCATCCCTCTCCCTCCACGCAAGTGTATACGTGTTGAATATCTTGGTGAATCCGCCCATCTATTCTTGGAGGATCCGCGCCAAAGCAAACGTGGTAATTAATTCTTAAGGGTGAGGTGGAATATTTTTAAAGAGCACTCGTTCACGATGGAGACAAACTAAAGTTTTCCGGAATATGGATAAACTGTCACGAAAATATTTTGTCGACCACTATCCTTGGCAGATCCTAAAACCTCAAACGTTATGTCTTCCATGTTTGGGCTTGGCTCCTTCTTTCCAGGAGGTCGCACTCTTTTTTTAGTTGTTTCCCACTATCCTTTGCTTTTAATATAACCAAGATATGCTCTTTTAAGTGGAGCGTTTGTTCTCCTAGATTAAAGCAAAAGTATTATTATTTATAAATATAGTTCTTTCTCCATAATGTCTTGGTTCTCAAATTTAACAACAAAAATAATGTCACTCATGAATGGGAGTTGGTCTAAAGATCATGATATATCAAGTTTCTTTCTATAAATAATCGTTTAAGTCTAATATATATAATTATATAGAATTCATATCTTTTAGTATGTTTACTTTTTCATACCTTTAACATATATAGGATGAGTCACTTTATTTAAATACTCACTTTTCAATATATATATGTATATTTAACACTACTATATATATCTTATATAGGGTTTTTATTCCTTAAATACATTCATATAGAAAATATAAATGTAGGTGGTAATTATATATTTATATATATATAGTTATTTTCTTCTTGGGAAAAAGATCTTCTTTTTCCCTATATTGGATTTCTTGACTTAATAAAGTGTTCCTCACCCTTTTGTCACACTGAGGGACGATGGAATGATCTCTTTAGTTTACTTATGATTATTTAGTCGTAGCTATTTTTCTTACTACAAGATAAACCTTTTAAATTGTTTTTATGTTGAAGGTAGTGATGGGTGGCCATCTTCTTCACTACGATGATGATACATTACAAGTTCAAGTTTATCAAGCGATTTAACTATCTTCCCTTGTTATTAACTTTAATCTTTCATATGTATATTTTTAGGCTAATAGTTAAGTCATCTAGCATGCGACGTATAGTTGTTATCCCAAAATTTAGATAATGACCCTATCACCTAAGATGCTTTAGTTAAGTTGATTTATTTTTGCTCTAGTGCTTGTAGATCCAACGTCATTATTCGTCTTTCCCCTAGTGAATTTAATTGTCGTTTTTAGTTGTACGAGGACCTTTGGTCTCCTAAGTTATTAATAACAATTACAACCTAGGAAGAATAAGATACAATACACTCAAGGTCCTCGGGTGGGGCCTTGGCCTTGAGCTCCTCACTAGGGCCTTTACACACAGTGTTACAAATTCATTTACCAAAAATTATAATTACATTTATAATTAATAATAATAATAGGGGTCCAATTGGAGGGATGTTACACAATATTCTCATGTGCTTCCATTTTCATGGACAATAACTTAGTCTTCAAAAACAAAATCCTATTTGACTTTGTAGTTTCATACAAACCTTTCAAAATCTCAGAGGTCTCCTTGGAAGCTTTACAGTTTCCTATGTGTGGAATTACGTTGTCCATGACAAACATCCGCAACATTACTTTGGCCTTTGTTTCTCGTTTCTCCCATTTTGTACCAGCAACACGTGTGGGTTTGGCTTCAACTAGACATTCACAAGAGTCCATACATTCCATGCTTCAAAAATAGCCAATATTTTAAATTTCCAGTCAATGTAATTATCACCATCAAGCTTGGATGCTTCATTCAGATAATTATATGCAAATGAATTCGACATTTCTGCACTAAACTCAAAAAAATACCTGGCAAATCTGGTAGTTGTCCTTCAAATCTGGTAGCTGAAAAATGAACCTCTCTTACATGATTTCACACAGACACCTATTTCTGCAAACAACGTGCCTCACGGGCCCTCTTCTCTTGGTGGCTTCAACAAAGTCACACTAATTCACCGGCGGCTCTCATAACCTCGCACCAGCAGCTTAACACAAATCCTATAGGCGGCTCACGAATTTGTTCAACAACTAAGATCGACAATCTCTCTTGAATGCAACAACAAATTCCTCTGTGCGGACTTTTCTGGTGCAACAAGTCCTCCTTACGGATCCTCAAGCTTCACCCAACCACTTCTCCAATAGAGACTCATGGGATAGCGCTATCTCCAACCTCACGCAGCTTCTCCAGTAACCTCGAGAAACTTCCAATCTGAACAGGGTTTCTTAGGGCTCCGCACAGCCTCGAAGGGTTTCTCACAGCAGGCCTCAAACAACCACAAAGGGCTTTCACGGCAGGCCACTCTGGGATTTCACAATAGGTCTCAAAAGGGCTCTGATATCAAAACAGAAAAAACAGAGTAGAGAACCAATCGAGTAAATACTAAGGTAGATAGAGCTATCGACTTCTCTTATTAAACTCAAGGAAAAATATTACATATATATAACTTGTCACTCAAGCAACATAACCCTATAAACATGGATAGTAAGTAGAAGAAAACACAGAATTAGCTACAACTAATTCTATTTTAGGCATTTCTACATTGATATCTAACATGTGTTTCCTTGGGCTATATTGTGTATGCTACTTACCAGTTAACAAAATACAACACACGATGAAAACTCCCACGAATGTTTGATAAAAGATGTTGCGCCACCTAGGGATGTATCTCACATGGCAGAGTGCTCTTATTATGCCAAGTATACAACGATGTGATGTATTGTGCTTGGCTTGAATAGCTCTCGCCAGATGGAAAAAACCAACTTTGCATGCAGGCCATTTACGAGTCTTTGAATTGTTTTCTAGGAAAAAGTGGTTGTGCAGTCTTTATTCCCCGAAGTGGACAATTCCAAAAAAAATACAAAATCTGTTTGTCCTATATGCTGAGAGCAATTGATATTAATTAGAGAGCCTGGGTTCCACCACAGAGAGTACCAATAGGAGAGCGCGTGGGATAATTGGAACTCAAATCGCCCCACTTTTCTAGCAATTTGTGACTTAGATTTGGTTATACAAACTGGTGGAATTGTAGTTCCACTCCATTTATTACAGAATTATGTTATGGAACTGTGTTCTTGAGGGTTTTGGCCTATTTTAAGACGACCCAGATCGCCAAAATTCCAAAAAAGTAACTAAAAAAAGATGGAAATGTGTCTCACTCGAAAATTTTCCATCACCGGCAGAGAGCGGTGTGAGTGCCAGTTATCACAGGCCCAACCAGAGGCATGAGAGAGGTATGTGTAAAGAACTGGAAGAAAGAAGGCCAGTTGTGCTTTCCCTTCCCCTCTCTCGGTGGACTTCGTGGCTTCACCTCTCGTTCTACTCGGGATTAAACCTTTCAAATTTCCACCTGTATGTACTAGGGTAATCTATGATGGACTACTCCCACTCTCCTGGCTCGAAGCTCTTTTCGAATGGTTCTGCTATAGATATAAAAACATTTGGTTCGTCTTCGATAGTGCTGGTTTTTAAATAGAATAAGTTAGGGCACAAAAGAAGAGGACAAGTGATATTTTATGGCTTTTTTATTCAAAAAGGGTTATTCCTTGGTGGCTTTTAAAGTAGTTTCATAAATCCTTTGTCTCATGATACATTGCCAGGTTGAGGCCATGGACCAGCCTAACCATCTCAAACCATGCAGTACAGAAAGCAACATGACCACTTTTAAGCCATGCACATACAAAATATGACCGAGCACATGTCCATCCGCGTGGACGTTAATGGGGGATATTGATCCATACGTTTATAATGACCATGTATTTATGTTTGCATTACAGAGAAATGTGGTTCAGTTGGGCCGTCGGTGGATGCCATTGCTCGATTTTGAGTTCCAGTTTCATACTTGAATGCCAATATTAGTTTATCTGTTGATTAGGTCTTTAACAACCCAGAGCCGTATAAATACCCAGTAGACTGGCGCCCATGGAAATCCTACCTTGCCCAGCGCCCAACTATGGGCACTTGCCTTTCGTGACTTTGCACCACCCACCATCTATGGATAGGAAGAGGAATGCCATTGAAGTGCAGTCGATAGTGTGTGGTTCCACTCAACATCAACATTGACATTTACCAATATTCAATTTGATACGTCTACTGGGACTAAGGCGTTTACTGTGAAAGAAAATAAATCAACAAAGAAACCATCTCTAAAAGGCATGATCAGGTTCGAGTGAAATTTTGAGCACTATGAAGCCAAATGCGTGCTAGCTGGAATTTACCTTGACATGAAGTTCCCCAAATGGTTTTCTCTTCTATCAAGGAGCTCAGTCATGCCTAGGATTCTTCATGACCTTCAAAGACCCCCCTCCATACAGGTATGGGTTGGATATAACTCCACACTGAAGAACAAATTACCAATGGGACATGAAAATTTTCTAACTTACCAGATAAATTAGCCTCCATCTCGCTGAGCGGTTTATAATCTTTTGTTGTGTCAATAGACTGAATTATTCTATCATATTCAAGACATGTACGAGAAATACAAGACAGATGAATCCATTTGACACATAAATGCCTTGGAATAGGAGTAGGATGATTACAGTGCATTGACATGAAATTCATAAATCTTTGTAAGGGAGAAGTTGAATTACAATGCATTGACCAGACTGAGTTCTAGATTGACTGGGGACTTATCTCTTGTCTGGCGTACTTCTCTATTCTGGTGGGAACATGGGTAACTCAAATATAAGATGTTACTCGCTGCACGAACCATTCATAGAATCCATTCACTCGCTGCACTGCACAACACAACATTAACTCACTGCACATATAAGCTATTCGTTGTTTAAATTCTTTCTTGGTTATTGTGTGAAGGGGTATTTATATCTCTTGTAGTCTGTTGGTAACATGGCTTGATATGCTCGTAAGTAAACAAGCATGACTCTTTCCCTTCTGCTGGGAACATGGGAAACTCACGTGTCGTTGACAGCACCATAGAATCCGTTCACAGAAAGTTGTTCACATCATAGCAAACATAAGCCATTCACACACGGAAGCATACTGCTACCTTAGATGCTTTGGGAATTCCTACTGCAACAAAACAAGACCAGACCCCAGTGTCAGGATACAGGTTTCTTGGCTAATCTGTCTTCTCTTGTTTTCTTCTTTTAAATGGAAAACACAAAATTATCTATTGTTGTATAAGAAAAACTAGCCAAGATGATCAAAGCTCATGCTACTATAGAAATAATTGGCTCAAGGTTATCAATGCTCATGCTACTATAGAAATAATAATGGGATTCCGCTGGCGCTCAGCCCACACTGTCGTGATTTGCTTAGACAATTGTCTCCTAGGCTGCTCTGCTATTCTTATACTCCTGCGCGTGAAACTGACAAGTCTAGGGTATATAGGTGGGCAGGTAGTTAGTAAACACATAAGAGGGTATGGACTGCCTTTACTTAAATAGTAAATAGAAAAGCTGCAAATTTAATGCGAAGAGGCGAAAGACCATATGCCGCAAAACTCACACTCTTGAACTCAATGGAACTTACTCAGGTTAAAGGCTAGTGTCTGTAAGGATGCTAGTTTCCATGGAGCTTACTCTAAGAGGCTTAGCTTAAGGAGATGCAATCTGAGATGAAAATGAAATGGATTCCAAGCGAGTAAGTTGCAGAGAGAGAGAGATGAACCTTCAGTACAGTGTGGGGGCGTACCAACCAAAAAGCTTCTCTATGCATGAGTGCAACAAACAATCTGAAGTTCTATTTGATGAATTTTAAGGAATAAGCTGTAGCTTTCTATTCCCATAAAACTTCATAATAACAATGGACCCGAAGGCATATAGCAGTATCACATGCTAAACTTAGACTCTTTAACTTAGACTTAAGTGACTGTTGCAACTATGTCTTAGTTCTAACTAAGACTCATCTAACTACTTGTTAGGAACTCAGCATCTAACTGATGTTATCAGGGAGTAATTATCTCTAACACTCTCCCTTAATTACAACCGCTAAACATACTATCTAATTAGTGCTAAAACATACTACCTCTAACGGCTTTTGTCAAAAAATAATGCCTACTGGTCCATGTCTCAACTAGGCTTACAAAACATCTTCATCTTCACTTTCTTTGCTGCAATGTGCTGATGCGCTTTCAATGCTTTTCTTCTTCTTTGTTCTCCAGACATTAACCTTCTAGGGAGGCTTATTGAGGACTACGGACTCCTTCTCTTGAGTCCACATCCTTCCTTCCTTATTACTTTCTTTTCCACTTATCTTCAATCTTTATTCATAAACTAAGATCAACTGATATCATCAAGGGGTAATTATCTCTAACACTCTCCCTTAATTACAACCGCTAAACATACTATCTAATTAATGCTAAAACATACTACCTCTAAGGGCTTTTGTCAAAAAATAATGCCTGCTGGTCCTAGGCTTACAAAACATCTTCATCTTCACTTTCTTTGCTACAATGTGTTGATGCAGATTCTTCTCGTACTTTCTGCTCCAAACTTTGAAGCTTTCAATGCTTTTCTTCTTCTTTGTTCTCCAAACATTAACCTTCTGGGGAGGCTCACTGACGACTACGTACTCCTTCTCTTGAGTCCACATCCTTCCTTTCTTATCGCCCCCTAAAAAAAAATATAGGATTTGCTTGACACCCCCTTAATGCAAAATCTCTAAAGATCTATGCTCTTTCTTTCAACTTGAACAATAATTTATTATCTTAAATAAAACGTGAAACCATTCACTTTCTTTTCCACTTATCTTTTTTTTTCTTTTCCACTCAACTTTTTAAAATAACCAAGAATAATCTCTAATACAAAAATCTCCTTTCTTATAAACTTACAGTGAATTAAGTTACCGTCTTGCCTTCTCGTGAATTCTAAAATGGTGGTCTTCTCACGCTTATTTCATGGCTTTGTTGACTTCATGGCTTGGACGGTTTGATCAATGGGAAAATTAGCTCAGGATTGCCTTCTTATTTTTTAATTCCTCTTCCCAGGTCGGTCCTCTTCACGACCTTCCTTCTTCACGTGAATTGCATGCTCCCCTTCTTCTCACAGATTGTTCAACCTGCGGCTGATTTCTCATGCGAAATCTGTTTTCACGGATTCCTCAAATGGAGGACTTCTCTTTATATTTACGAGTGGATCCGGTGGATCTTCTTCACGACAGTGTCTTCCACAACCATTTATATTCAGGGCTCTTTTTGTTTGTTTTGCATGTTGATAACTTATACCATCGATCTCATCCAACACAGTTGGCTGCTACTCCTCATGCAAGTGCACAGCCGTTTTAAATTTTTTTAAGGTTTCAAAAACAACGATCTCTCAGGGAGATTGGCTGCCTTCTTCAACACAGAACTCTGCGGATTAATTTTATATAGATATTTTTATATTTTATATATATTAACTTTTTCTTAAAATATTTTTAATTTAACTATATATTTAATTAATATATAATTATTACTATAAAGAAAACAGGATTTAGATTTTTTGAAAATCTTTTAAGAATTGTTAAAATCATAAATATAAATTAAATGACTTAAAAATGAATTTTAAATAATAAATTTTTTTAATTTGATTATATTAGAAATCAAAATCCTCCACTTCAATTTAACAGTTAAGCAATTTATCATTCATTACTTTCAATATTACATATAAAGGTTTAGCACATAAGCAGAAATATTAAAAACAACCAGGAATAAAAATAAGATCTCAAAACCAATAAGCCAATATTATACTTTCAATATTACATATAAAGGTTTAGGACATAAGCAGAAATATTAAAAACAACTAGGAATAAAAATAAGATCTCAAAACCAATAACGCAATATTATAGAAAGGAAAACACAATACAATATACAATAAACAAAAACCACAACCCCAATTGCAGCACAACATTGCAGTGATGAAAATCGTGCAGCACAAGATACAAGATAGCTTACAACTATAAAATCAATTTATTTCCCTATTCGAAGATAAGTACCAAATTCACTCTAACCTCGACCATGCACAATAGTATAAATTAATTTCTTTTTTAATCACTGGCCAAAATTGCTTTAGCAGTTTCACAGAAAAAACAAGGCGGGCTGCATAGCAGCAAGTCCGTGTCATAGATGTTTTCTATTGCTTTTTAGTGTTGTTGCATCTATTGAGCATATCAGTCTTTAGTCTTGTGGTAGATATTAGTTTATAAGCATAGATGATCTGGAAGTCTGAGAGAGCATACTTAATAATTGTTGGTGAAAGCTTAGTGAATTGGAAGCCCATTTTCAAACTTGCTACTGGAATAATAATGACCATGCCTAAATGCAATCCCTTAATGTCAATGTCAGAAGAATGCACATATGCCAACATTCTGTCGTGATACTTCACATGATAAAGGAATGTTAACAACCTCTGAAAACATCTCCGTTAGTAGTTTCATCAAAGGTATATCAGCGCAAAGACCCAAAGGAAAAAGGAAAACTCCATAGATGGTTCAAAAGAAGATCAAAGGCTAGATGACGTAGATTGAAAGAAACAACACAAATGCTGAGCCCGTGATCACTCAAAATTAAAAGATTAGAAGTGCACGATCATAGTGCATTGTTTAAAAGGATTGAAAGTTTGTTTTCATTTCAAGTTTACCAAGTTCCATTTTTTGAATACATACAATATGCACTGAGATGGAAGTAAAGATATCAAACTCTAACTTGTTGTGATACTGTTGTGATGGAAATATATTGCAGAGGAGAAGAGATTTATATTTATAGAACATTGAATCTTGTGAAAGCCAACCAATTGAAGAGACAATTCCCTCGACCATGGGACCAACACATTAAAATAAACACCGACTAGTCTGTCACCACCTAACAATTTCATTATACAAAAACTCAAATTTATATTTCAGTGATGTGAAACTCCTGCCTGGTCACGGGCGAGAATGGGACTTTAAAAGGGGCTCACCGGAGAATCGTGAGCTGACAACTCCGGGGTGAAAACAGATAAACAAAGTATAGAACCAATCGAGTAAACACCAAGGGAGATAGAGCTATCGGCTCCTCTTATTAAACTCAAGGAAAAACGTTACATATATATATAATCTTATAAACATGGATATGATAACACTAAGTAGAAGAAAACACGGAATTAGTTACAGTTGATTTTATTTTAGGCATTTTTACATTAATATCTAACACTTCTCCTTAATGGAGAAATGGATTTTCTACCACGCCTAAATGTTTCCTGCATTCTTCAAAATTCATCTTTCCAAGAGGTTTGATAAAGATGTCAGCTACATTATGAGTGGTTTTACAATAGATCAAGTTTATTTCTTTCTTTTGTATCCTTTCTCTTACAAAATTATGTTGAATTTCAATATATTTGGTTCTGGCATGATAAATTGGGTTGTGTGCCAATTTAATAGAGCTTTGATTGTCACATTTGAGAACAGTTGGCTTCATTTGTGTGTTGCCAATATCTTCAAGAATTCAATTTAACCAAATAGCTTCACAAGTAGCATTGCATAGAGCTTTTCATTCGACTTCTATTGATGATAAAGAAACAGTTGGTTGTTTCTTACTGTTCCATGACACAACCCCTGTACCTATGTTGAATGCATATCCTGAAGTTGATTGCCTATCATCAGGGTTTCTAGCCCAATCTGAATCAGAGTAACCTGTCAACTCAACATCACAATTATCAGTATACATAATACCAAAATTAACAGTTCCTTTCAGATATCGAAGAACTTTATTTGCAGCTATCCAATGGATTTCAAGTGGTTTAGCCACAAACTGACTAAGGATGCTGACTGAATATCCTATGTTTTGTTTGGTAGTGGTGAGATAGTTTAAACTTCCCACCAACTGGCGATACAAAATACCATTTGCCTCTTTAGTTTCATCAATACTAGATAACTAAACATTATGTTCTAAAGGTGTTGACAGTGCCTTGCTTTCACTCATATTGAATCTTTCCAAAATCCCCCTTGTGTATTTACTTTGAGTGACCATTGTTTTACTACCTTCTCTCCATATTTCCAGACCTAAACAATAATTTATTTCACCAAGATCCTTCATTTCAAATGTCTGTGCTAACTGAATTTTAATATCTTCAATCAAGTGAGAAGCACTGCGTGTGATAATCAAATCATCAACATATAAGGATACCGAAGAAACATTCCCATTTTCATCATTTTTGACATACAAATTATGATCATTTTTTCTTTTCACAAAACCTTTCTGAGCAAAGAATGAATCAATCTTAATATACCAAGATCTAGGTGCTTGTTTGAAACCATATAAATCTTTCTTAAGCTTACAGACAAGATCTTCTTGTCCTTTCTTTATAAATCCTTCAGGCTGAACCAAATAAACTTATTCTTTTAAATCACCATTCAAAAATGCATATTTAACATCTAACTGATGTATTTTCCAATTGTATTGTGTAGCTAAAGCAATCATGACTCTAATTTTATTTAACTTAGCTACAGGTGCAAAAGTGTCTTCATAATCAATTCCTTCCTTCTGTGAATACCCTTTTGCAACTAATCTGGCCTTATATTTGTCAACACTTCCATCTGCATTAAATTTGGTTTTATACAGCCATTTACATCCTATGGGAACTTTGTTTTCAGGCAGTTCTGTTAATTCCCATGTTTCATTCTTCATTATTGGTTCATATTCTTCATTCATTGCAGTTTTCCATTCCTTATGATTTTTGGCTTGTTCATAAGTAACAATTTCTACAACATTCAATACTTGTGTCATCAATGCATAATATTTATACCTGGAGGGTACCTAAATTGTTCGCAATGACTTCCTCCGCGGTCCACCACTTTGTTCATTTTCATTTCTTCTTTTCTGAGGTGTAGGATCCCCTCTAAGAGGAGTGTTTGTAGTATCCATGTTGCTTTCACTTTGTTTTTGTACTTGTTCCTACTCGTGTACCTCGATTCTTCTGCCTATTCCTGTTCACCATCTATATTAATTTTAACATGAACATCCTTGTCATAAGGAGTATGTCATGCATCATATTTACTTATTTCATCATCTGTATTCTCATGAAAAATCACATCTCTGCTTGCTATGAGCTTATGTGTACTAAGATCAAACAGTTTGTATGCCTTATGATCATCACAATAACCAAGGAATGTACACTTAACATATTTTGCATCAAGTTTTCTTCTCTCATCTTTGGGAATATGAGAAAACGCCTTGGAAACAAATACTCTTAAATGACCAACTTCAGGTTTATAACCATAAAAGACTTCAAAAGGCATTTTCAGATCTAGAATCTTAGTTGGACTTCTATCTTTTAAATAAACAACAGTATTAATGGCTTCTACCCAAAAACCATTAGAGATTTCTTACCTTTCAACACGCCGCGAGCACATTCCACTAATGTCATGTTCTTCCTTTCAGCTACACCATTTTGATGTGGTGTAGAAGGTAATGTGAATTGGTTAATGATCCCATTGTTCTTACAGTAGTTATCAAAATCTCTTGAGGTATATTTTCCACCTTGATCAGATCTATGAATCTTGATGCATTTTACTGTCTGCTTTTCCACCATAGTTTTAACTTCTTTAAAATATTCAAATACATCACTCTTTTTCCTTATAACATAAATCCAAGTAAATTTCGATCTGTCATCAACAAATATAAGAAAATACCTCGTACCACCAAGTGATATGGTTTGCATGGGACCACAGACATCAGTATGTATTAATTCAATTCTCTCTCTTTGTTTCTTCTCTTTATGCACTGAAAATTCCTTTCTATGTTGTTTACCTAGCGCACAAGCTTCACATTCTATATGCTCATTCTTTAAAATAGGAATCTCTTCAACCATCAATTTCTGTTGAAGTAACACTAAGTCATTTTGATTAAGATGTCCATACCTGTGGTGCCATAACTCTTCATTTGTCATTGTTGTAGATGTTAATGCTTAATGATTGGACTTTGTTACATCATGTTTATACAGTCCTCCCATTATTGTCCCTGTGGCTATGAATTTATAATGATTTTGAATATCCTTTACAAGACAGTGAGACTGCATAAATTCTACATTCAAATTTTGATCAGTTATTGTGGAAACAGAAATCAAATTCTTTTTTATGCTAGGAACATACAACAAATTGTGAATCTGTTTCTTTTGTCCATTAGGTAAATTCATACATATTACTCCATAACCCTAAATATTATGAGATATATTATCTCCTAAATGTATGTGTGTTTCATTTGTGGTCTCATGATATTCATCAAATCACTCTTTGACACAAGACATATGAGCTGAGGCACCTGAATCTATGAACCTTGCATTTTCATCATCAGTTTCTGCAGACAATGCAGCTTCAGAAATAAACAACTTTAAATTCTTAAAACCATCATTGATAAAGGTGTCAGTTTTCACATAATTTCCATTATGTTTTCTGAACTTCTATTTGGTTTCATTAGCTTTCCTTTTATAACAATCTTTAGCATAATGACCAGGTTTCCCATTGTAAAAACAACCATCATTTTTCCTATCATGTGCATCGAATTTTAACTGAGTCATACCTATGTTCCTTGGATGAAACTTTCCTGCTCTGTTTTTGTCCCATGGCTTGCCCCTGTATGGTTGTTTCCCTTTTGATACTAACGCCAATTCTGAAGAATGAGAGTCCATCTCAAACACCTTCATTCTTTCTTCTTCTTGTAGAAGAATCCATGTTAATTCATTAAATGTAGGAGGCTTCGCTCTACCTCCTAGACTTGGAATAAAGACATGATAATATATGATTAAACCTTTTAATGTAATAGTTACCATGTCAGAATTTGAAACTATATCACCAATTGCACTTAACTGATCACATAGATCTTTAATTCTAGAAACATAGGTGGCAATATGTCACATCCCCAAATTTCGTAATTATTTAAAAAAATTCTAAGCGACCAAACCACCCATACATGTCGTGCGAAAGTGAAATGTTTTAGTATTTAAATCTACTTTATAATTAAAAGGCGATCATTAAACATCTCATAAATTATCCTTAATGATCTAATTTGCTGAACAACAAGAAAATATCGTAATACTTAAATATTCATTCATCAATATTTAATAATCATATTCAGCTGCATCTATAACTCTACATTTGAATGGTGTATTACAATCTACTTTACAGAACCTTTTTCATCCCTTTTATAAGAGTAAGAGGACAATCTCCTACTAACCGTGAACAACGCAATGTAAAAAGTTATTGGTTTCGTACAATATTTTGGATGTAAACATGTGCAAACCTAAAGTTAATATGATACAAGACAAATAGAATTTCCAACCATTTCCATACTTAGATGTGTCTACAAAAATCGTTATCACTTCCAAATCAAATCAACAGATAAAGATGCACTCAAGAAATAACAAGGAAATATCAATTGTAAACACATATGCTTATATGAAAACACAATTATAGATAAATCAAGGTAGATCACAGTGAATAAGGCACAAAGAGAATACACAAGATGGGATAACATAATACAGAGAGACTATTTTTTTCACGTGGTTCACCCACTCCTTTGGCTACGTCCATAAAATGTTGTTTTGTATTAAAAAATAAAAGGAAGAGGTTACACCAACAACATTGTTGCCAATCACTTTTCCTATTCTTCTCTAACTTCTTAAAAAGAGAACCTTATCAATGCTTTTTCTACACTCCAAAATAGATATATTACCCTTAATATTAATATGTCAACTTTATAAAAGTATCTTGATTTTATACTTGAAATCCCTTTCATAAAGGATGTATATCAACTAAAGGATGTATATCAACCACGATCTTCACTAAGAAAACAAATTTTATTCAATATTATAGCTAAGGCAAACATGCCATACTTTAACATACTTTTAAAAATATATTTTATTTAATATCTTTAAAAGATTACCTCTCATACCTTGAATACTCTTAAGAGATATTTTATTTAATATCTTAACTAAGGAAATATCCCATACATTAGCATACTTTAAAGAGATATTATGTTTAAACCAAATAAATATCCAATATATTAACATACCTTAAAGAAATATTATGTTTAAACCAAATAAATATCCAATATATTAATATACTTTAAAGAGAAATTATGTTTAATATCTTAACCAAAGAAATATCCAATATATTAACAAACTTTAAAGAGATCTTATGTTTAATATCTTAACCAAAGGATTACATCTCATACCTTAGTATACCTTTAAGTCAACATACTACCATATAAAGAGATTCACATATTACCTTTCTTCTTGTCTCAACGATTTCAGATATACTCATATAAGAGATTCACATATTACCTTTCTTCTTGTCTCAACGATTTCAGATATACTCATATAAGGGCTGGAGATTTTATACAAAATAATAATAATACCTAAATAGGTAACTTTTTAATGAACTTATACCAGCACACGATTCTTACTAAGAAGGTAAGCTCATTCTATTACAGAATAAAAATATTTAGCTAAGGGACGGAACTAATTAAATATGTCCGGTCTTAGTAATTACGCTCAATAATCAAAGCTTATAGAATTTGATCCTGGCTAAGATTTCCTGGCAGAAATATATATAAAGTATTATATGTAAGTTCCAGCACTAAAAATAAACGCACAGACTCAGAAGGTAACCAGAAAAGATGCATGAGGTTTGATTTTCCTAGAGGGAAGTCGCCTAGATGCTCCTTCAGTGTTTTGGAAACAACCACACATCTACCATTTCAATATTTGTGGATCGAAAATTTCCTAAGAGTTAAACTCTGCTATTCATAGCAAAATGCAAAAATACTACAAGGAACTAACTCCGTCACACAGAGTGAAGAGATCCTATCGCCCAGTTTTATATAAATTCCCTACCCATCCATTTGGTAGTATCACAAACAATTTTCCCAAACAGATATGTATGTATAAACACGTAGGGATTCTTCTGCGCACATGTCATATGCAAAATTTGAGCCTAAAAAGACTTCGATTTACAGTATTAAACCTTGTCCTAACTGACTCTACTCAGATTTGCAGTAAACTGATTCTATACCAAACTTACGGGAGTTCTTTATAATAATTCGACTTCTACAAATAAAACGGCTCAAGATAGAAGACCAATCCATCGGATATATGGAATTTATGTAATTCGGTTTCTAAATACTTTGGTCAGTGATTCACGCAGATACCACTAAACTTGCCACGGTGGATCTAAATACTGCAACTACAGGGAGCACAAAAAAAAAGATAATGAAACGGTGAAATGCAGAAGTTAGTCAAATGAAATAAAACAATGATTTGGGGTTCGCTTGAGCCCATCTTTACCCTACCACATTCTACCGAATGCGTCATACAGAGATAAGCGTTGTCTTCTATAGGGTAAGTAGAATGCTTCATTCAGAATAAATTTGTCTGTTTTTGAAAATAGCTGGCATATTTTTGATAACATAAACCAATGCAGAATGAATTGGTTATCTGGAAAACTCCCGTAGACTCCTTCCTCGGCTCACGTATCATCCCTACAAGCTTCAACATGTATCTCCCTCCTACCGAGAAGCGATTTTCCTTTCAGGGTTCGTGCTGCCCACTACCGGCGAGCCCCCCGTATCAAGCAAATTCCCCTCTACTTGAAGTAGAACACCGTTCATCCCTCTCCCTCCACGCAAGTGTATACGTGTTGAATATCTTGGTGAATCCGCCCATCTATTCTTGGAGGATCCGCGCCAAAGCAAACGTGGTAATTAATTCTTAAGGGTGAGGTGGAATATTTTTAAAGAGCACTCGTTCACGATGGAGACAAACTAAAGTTTTCCGGAATATGGATAAACTGTCACGAAAATATTTTGTCGACCACTATCCTTGGCAGATCCTAAAACCTCAAACGTTATGTCTTCCATGTTTGGGCTTGGCTCCTTCTTTCCAGGAGGTCGCACTCTTTTTTTAGTTGTTTCCCACTATCCTTTGCTTTTAATATAACCAAGATATGCTCTTTTAAGTGGAGCGTTTGTTCTCCTAGATTAAAGCAAAAGTATTATTATTTATAAATATAGTTCTTTCTCCATAATGTCTTGGTTCTCAAATTTAACAACAAAAATAATGTCACTCATGAATGGGAGTTGGTCTAAAGATCATGATATATCAAGTTTCTTTCTATAAATAATCGTTTAAGTCTAATATATATAATTATATAGAATTCATATCTTTTAGTATGTTTACTTTTTCATACCTTTAACATATATAGGATGAGTCACTTTATTTAAATACTCACTTTTCAATATATATATGTATATTTAACACTACTATATATATCTTATATAGGGTTTTTATTCCTTAAATACATTCATATAGAAAATATAAATGTAGGTGGTAATTATATATTTATATATATATAGTTATTTTCTTCTTGGGAAAAAGATCTTCTTTTTCCCTATATTGGATTTCTTGACTTAATAAAGTGTTCCTCACCCTTTTGTCACACTGAGGGACGATGGAATGATCTCTTTAGTTTACTTATGATTATTTAGTCGTAGCTATTTTTCTTACTACAAGATAAACCTTTTAAATTGTTTTTATGTTGAAGGTAGTGATGGGTGGCCATCTTCTTCACTACGATGATGATACATTACAAGTTCAAGTTTATCAAGCGATTTAACTATCTTCCCTTGTTATTAACTTTAATCTTTCATATGTATATTTTTAGGCTAATAGTTAAGTCATCTAGCATGCGACGTATAGTTGTTATCCCAAAATTTAGATAATGACCCTATCACCTAAGATGCTTTAGTTAAGTTGATTTATTTTTGCTCTAGTGCTTGTAGATCCAACGTCATTATTCGTCTTTCCCCTAGTGAATTTAATTGTCGTTTTTAGTTGTACGAGGACCTTTGGTCTCCTAAGTTATTAATAACAATTACAACCTAGGAAGAATAAGATACAATACACTCAAGGTCCTCGGGTGGGGCCTTGGCCTTGAGCTCCTCACTAGGGCCTTTACACACAGTGTTACAAATTCATTTACCAAAAATTATAATTACATTTATAATTAATAATAATAATAGGGGTCCAATTGGAGGGATGTTACACAATATTCTCATGTGCTTCCATTTTCATGGACAATAACTTAGTCTTCAAAAACAAAATCCTATTTGACTTTGTAGTTTCATACAAACCTTTCAAAATCTCAGAGGTCTCCTTGGAAGCTTTACAGTTTCCTATGTGTGGAATTACGTTGTCCATGACAAACATCCGCAACATTACTTTGGCCTTTGTTTCTCGTTTCTCCCATTTTGTACCAGCAACACGTGTGGGTTTGGCTTCAACTAGACATTCACAAGAGTCCATACATTCCATGCTTCAAAAATAGCCAATATTTTAAATTTCCAGTCAATGTAATTATCACCATCAAGCTTGGATGCTTCATTCAGATAATTATATGCAAATGAATTCGACATTTCTGCACTAAACTCAAAAAAATACCTGGCAAATCTGGTAGTTGTCCTTCAAATCTGGTAGCTGAAAAATGAACCTCTCTTACATGATTTCACACAGACACCTATTTCTGCAAACAACGTGCCTCACGGGCCCTCTTCTCTTGGTGGCTTCAACAAAGTCACACTAATTCACCGGCGGCTCTCATAACCTCGCACCAGCAGCTTAACACAAATCCTATAGGCGGCTCACGAATTTGTTCAACAACTAAGATCGACAATCTCTCTTGAATGCAACAACAAATTCCTCTGTGCGGACTTTTCTGGTGCAACAAGTCCTCCTTACGGATCCTCAAGCTTCACCCAACCACTTCTCCAATAGAGACTCATGGGATAGCGCTATCTCCAACCTCACGCAGCTTCTCCAGTAACCTCGAGAAACTTCCAATCTGAACAGGGTTTCTTAGGGCTCCGCACAGCCTCGAAGGGTTTCTCACAGCAGGCCTCAAACAACCACAAAGGGCTTTCACGGCAGGCCACTCTGGGATTTCACAATAGGTCTCAAAAGGGCTCTGATATCAAAACAGAAAAAACAGAGTAGAGAACCAATCGAGTAAATACTAAGGTAGATAGAGCTATCGACTTCTCTTATTAAACTCAAGGAAAAATATTACATATATATAACTTGTCACTCAAGCAACATAACCCTATAAACATGGATAGTAAGTAGAAGAAAACACAGAATTAGCTACAACTAATTCTATTTTAGGCATTTCTACATTGATATCTAACATGTGTTTCCTTGGGCTATATTGTGTATGCTACTTACCAGTTAACAAAATACAACACACGATGAAAACTCCCACGAATGTTTGATAAAAGATGTTGCGCCACCTAGGGATGTATCTCACATGGCAGAGTGCTCTTATTATGCCAAGTATACAACGATGTGATGTATTGTGCTTGGCTTGAATAGCTCTCGCCAGATGGAAAAAACCAACTTTGCATGCAGGCCATTTACGAGTCTTTGAATTGTTTTCTAGGAAAAAGTGGTTGTGCAGTCTTTATTCCCCGAAGTGGACAATTCCAAAAAAAATACAAAATCTGTTTGTCCTATATGCTGAGAGCAATTGATATTAATTAGAGAGCCTGGGTTCCACCACAGAGAGTACCAATAGGAGAGCGCGTGGGATAATTGGAACTCAAATCGCCCCACTTTTCTAGCAATTTGTGACTTAGATTTGGTTATACAAACTGGTGGAATTGTAGTTCCACTCCATTTATTACAGAATTATGTTATGGAACTGTGTTCTTGAGGGTTTTGGCCTATTTTAAGACGACCCAGATCGCCAAAATTCCAAAAAAGTAACTAAAAAAAGATGGAAATGTGTCTCACTCGAAAATTTTCCATCACCGGCAGAGAGCGGTGTGAGTGCCAGTTATCACAGGCCCAACCAGAGGCATGAGAGAGGTATGTGTAAAGAACTGGAAGAAAGAAGGCCAGTTGTGCTTTCCCTTCCCCTCTCTCGGTGGACTTCGTGGCTTCACCTCTCGTTCTACTCGGGATTAAACCTTTCAAATTTCCACCTGTATGTACTAGGGTAATCTATGATGGACTACTCCCACTCTCCTGGCTCGAAGCTCTTTTCGAATGGTTCTGCTATAGATATAAAAACATTTGGTTCGTCTTCGATAGTGCTGGTTTTTAAATAGAATAAGTTAGGGCACAAAAGAAGAGGACAAGTGATATTTTATGGCTTTTTTATTCAAAAAGGGTTATTCCTTGGTGGCTTTTAAAGTAGTTTCATAAATCCTTTGTCTCATGATACATTGCCAGGTTGAGGCCATGGACCAGCCTAACCATCTCAAACCATGCAGTACAGAAAGCAACATGACCACTTTTAAGCCATGCACATACAAAATATGACCGAGCACATGTCCATCCGCGTGGACGTTAATGGGGGATATTGATCCATACGTTTATAATGACCATGTATTTATGTTTGCATTACAGAGAAATGTGGTTCAGTTGGGCCGTCGGTGGATGCCATTGCTCGATTTTGAGTTCCAGTTTCATACTTGAATGCCAATATTAGTTTATCTGTTGATTAGGTCTTTAACAACCCAGAGCCGTATAAATACCCAGTAGACTGGCGCCCATGGAAATCCTACCTTGCCCAGCGCCCAACTATGGGCACTTGCCTTTCGTGACTTTGCACCACCCACCATCTATGGATAGGAAGAGGAATGCCATTGAAGTGCAGTCGATAGTGTGTGGTTCCACTCAACATCAACATTGACATTTACCAATATTCAATTTGATACGTCTACTGGGACTAAGGCGTTTACTGTGAAAGAAAATAAATCAACAAAGAAACCATCTCTAAAAGGCATGATCAGGTTCGAGTGAAATTTTGAGCACTATGAAGCCAAATGCGTGCTAGCTGGAATTTACCTTGACATGAAGTTCCCCAAATGGTTTTCTCTTCTATCAAGGAGCTCAGTCATGCCTAGGATTCTTCATGACCTTCAAAGACCCCCCTCCATACAGGTATGGGTTGGATATAACTCCACACTGAAGAACAAATTACCAATGGGACATGAAAATTTTCTAACTTACCAGATAAATTAGCCTCCATCTCGCTGAGCGGTTTATAATCTTTTGTTGTGTCAATAGACTGAATTATTCTATCATATTCAAGACATGTACGAGAAATACAAGACAGATGAATCCATTTGACACATAAATGCCTTGGAATAGGAGTAGGATGATTACAGTGCATTGACATGAAATTCATAAATCTTTGTAAGGGAGAAGTTGAATTACAATGCATTGACCAGACTGAGTTCTAGATTGACTGGGGACTTATCTCTTGTCTGGCGTACTTCTCTATTCTGGTGGGAACATGGGTAACTCAAATATAAGATGTTACTCGCTGCACGAACCATTCATAGAATCCATTCACTCGCTGCACTGCACAACACAACATTAACTCACTGCACATATAAGCTATTCGTTGTTTAAATTCTTTCTTGGTTATTGTGTGAAGGGGTATTTATATCTCTTGTAGTCTGTTGGTAACATGGCTTGATATGCTCGTAAGTAAACAAGCATGACTCTTTCCCTTCTGCTGGGAACATGGGAAACTCACGTGTCGTTGACAGCACCATAGAATCCGTTCACAGAAAGTTGTTCACATCATAGCAAACATAAGCCATTCACACACGGAAGCATACTGCTACCTTAGATGCTTTGGGAATTCCTACTGCAACAAAACAAGACCAGACCCCAGTGTCAGGATACAGGTTTCTTGGTTAATCTGTCTTCTCTTGTTTTCTTCTTTTAAATGGAAAACACAAAATTATCTATTGTTGTATAAGAAAAACTAGCCAAGATGATCAAAGCTCATGCTACTATAGAAATAATTGGCTCAAGGTTATCAATGCTCATGCTACTATAGAAATAATAATGGGATTCCGCTGGCGCTCAGCCCACACTGTCGTGATTTGCTTAGACAATTGTCTCCTAGGCTGCTCTGCTATTCTTATACTCCTGCGCGTGAAACTGACAAGTCTAGGGTATATAGGTGGGCAGGTAGTTAGTAAACACATAAGAGGGTATGGACTGCCTTTACTTAAATAGTAAATAGAAAAGCTGCAAATTTAATGCGAAGAGGCGAAAGACCATATGCCGCAAAACTCACACTCTTGAACTCAATGGAACTTACTCAGGTTAAAGGCTAGTGTCTGTAAGGATGCTAGTTTCCATGGAGCTTACTCTAAGAGGCTTAGCTTAAGGAGATGCAATCTGAGATGAAAATGAAATGGATTCCAAGCGAGTAAGTTGCAGAGAGAGAGAGATGAACCTTCAGTACAGTGTGGGGGCGTACCAACCAAAAAGCTTCTCTATGCATGAGTGCAACAAACAATCTGAAGTTCTATTTGATGAATTTTAAGGAATAAGCTGTAGCTTTCTATTCCCATAAAACTTCATAATAACAATGGACCCGAAGGCATATAGCAGTATCACATGCTAAACTTAGACTCTTTAACTTAGACTTAAGTGACTGTTGCAACTATGTCTTAGTTCTAACTAAGACTCATCTAACTACTTGTTAGGAACTCAGCATCTAACTGATGTTATCAGGGAGTAATTATCTCTAACACTCTCCCTTAATTACAACCGCTAAACATACTATCTAATTAGTGCTAAAACATACTACCTCTAACGGCTTTTGTCAAAAAATAATGCCTACTGGTCCATGTCTCAACTAGGCTTACAAAACATCTTCATCTTCACTTTCTTTGCTGCAATGTGCTGATGCGCTTTCAATGCTTTTCTTCTTCTTTGTTCTCCAGACATTAACCTTCTAGGGAGGCTTATTGAGGACTACGGACTCCTTCTCTTGAGTCCACATCCTTCCTTCCTTATTACTTTCTTTTCCACTTATCTTCAATCTTTATTCATAAACTAAGATCAACTGATATCATCAAGGGGTAATTATCTCTAACACTCTCCCTTAATTACAACCGCTAAACATACTATCTAATTAATGCTAAAACATACTACCTCTAAGGGCTTTTGTCAAAAAATAATGCCTGCTGGTCCTAGGCTTACAAAACATCTTCATCTTCACTTTCTTTGCTACAATGTGTTGATGCAGATTCTTCTCGTACTTTCTGCTCCAAACTTTGAAGCTTTCAATGCTTTTCTTCTTCTTTGTTCTCCAAACATTAACCTTCTGGGGAGGCTCACTGACGACTACGTACTCCTTCTCTTGAGTCCACATCCTTCCTTTCTTATCGCCCCCTAAAAAAAAATATAGGATTTGCTTGACACCCCCTTAATGCAAAATCTCTAAAGATCTATGCTCTTTCTTTCAACTTGAACAATAATTTATTATCTTAAATAAAACGTGAAACCATTCACTTTCTTTTCCACTTATCTTTTTTTTTCTTTTCCACTCAACTTTTTAAAATAACCAAGAATAATCTCTAATACAAAAATCTCCTTTCTTATAAACTTACAGTGAATTAAGTTACCGTCTTGCCTTCTCGTGAATTCTAAAATGGTGGTCTTCTCACGCTTATTTCATGGCTTTGTTGACTTCATGGCTTGGACGGTTTGATCAATGGGAAAATTAGCTCAGGATTGCCTTCTTATTTTTTAATTCCTCTTCCCAGGTCGGTCCTCTTCACGACCTTCCTTCTTCACGTGAATTGCATGCTCCCCTTCTTCTCACAGATTGTTCAACCTGCGGCTGATTTCTCATGCGAAATCTGTTTTCACGGATTCCTCAAATGGAGGACTTCTCTTTATATTTACGAGTGGATCCGGTGGATCTTCTTCACGACAGTGTCTTCCACAACCATTTATATTCAGGGCTCTTTTTGTTTGTTTTGCATGTTGATAACTTATACCATCGATCTCATCCAACACAGTTGGCTGCTACTCCTCATGCAAGTGCACAGCCGTTTTAAATTTTTTTAAGGTTTCAAAAACAACGATCTCTCAGGGAGATTGGCTGCCTTCTTCAACACAGAACTCTGCGGATTAATTTTATATAGATATTTTTATATTTTATATATATTAACTTTTTCTTAAAATATTTTTAATTTAACTATATATTTAATTAATATATAATTATTACTATAAAGAAAACAGGATTTAGATTTTTTGAAAATCTTTTAAGAATTGTTAAAATCATAAATATAAATTAAATGACTTAAAAATGAATTTTAAATAATAAAATTTTTTAATTTGATTATATTAGAAATCAAAATCCTCCACTTCAATTTAACAGTTAAGCAATTTATCATTCATTACTTTCAATATTACATATAAAGGTTTAGCACATAAGCAGAAATATTAAAAACAACCAGGAATAAAAATAAGATCTCAAAACCAATAAGCCAATATTATACTTTCAATATTACATATAAAGGTTTAGGACATAAGCAGAAATATTAAAAACAACTAGGAATAAAAATAAGATCTCAAAACCAATAACGCAATATTATAGAAAGGAAAACACAATACAATATACAATAAACAAAAACCACAACCCCAATTGCAGCACAACATTGCAGTGATGAAAATCGTGCAGCACAAGATACAAGATAGCTTACAACTATAAAATCAATTTATTTCCCTATTCGAAGATAAGTACCAAATTCACTCTAACCTCGACCATGCACAATAGTATAAATTAATTTCTTTTTTAATCACTGGCCAAAATTGCTTTAGCAGTTTCACAGAAAAAACAAGGCGGGCTGCATAGCAGCAAGTCCGTGTCATAGATGTTTTCTATTGCTTTTTAGTGTTGTTGCATCTATTGAGCATATCAGTCTTTAGTCTTGTGGTAGATATTAGTTTATAAGCATAGATGATCTGGAAGTCTGAGAGAGCATACTTAATAATTGTTGGTGAAAGCTTAGTGAATTGGAAGCCCATTTTCAAACTTGCTACTGGAATAATAATGACCATGCCTAAATGCAATCCCTTAATGTCAATGTCAGAAGAATGCACATATGCCAACATTCTGTCGTGATAATTCACATGATAAAGGAATGTTAACAACCTCTGAAAACATCTCCGTTAGTAGTTTCATCAAAGGTATATCAGCGCAAAGACCCAAAGGAAAAAGGAAAACTCCATAGATGGTTCAAAAGAAGATCAAAGGCTAGATGACGTAGATTGAAAGAAACAACACAAATGCTGAGCCCGTGATCACTCAAAATTAAAAGATTAGAAGTGCACGATCATAGTGCATTGTTTAAAAGGATTGAAAGTTTGTTTTCATTTCAAGTTTACCAAGTTCCATTTTTTGAATACATACAATATGCACTGAGATGGAAGTAAAGATATCAAACTCTAACTTGTTGTGATACTGTTGTGATGGAAATATATTGCAGAGGAGAAGAGATTTATATTTATAGAACATTGAATCTTGTGAAAGCCAACCAATTGAAGAGACAATTCCCTCGACCATGGGACCAACACATTAAAATAAACACCGACTAGTCTGTCACCACCTAACAATTTCATTATACAAAAACTCAAATTTATATTTCAGTGATGTGAAACTCCTGCCTGGTCACGGGCGAGAATGGGACTTTAAAAGGGGCTCACCGGAGAATCGTGAGCTGACAACTCCGGGGTGAAAACAGATAAACAAAGTATAGAACCAATCGAGTAAACACCAAGGGAGATAGAGCTATCGGCTCCTCTTATTAAACTCAAGGAAAAACGTTACATATATATATAATCTTATAAACATGGATATGATAACACTAAGTAGAAGAAAACACGGAATTAGTTACAGTTGATTTTATTTTAGGCATTTTTACATTAATATCTAACACTTCTCCTTAATGGAGAAATGGATTTTCTACCACGCCTAAATGTTTCCTGCATTCTTCAAAATTCATCTTTCCAAGAGGTTTGATAAAGATGTCAGCTACATTATGAGTGGTTTTACAATAGATCAAGTTTATTTCTTTCTTTTGTATCCTTTCTCTTACAAAATTATGTTGAATTTCAATATATTTGGTTCTGGCATGATAAATTGGGTTGTGTGCCAATTTAATAGAGCTTTGATTGTCACATTTGAGAACAGTTGGCTTCATTTGTGTGTTGCCAATATCTTCAAGAATTCAATTTAACCAAATAGCTTCACAAGTAGCATTGCATAGAGCTTTTCATTCGACTTCTATTGATGATAAAGAAACAGTTGGTTGTTTCTTACTGTTCCATGACACAACCCCTGTACCTATGTTGAATGCATATCCTGAAGTTGATTGCCTATCATCAGGGTTTCTAGCCCAATCTGAATCAGAGTAACCTGTCAACTCAACATCACAATTATCAGTATACATAATACCAAAATTAACAGTTCCTTTCAGATATCGAAGAACTTTATTTGCAGCTATCCAATGGATTTCAAGTGGTTTAGCCACAAACTGACTAAGGATGCTGACTGAATATCCTATGTTTTGTTTGGTAGTGGTGAGATAGTTTAAACTTCCCACCAACTGGCGATACAAAATACCATTTGCCTCTTTAGTTTCATCAATACTAGATAACTAAACATTATGTTCTAAAGGTGTTGACAGTGCCTTGCTTTCACTCATATTGAATCTTTCCAAAATCTCCCTTGTGTATTTACTTTGAGTGACCATTGTTTTACTACCTTCTCTCCATATTTCCAGACCTAAACAATAATTTATTTCACCAAGATCCTTCATTTCAAATGTCTGTGCTAACTGAATTTTAATATCTTCAATCAAGTGAGAAGCACTGCGTGTGATAATCAAATCATCAACATATAAGGATACCGAAGAAACATTCCCATTTTCATCATTTTTGACATACAAATTATGATCATTTTTTCTTTTCACAAAACCTTTCTGAGCAAAGAATGAATCAATCTTAATATACCAAGATCTAGGTGCTTGTTTGAAACCATATAAATCTTTCTTAAGCTTACAGACAAGATCTTCTTGTCCTTTCTTTATAAATCCTTCAGGCTGAACCAAATAAACTTATTCTTTTAAATCACCATTCAAAAATGCATATTTAACATCTAACTGATGTATTTTCCAATTGTATTGTGTAGCTAAAGCAATCATGACTCTAATTTTATTTAACTTAGCTACAGGTGCAAAAGTGTCTTCATAATCAATTCCTTCCTTCTGTGAATACCCTTTTCCAACTAATCTGGCCTTATATTTGTCAACACTTCCATCTGCATTAAATTTGGTTTTATACAGCCATTTACATCCTATGGGAACTTTGTTTTCAGGCAGTTCTGTTAATTCCCATGTTTCATTCTTCATTATTGGTTCATATTCTTCATTCATTGCAGTTTTCCATTCCTTATGATTTTTGGCTTGTTCATAAGTAACAATTTCTACAACATTCAATACTTGTGTCATCAATGCATAATATTTATACCTGGAGGGTACCTAAATTGTTCGCAATGACTTCCTCCGCGGTCCACCACTTTGTTCATTTTCATTTCTTCTTTTCTGAGGTGTAGGATCCCCTCTAAGAGGAGTGTTTGTAGTATCCATGTTGCTTTCACTTTGTTTTTGTACTTGTTCCTACTCGTGTACCTCGATTCTTCTGCCTATTCCTGTTCACCATCTATATTAATTTTAACATGAACATCCTTGTCATAAGGAGTATGTCATGCATCATATTTACTTATTTCATCATCTGTATTCTCATGAAAAATCACATCTCTGCTTGCTATGAGCTTATGTGTACTAAGATCAAACAGTTTGTATGCCTTATGATCATCACAATAACCAAGGAATGTACACTTAACATATTTTGCATCAAGTTTTCTTCTCTCATCTTTGGGAATATGAGAAAACGCCTTGGAAACAAATACTCTTAAATGACCAACTTCAGGTTTATAACCATAAAAGACTTCAAAAGGCATTTTCAGATCTAGAATCTTAGTTGGACTTCTATCTTTTAAATAAACAACAGTATTAATGGCTTCTACCCAAAAACCATTAGAGATTTCTTACCTTTCAACACGCCGCGAGCACATTCCACTAATGTCATGTTCTTCCTTTCAGCTACACCATTTTGATGTGGTGTAGAAGGTAATGTGAATTGGTTAATGATCCCATTGTTCTTACAGTAGTTATCAAAATCTCTTGAGGTATATTTTCCACCTTGATCAGATCTATGAATCTTGATGCATTTTACTGTCTGCTTTTCCACCATAGTTTTAACTTCTTTAAAATATTCAAATACATCACTCTTTTTCCTTATAACATAAATCCAAGTAAATTTCGATCTGTCATCAACAAATATAAGAAAATACCTCGTACCACCAAGTGATATGGTTTGCATGGGACCACAGACATCAGTATGTATTAATTCAATTCTCTCTCTTTGTTTCTTCTCTTTATGCACTGAAAATTCCTTTCTATGTTGTTTACCTAGCGCACAAGCTTCACATTCTATATGCTCATTCTTTAAAATAGGAATCTCTTCAACCATCAATTTCTGTTGAAGTAACACTAAGTCATTTTGATTAAGATGTCCATACCTGTGGTGCCATAACTCTTCATTTGTCATTGTTGTAGATGTTAATGCTTAATGATTGGACTTTGTTACATCATGTTTATACAGTCCTCCAATTATTGTCCCTGTGGCTATGAATTTATAATGATTTTGAATATCCTTTACAAGACAGTGAGACTGCATAAATTCTACATTCAAATTTTGATCAGTTATTGTGGAAACAGAAATCAAATTCTTTTTTATGCTAGGAACATACAACAAATTGTGAATCTGTTTCTTTTGTCCATTAGGTAAATTCATACATATTACTCCATAACCCTAAATATTATGAGATATATTATCTCCTAAATGTATGTGTGTTTCATTTGTGGTCTCATGATATTCATCAAATCACTCTTTGACACAAGACATATGAGCTGAGGCACCTGAATCTATGAACCTTGCATTTTCATCATCAGTTTCTGCAGACAATGCAGCTTCAGAAATAAACAACTTTAAATTCTTAAAACCATCATTGATAAAGGTGTCAGTTTTCACATAATTTCCATTATGTTTTCTGAACTTCTATTTGGTTTCATTAGCTTTCCTTTTATAACAATCTTTAGCATAATGACCAGGTTTCCCATTGTAAAAACAACCATCATTTTTCCTATCATGTGCATCGAATTTTAACTGAGTCATACCTATGTTCCTTGGATGAAACTTTCCTGCTCTGTTTTTGTCCCATGGCTTGCCCCTGTATGGTTGTTTCCCTTTTGATACTAACGCCAATTCTGAAGAATGAGAGTCCATCTCAAACACCTTCATTCTTTCTTCTTCTTGTAGAAGAATCCATGTTAATTCATTAAATGTAGGAGGCTTCGCTCTACCTCCTAGACTTGGAATAAAGACATGATAATATATGATTAAACCTTTTAATGTAATAGTTACCATGTCAGAATTTGAAACTATATCACCAATTGCACTTAACTGATCACATAGATCTTTAATTCTAGAAACATAGGTGGCAATATGTCACATCCCCAAATTTCGTAATTATTTAAAAAAATTCTAAGCGACCAAACCACCCATACATGTCGTGCGAAAGTGAAATGTTTTAGTATTTAAATCTACTTTATAATTAAAAGGCGATCATTAAACATCTCATAAATTATCCTTAATGATCTAATTTGCTGAACAACAAGAAAATATCGTAATACTTAAATATTCATTCATCAATATTTAATAATCATATTCAGCTGCATCTATAACTCTACATTTGAATGGTGTATTACAATCTACTTTACAGAACCTTTTTCATCCCTTTTATAAGAGTAAGAGGACAATCTCCTACTAACCGTGAACAACGCAATGTAAAAAGTTATTGGTTTCGTACAATATTTTGGATGTAAACATGTGCAAACCTAAAGTTAATATGATACAAGACAAATAGAATTTCCAACCATTTCCATACTTAGATGTGTCTACAAAAATCGTTATCACTTCCAAATCAAATCAACAGATAAAGATGCACTCAAGAAATAACAAGGAAATATCAATTGTAAACACATATGCTTATATGAAAACACAATTATAGATAAATCAAGGTAGATCACAGTGAATAAGGCACAAAGAGAATACACAAGATGGGATAACATAATACAGAGAGACTATTTTTTTCACGTGGTTCACCCACTCCTTTGGCTACGTCCATAAAATGTTGTTTTGTATTAAAAAATAAAAGGAAGAGGTTACACCAACAACATTGTTGCCAATCACTTTTCCTATTCTTCTCTAACTTCTTAAAAAGAGAACCTTATCAATGCTTTTTCTACACTCCAAAATAGATATATTACCCTTAATATTAATATGTCAACTTTATAAAAGTATCTTGATTTTATACTTGAAATCCCTTTCATAAAGGATGTATATCAACTAAAGGATGTATATCAACCACGATCTTCACTAAGAAAACAAATTTTATTCAATATTATAGCTAAGGCAAACATGCCATACTTTAACATACTTTTAAAAATATATTTTATTTAATATCTTTAAAAGATTACCTCTCATACCTTGAATACTCTTAAGAGATATTTTATTTAATATCTTAACTAAGGAAATATCCCATACATTAGCATACTTTAAAGAGATATTATGTTTAAACCAAATAAATATCCAATATATTAACATACCTTAAAGAAATATTATGTTTAAACCAAATAAATATCCAATATATTAATATACTTTAAAGAGAAATTATGTTTAATATCTTAACCAAAGAAATATCCAATATATTAACAAACTTTAAAGAGATCTTATGTTTAATATCTTAACCAAAGGATTACATCTCATACCTTAGTATACCTTTAAGTCAACATACTACCATATAAAGAGATTCACATATTACCTTTCTTCTTGTCTCAACGATTTCAGATATACTCATATAAGAGATTCACATATTACCTTTCTTCTTGTCTCAACGATTTCAGATATACTCATATAAGGGCTGGAGATTTTATACAAAATAATAATAATACCTAAATAGGTAACTTTTTAATGAACTTATACCAGCACACGATTCTTACTAAGAAGGTAAGCTCATTCTATTACAGAATAAAAATATTTAGCTAAGGGACGGAACTAATTAAATATGTCCGGTCTTAGTAATTACGCTCAATAATCAAAGCTTATAGAATTTGATCCTGGCTAAGATTTCCTGGCAGAAATATATATAAAGTATTATATGTAAGTTCCAGCACTAAAAATAAACGCACAGACTCAGAAGGTAACCAGAAAAGATGCATGAGGTTTGATTTTCCTAGAGGGAAGTCGCCTAGATGCTCCTTCAGTGTTTTGGAAACAACCACACATCTACCATTTCAATATTTGTGGATCGAAAATTTCCTAAGAGTTAAACTCTGCTATTCATAGCAAAATGCAAAAATACTACAAGGAACTAACTCCGTCACACAGAGTGAAGAGATCCTATCGCCCAGTTTTATATAAATTCCCTACCCATCCATTTGGTAGTATCACAAACAATTTTCCCAAACAGATATGTATGTATAAACACGTAGGGATTCTTCTGCGCACATGTCATATGCAAAATTTGAGCCTAAAAAGACTTCGATTTACAGTATTAAACCTTGTCCTAACTGACTCTACTCAGATTTGCAGTAAACTGATTCTATACCAAACTTACGGGAGTTCTTTATAATAATTCGACTTCTACAAATAAAACGGCTCAAGATAGAAGACCAATCCATCGGATATATGGAATTTATGTAATTCGGTTTCTAAATACTTTGGTCAGTGATTCACGCAGATACCACTAAACTTGCCACGGTGGATCTAAATACTGCAACTACAGGGAGCACAAAAAAAAAGATAATGAAACGGTGAAATGCAGAAGTTAGTCAAATGAAATAAAACAATGATTTGGGGTTCGCTTGAGCCCATCTTTACCCTACCACATTCTACCGAATGCGTCATACAGAGATAAGCGTTGTCTTCTATAGGGTAAGTAGAATGCTTCATTCAGAATAAATTTGTCTGTTTTTGAAAATAGCTGGCATATTTTTGATAACATAAACCAATGCAGAATGAATTGGTTATCTGGAAAACTCCCGTAGACTCCTTCCTCGGCTCACGTATCATCCCTACAAGCTTCAACATGTATCTCCCTCCTACCGAGAAGCGATTTTCCTTTCAGGGTTCGTGCTGCCCACTACCGGCGAGCCCCCCGTATCAAGCAAATTCCCCTCTACTTGAAGTAGAACACCGTTCATCCCTCTCCCTCCACGCAAGTGTATACGTGTTGAATATCTTGGTGAATCCGCCCATCTATTCTTGGAGGATCCGCGCCAAAGCAAACGTGGTAATTAATTCTTAAGGGTGAGGTGGAATATTTTTAAAGAGCACTCGTTCACGATGGAGACAAACTAAAGTTTTCCGGAATATGGATAAACTGTCACGAAAATATTTTGTCGACCACTATCCTTGGCAGATCCTAAAACCTCAAACGTTATGTCTTCCATGTTTGGGCTTGGCTCCTTCTTTCCAGGAGGTCGCACTCTTTTTTTAGTTGTTTCCCACTATCCTTTGCTTTTAATATAACCAAGATATGCTCTTTTAAGTGGAGCGTTTGTTCTCCTAGATTAAAGCAAAAGTATTATTATTTATAAATATAGTTCTTTCTCCATAATGTCTTGGTTCTCAAATTTAACAACAAAAATAATGTCACTCATGAATGGGAGTTGGTCTAAAGATCATGATATATCAAGTTTCTTTCTATAAATAATCGTTTAAGTCTAATATATATAATTATATAGAATTCATATCTTTTAGTATGTTTACTTTTTCATACCTTTAACATATATAGGATGAGTCACTTTATTTAAATACTCACTTTTCAATATATATATGTATATTTAACACTACTATATATATCTTATATAGGGTTTTTATTCCTTAAATACATTCATATAGAAAATATAAATGTAGGTGGTAATTATATATTTATATATATATAGTTATTTTCTTCTTGGGAAAAAGATCTTCTTTTTCCCTATATTGGATTTCTTGACTTAATAAAGTGTTCCTCACCCTTTTGTCACACTGAGGGACGATGGAATGATCTCTTTAGTTTACTTATGATTATTTAGTCGTAGCTATTTTTCTTACTACAAGATAAACCTTTTAAATTGTTTTTATGTTGAAGGTAGTGATGGGTGGCCATCTTCTTCACTACGATGATGATACATTACAAGTTCAAGTTTATCAAGCGATTTAACTATCTTCCCTTGTTATTAACTTTAATCTTTCATATGTATATTTTTAGGCTAATAGTTAAGTCATCTAGCATGCGACGTATAGTTGTTATCCCAAAATTTAGATAATGACCCTATCACCTAAGATGCTTTAGTTAAGTTGATTTATTTTTGCTCTAGTGCTTGTAGATCCAACGTCATTATTCGTCTTTCCCCTAGTGAATTTAATTGTCGTTTTTAGTTGTACGAGGACCTTTGGTCTCCTAAGTTATTAATAACAATTACAACCTAGGAAGAATAAGATACAATACACTCAAGGTCCTCGGGTGGGGCCTTGGCCTTGAGCTCCTCACTAGGGCCTTTACACACAGTGTTACAAATTCATTTACCAAAAATTATAATTACATCTATAATTAATAATAATAATAGGGGTCCAATTGGAGGGATGTTACACAATATTCTCATGTGCTTCCATTTTCATGGACAATAACTTAGTCTTCAAAAACAAAATCCTATTTGACTTTGTAGTTTCATACAAACCTTTCAAAATCTCAGAGGTCTCCTTGGAAGCTTTACAGTTTCCTATGTGTGGAATTACGTTGTCCATGACAAACATCCGCAACATTACTTTGGCCTTTGTTTCTCGTTTCTCCCATTTTGTACCAGCAACACGTGTGGGTTTGGCTTCAACTAGACATTCACAAGAGTCCATACATTCCATGCTTCAAAAATAGCCAATATTTTAAATTTCCAGTCAATGTAATTATCACCATCAAGCTTGGATGCTTCATTCAGATAATTATATGCAAATGAATTCGACATTTCTGCACTAAACTCAAAAAAATACCTGGCAAATCTGGTAGTTGTCCTTCAAATCTGGTAGCTGAAAAATGAACCTCTCTTACATGATTTCACACAGACACCTATTTCTGCAAACAACGTGCCTCACGGGCCCTCTTCTCTTGGTGGCTTCAACAAAGTCACACTAATTCACCGGCGGCTCTCATAACCTCGCACCAGCAGCTTAACACAAATCCTATAGGCGGCTCACGAATTTGTTCAACAACTAAGATCGACAATCTCTCTTGAATGCAACAACAAATTCCTCTGTGCGGACTTTTCTGGTGCAACAAGTCCTCCTTACGGATCCTCAAGCTTCACCCAACCACTTCTCCAATAGAGACTCATGGGATAGCGCTATCTCCAACCTCACGCAGCTTCTCCAGTAACCTCGAGAAACTTCCAATCTGAACAGGGTTTCTTAGGGCTCCGCACAGCCTCGAAGGGTTTCTCACAGCAGGCCTCAAACAACCACAAAGGGCTTTCACGGCAGGCCACTCTGGGATTTCACAATAGGTCTCAAAAGGGCTCTGATATCAAAACAGAAAAAACAGAGTAGAGAACCAATCGAGTAAATACTAAGGTAGATAGAGCTATCGACTTCTCTTATTAAACTCAAGGAAAAATATTACATATATATAACTTGTCACTCAAGCAACATAACCCTATAAACATGGATAGTAAGTAGAAGAAAACACAGAATTAGCTACAACTAATTCTATTTTAGGCATTTCTACATTGATATCTAACATGTGTTTCCTTGGGCTATATTGTGTATGCTACTTACCAGTTAACAAAATACAACACACGATGAAAACTCCCACGAATGTTTGATAAAAGATGTTGCGCCACCTAGGGATGTATCTCACATGGCAGAGTGCTCTTATTATGCCAAGTATACAACGATGTGATGTATTGTGCTTGGCTTGAATAGCTCTCGCCAGATGGAAAAAACCAACTTTGCATGCAGGCCATTTACGAGTCTTTGAATTGTTTTCTAGGAAAAAGTGGTTGTGCAGTCTTTATTCCCCGAAGTGGACAATTCCAAAAAAAATACAAAATCTGTTTGTCCTATATGCTGAGAGCAATTGATATTAATTAGAGAGCCTGGGTTCCACCACAGAGAGTACCAATAGGAGAGCGCGTGGGATAATTGGAACTCAAATCGCCCCACTTTTCTAGCAATTTGTGACTTAGATTTGGTTATACAAACTGGTGGAATTGTAGTTCCACTCCATTTATTACAGAATTATGTTATGGAACTGTGTTCTTGAGGGTTTTGGCCTATTTTAAGACGACCCAGATCGCCAAAATTCCAAAAAAGTAACTAAAAAAAGATGGAAATGTGTCTCACTCGAAAATTTTCCATCACCGGCAGAGAGCGGTGTGAGTGCCAGTTATCACAGGCCCAACCAGAGGCATGAGAGAGGTATGTGTAAAGAACTGGAAGAAAGAAGGCCAGTTGTGCTTTCCCTTCCCCTCTCTCGGTGGACTTCGTGGCTTCACCTCTCGTTCTACTCGGGATTAAACCTTTCAAATTTCCACCTGTATGTACTAGGGTAATCTATGATGGACTACTCCCACTCTCCTGGCTCGAAGCTCTTTTCGAATGGTTCTGCTATAGATATAAAAACATTTGGTTCGTCTTCGATAGTGCTGGTTTTTAAATAGAATAAGTTAGGGCACAAAAGAAGAGGACAAGTGATATTTTATGGCTTTTTTATTCAAAAAGGGTTATTCCTTGGTGGCTTTTAAAGTAGTTTCATAAATCCTTTGTCTCATGATACATTGCCAGGTTGAGGCCATGGACCAGCCTAACCATCTCAAACCATGCAGTACAGAAAGCAACATGACCACTTTTAAGCCATGCACATACAAAATATGACCGAGCACATGTCCATCCGCGTGGACGTTAATGGGGGATATTGATCCATACGTTTATAATGACCATGTATTTATGTTTGCATTACAGAGAAATGTGGTTCAGTTGGGCCGTCGGTGGATGCCATTGCTCGATTTTGAGTTCCAGTTTCATACTTGAATGCCAATATTAGTTTATCTGTTGATTAGGTCTTTAACAACCCAGAGCCGTATAAATACCCAGTAGACTGGCGCCCATGGAAATCCTACCTTGCCCAGCGCCCAACTATGGGCACTTGCCTTTCGTGACTTTGCACCACCCACCATCTATGGATAGGAAGAGGAATGCCATTGAAGTGCAGTCGATAGTGTGTGGTTCCACTCAACATCAACATTGACATTTACCAATATTCAATTTGATACGTCTACTGGGACTAAGGCGTTTACTGTGAAAGAAAATAAATCAACAAAGAAACCATCTCTAAAAGGCATGATCAGGTTCGAGTGAAATTTTGAGCACTATGAAGCCAAATGCGTGCTAGCTGGAATTTACCTTGACATGAAGTTCCCCAAATGGTTTTCTCTTCTATCAAGGAGCTCAGTCATGCCTAGGATTCTTCATGACCTTCAAAGACCCCCCTCCATACAGGTATGGGTTGGATATAACTCCACACTGAAGAACAAATTACCAATGGGACATGAAAATTTTCTAACTTACCAGATAAATTAGCCTCCATCTCGCTGAGCGGTTTATAATCTTTTGTTGTGTCAATAGACTGAATTATTCTATCATATTCAAGACATGTACGAGAAATACAAGACAGATGAATCCATTTGACACATAAATGCCTTGGAATAGGAGTAGGATGATTACAGTGCATTGACATGAAATTCATAAATCTTTGTAAGGGAGAAGTTGAATTACAATGCATTGACCAGACTGAGTTCTAGATTGACTGGGGACTTATCTCTTGTCTGGCGTACTTCTCTATTCTGGTGGGAACATGGGTAACTCAAATATAAGATGTTACTCGCTGCACGAACCATTCATAGAATCCATTCACTCGCTGCACTGCACAACACAACATTAACTCACTGCACATATAAGCTATTCGTTGTTTAAATTCTTTCTTGGTTATTGTGTGAAGGGGTATTTATATCTCTTGTAGTCTGTTGGTAACATGGCTTGATATGCTCGTAAGTAAACAAGCATGACTCTTTCCCTTCTGCTGGGAACATGGGAAACTCACGTGTCGTTGACAGCACCATAGAATCCGTTCACAGAAAGTTGTTCACATCATAGCAAACATAAGCCATTCACACACGGAAGCATACTGCTACCTTAGATGCTTTGGGAATTCCTACTGCAACAAAACAAGACCAGACCCCAGTGTCAGGATACAGGTTTCTTGGCTAATCTGTCTTCTCTTGTTTTCTTCTTTTAAATGGAAAACACAAAATTATCTATTGTTGTATAAGAAAAACTAGCCAAGATGATCAAAGCTCATGCTACTATAGAAATAATTGGCTCAAGGTTATCAATGCTCATGCTACTATAGAAATAATAATGGGATTCCGCTGGCGCTCAGCCCACACTGTCGTGATTTGCTTAGACAATTGTCTCCTAGGCTGCTCTGCTATTCTTATACTCCTGCGCGTGAAACTGACAAGTCTAGGGTATATAGGTGGGCAGGTAGTTAGTAAACACATAAGAGGGTATGGACTGCCTTTACTTAAATAGTAAATAGAAAAGCTGCAAATTTAATGCGAAGAGGCGAAAGACCATATGCCGCAAAACTCACACTCTTGAACTCAATGGAACTTACTCAGGTTAAAGGCTAGTGTCTGTAAGGATGCTAGTTTCCATGGAGCTTACTCTAAGAGGCTTAGCTTAAGGAGATGCAATCTGAGATGAAAATGAAATGGATTCCAAGCGAGTAAGTTGCAGAGAGAGAGAGATGAACCTTCAGTACAGTGTGGGGGCGTACCAACCAAAAAGCTTCTCTATGCATGAGTGCAACAAACAATCTGAAGTTCTATTTGATGAATTTTAAGGAATAAGCTGTAGCTTTCTATTCCCATAAAACTTCATAATAACAATGGACCCGAAGGCATATAGCAGTATCACATGCTAAACTTAGACTCTTTAACTTAGACTTAAGTGACTGTTGCAACTATGTCTTAGTTCTAACTAAGACTCATCTAACTACTTGTTAGGAACTCAGCATCTAACTGATGTTATCAGGGAGTAATTATCTCTAACACTCTCCCTTAATTACAACCGCTAAACATACTATCTAATTAGTGCTAAAACATACTACCTCTAACGGCTTTTGTCAAAAAATAATGCCTACTGGTCCATGTCTCAACTAGGCTTACAAAACATCTTCATCTTCACTTTCTTTGCTGCAATGTGCTGATGCGCTTTCAATGCTTTTCTTCTTCTTTGTTCTCTAGACATTAACCTTCTAGGGAGGCTTATTGAGGACTACGGACTCCTTCTCTTGAGTCCACATCCTTCCTTCCTTATTACTTTCTTTTCCACTTATCTTCAATCTTTATTCATAAACTAAGATCAACTGATATCATCAAGGGGTAATTATCTCTAACACTCTCCCTTAATTACAACCGCTAAACATACTATCTAATTAATGCTAAAACATACTACCTCTAAGGGCTTTTGTCAAAAAATAATGCCTGCTGGTCCTAGGCTTACAAAACATCTTCATCTTCACTTTCTTTGCTACAATGTGTTGATGCAGATTCTTCTCGTACTTTCTGCTCCAAACTTTGAAGCTTTCAATGCTTTTCTTCTTCTTTGTTCTCCAAACATTAACCTTCTGGGGAGGCTCACTGACGACTACGTACTCCTTCTCTTGAGTCCACATCCTTCCTTTCTTATCGCCCCCTAAAAAAAAATATAGGATTTGCTTGACACCCCCTTAATGCAAAATCTCTAAAGATCTATGCTCTTTCTTTCAACTTGAACAATAATTTATTATCTTAAATAAAACGTGAAACCATTCACTTTCTTTTCCACTTATCTTTTTTTTTCTTTTCCACTCAACTTTTTAAAATAACCAAGAATAATCTCTAATACAAAAATCTCCTTTCTTATAAACTTACAGTGAATTAAGTTACCGTCTTGCCTTCTCGTGAATTCTAAAATGGTGGTCTTCTCACGCTTATTTCATGGCTTTGTTGACTTCATGGCTTGGACGGTTTGATCAATGGGAAAATTAGCTCAGGATTGCCTTCTTATTTTTTAATTCCTCTTCCCAGGTCGGTCCTCTTCACGACCTTCCTTCTTCACGTGAATTGCATGCTCCCCTTCTTCTCACAGATTGTTCAACCTGCGGCTGATTTCTCATGCGAAATCTGTTTTCACGGATTCCTCAAATGGAGGACTTCTCTTTATATTTACGAGTGGATCCGGTGGATCTTCTTCACGACAGTGTCTTCCACAACCATTTATATTCAGGGCTCTTTTTGTTTGTTTTGCATGTTGATAACTTATACCATCGATCTCATCCAACACAGTTGGCTGCTACTCCTCATGCAAGTGCACAGCCGTTTTAAATTTTTTTAAGGTTTCAAAAACAACGATCTCTCAGGGAGATTGGCTGCCTTCTTCAACACAGAACTCTGCGGATTAATTTTATATAGATATTTTTATATTTTATATATATTAACTTTTTCTTAAAATATTTTTAATTTAACTATATATTTAATTAATATATAATTATTACTATAAAGAAAACAGGATTTAGATTTTTTGAAAATCTTTTAAGAATTGTTAAAATCATAAATATAAATTAAATGACTTAAAAATGAATTTTAAATAATAAAATTTTTTAATTTGATTATATTAGAAATCAAAATCCTCCACTTCAATTTAACAGTTAAGCAATTTATCATTCATTACTTTCAATATTACATATAAAGGTTTAGCACATAAGCAGAAATATTAAAAACAACCAGGAATAAAAATAAGATCTCAAAACCAATAAGCCAATATTATACTTTCAATATTACATATAAAGGTTTAGGACATAAGCAGAAATATTAAAAACAACTAGGAATAAAAATAAGATCTCAAAACCAATAACGCAATATTATAGAAAGGAAAACACAATACAATATACAATAAACAAAAACCACAACCCCAATTGCAGCACAACATTGCAGTGATGAAAATCGTGCAGCACAAGATACAAGATAGCTTACAACTATAAAATCAATTTATTTCCCTATTCGAAGATAAGTACCAAATTCACTCTAACCTCGACCATGCACAATAGTATAAATTAATTTCTTTTTTAATCACTGGCCAAAATTGCTTTAGCAGTTTCACAGAAAAAACAAGGCGGGCTGCATAGCAGCAAGTCCGTGTCATAGATGTTTTCTATTGCTTTTTAGTGTTGTTGCATCTATTGAGCATATCAGTCTTTAGTCTTGTGGTAGATATTAGTTTATAAGCATAGATGATCTGGAAGTCTGAGAGAGCATACTTAATAATTGTTGGTGAAAGCTTAGTGAATTGGAAGCCCATTTTCAAACTTGCTACTGGAATAATAATGACCATGCCTAAATGCAATCCCTTAATGTCAATGTCAGAAGAATGCACATATGCCAACATTCTGTCGTGATACTTCACATGATAAAGGAATGTTAACAACCTCTGAAAACATCTCCGTTAGTAGTTTCATCAAAGGTATATCAGCGCAAAGACCCAAAGGAAAAAGGAAAACTCCATAGATGGTTCAAAAGAAGATCAAAGGCTAGATGACGTAGATTGAAAGAAACAACACAAATGCTGAGCCCGTGATCACTCAAAATTAAAAGATTAGAAGTGCACGATCATAGTGCATTGTTTAAAAGGATTGAAAGTTTGTTTTCATTTCAAGTTTACCAAGTTCCATTTTTTGAATACATACAATATGCACTGAGATGGAAGTAAAGATATCAAACTCTAACTTGTTGTGATACTGTTGTGATGGAAATATATTGCAGAGGAGAAGAGATTTATATTTATAGAACATTGAATCTTGTGAAAGCCAACCAATTGAAGAGACAATTCCCTCGACCATGGGACCAACACATTAAAATAAACACCGACTAGTCTGTCACCACCTAACAATTTCATTATACAAAAACTCAAATTTATATTTCAGTGATGTGAAACTCCTGCCTGGTCACGGGCGAGAATGGGACTTTAAAAGGGGCTCACCGGAGAATCGTGAGCTGACAACTCCGGGGTGAAAACAGATAAACAAAGTATAGAACCAATCGAGTAAACACCAAGGGAGATAGAGCTATCGGCTCCTCTTATTAAACTCAAGGAAAAACGTTACATATATATATAATCTTATAAACATGGATATGATAACACTAAGTAGAAGAAAACACGGAATTAGTTACAGTTGATTTTATTTTAGGCATTTTTACATTAATATCTAACACTTCTCCTTAATGGAGAAATGGATTTTCTACCACGCCTAAATGTTTCCTGCATTCTTCAAAATTCATCTTTCCAAGAGGTTTGATAAAGATGTCAGCTACATTATGAGTGGTTTTACAATAGATCAAGTTTATTTCTTTCTTTTGTATCCTTTCTCTTACAAAATTATGTTGAATTTCAATATATTTGGTTCTGGCATGATAAATTGGGTTGTGTGCCAATTTAATAGAGCTTTGATTGTCACATTTGAGAACAGTTGGCTTCATTTGTGTGTTGCCAATATCTTCAAGAATTCAATTTAACCAAATAGCTTCACAAGTAGCATTGCATAGAGCTTTTCATTCGACTTCTATTGATGATAAAGAAACAGTTGGTTGTTTCTTACTGTTCCATGACACAACCCCTGTACCTATGTTGAATGCATATCCTGAAGTTGATTGCCTATCATCAGGGTTTCTAGCCCAATCTGAATCAGAGTAACCTGTCAACTCAACATCACAATTATCAGTATACATAATACCAAAATTAACAGTTCCTTTCAGATATCGAAGAACTTTATTTGCAGCTATCCAATGGATTTCAAGTGGTTTAGCCACAAACTGACTAAGGATGCTGACTGAATATCCTATGTTTTGTTTGGTAGTGGTGAGATAGTTTAAACTTCCCACCAACTGGCGATACAAAATACCATTTGCCTCTTTAGTTTCATCAATACTAGATAACTAAACATTATGTTCTAAAGGTGTTGACAGTGCCTTGCTTTCACTCATATTGAATCTTTCCAAAATCTCCCTTGTGTATTTACTTTGAGTGACCATTGTTTTACTACCTTCTCTCCATATTTCCAGACCTAAACAATAATTTATTTCACCAAGATCCTTCATTTCAAATGTCTGTGCTAACTGAATTTTAATATCTTCAATCAAGTGAGAAGCACTGCGTGTGATAATCAAATCATCAACATATAAGGATACCGAAGAAACATTCCCATTTTCATCATTTTTGACATACAAATTATGATCATTTTTTCTTTTCACAAAACCTTTCTGAGCAAAGAATGAATCAATCTTAATATACCAAGATCTAGGTGCTTGTTTGAAACCATATAAATCTTTCTTAAGCTTACAGACAAGATCTTCTTGTCCTTTCTTTATAAATCCTTCAGGCTGAACCAAATAAACTTATTCTTTTAAATCACCATTCAAAAATGCATATTTAACATCTAACTGATGTATTTTCCAATTGTATTGTGTAGCTAAAGCAATCATGACTCTAATTTTATTTAACTTAGCTACAGGTGCAAAAGTGTCTTCATAATCAATTCCTTCCTTCTGTGAATACCCTTTTGCAACTAATCTGGCCTTATATTTGTCAACACTTCCATCTGCATTAAATTTGGTTTTATACAGCCATTTACATCCTATGGGAACTTTGTTTTCAGGCAGTTCTGTTAATTCCCATGTTTCATTCTTCATTATTGGTTCATATTCTTCATTCATTGCAGTTTTCCATTCCTTATGATTTTTGGCTTGTTCATAAGTAACAATTTCTACAACATTCAATACTTGTGTCATCAATGCATAATATTTATACCTGGAGGGTACCTAAATTGTTCGCAATGACTTCCTCCGCGGTCCACCACTTTGTTCATTTTCATTTCTTCTTTTCTGAGGTGTAGGATCCCCTCTAAGAGGAGTGTTTGTAGTATCCATGTTGCTTTCACTTTGTTTTTGTACTTGTTCCTACTCGTGTACCTCGATTCTTCTGCCTATTCCTGTTCACCATCTATATTAATTTTAACATGAACATCCTTGTCATAAGGAGTATGTCATGCATCATATTTACTTATTTCATCATCTGTATTCTCATGAAAAATCACATCTCTGCTTGCTATGAGCTTATGTGTACTAAGATCAAACAGTTTGTATGCCTTATGATCATCACAATAACCAAGGAATGTACACTTAACATATTTTGCATCAAGTTTTCTTCTCTCATCTTTGGGAATATGAGAAAACGCCTTGGAAACAAATACTCTTAAATGACCAACTTCAGGTTTATAACCATAAAAGACTTCAAAAGGCATTTTCAGATCTAGAATCTTAGTTGGACTTCTATCTTTTAAATAAACAACAGTATTAATGGCTTCTACCCAAAAACCATTAGAGATTTCTTACCTTTCAACACGCCGCGAGCACATTCCACTAATGTCATGTTCTTCCTTTCAGCTACACCATTTTGATGTGGTGTAGAAGGTAATGTGAATTGGTTAATGATCCCATTGTTCTTACAGTAGTTATCAAAATCTCTTGAGGTATATTTTCCACCTTGATCAGATCTATGAATCTTGATGCATTTTACTGTCTGCTTTTCCACCATAGTTTTAACTTCTTTAAAATATTCAAATACATCACTCTTTTTCCTTATAACATAAATCCAAGTAAATTTCGATCTGTCATCAACAAATATAAGAAAATACCTCGTACCACCAAGTGATATGGTTTGCATGGGACCACAGACATCAGTATGTATTAATTCAATTCTCTCTCTTTGTTTCTTCTCTTTATGCACTGAAAATTCCTTTCTATGTTGTTTACCTAGCGCACAAGCTTCACATTCTATATGCTCATTCTTTAAAATAGGAATCTCTTCAACCATCAATTTCTGTTGAAGTAACACTAAGTCATTTTGATTAAGATGTCCATACCTGTGGTGCCATAACTCTTCATTTGTCATTGTTGTAGATGTTAATGCTTAATGATTGGACTTTGTTACATCATGTTTATACAGTCCTCCAATTATTGTCCCTGTGGCTATGAATTTATAATGATTTTGAATATCCTTTACAAGACAGTGAGACTGCATAAATTCTACATTCAAATTTTGATCAGTTATTGTGGAAACAGAAATCAAATTCTTTTTTATGCTAGGAACATACAACAAATTGTGAATCTGTTTCTTTTGTCCATTAGGTAAATTCATACATATTACTCCATAACCCTAAATATTATGAGATATATTATCTCCTAAATGTATGTGTGTTTCATTTGTGGTCTCATGATATTCATCAAATCACTCTTTGACACAAGACATATGAGCTGAGGCACCTGAATCTATGAACCTTGCATTTTCATCATCAGTTTCTGCAGACAATGCAGCTTCAGAAATAAACAACTTTAAATTCTTAAAACCATCATTGATAAAGGTGTCAGTTTTCACATAATTTCCATTATGTTTTCTGAACTTCTATTTGGTTTCATTAGCTTTCCTTTTATAACAATCTTTAGCATAATGACCAGGTTTCCCATTGTAAAAACAACCATCATTTTTCCTATCATGTGCATCGAATTTTAACTGAGTCATACCTATGTTCCTTGGATGAAACTTTCCTGCTCTGTTTTTGTCCCATGGCTTGCCCCTGTATGGTTGTTTCCCTTTTGATACTAACGCCAATTCTGAAGAATGAGAGTCCATCTCAAACACCTTCATTCTTTCTTCTTCTTGTAGAAGAATCCATGTTAATTCATTAAATGTAGGAGGCTTCGCTCTACCTCCTAGACTTGGAATAAAGACATGATAATATATGATTAAACCTTTTAATGTAATAGTTACCATGTCAGAATTTGAAACTATATCACCAATTGCACTTAACTGATCACATAGATCTTTAATTCTAGAAACATAGGTGGCAATATGTCACATCCCCAAATTTCGTAATTATTTAAAAAAATTCTAAGCGACCAAACCACCCATACATGTCGTGCGAAAGTGAAATGTTTTAGTATTTAAATCTACTTTATAATTAAAAGGCGATCATTAAACATCTCATAAATTATCCTTAATGATCTAATTTGCTGAACAACAAGAAAATATCGTAATACTTAAATATTCATTCATCAATATTTAATAATCATATTCAGCTGCATCTATAACTCTACATTTGAATGGTGTATTACAATCTACTTTACAGAACCTTTTTCATCCCTTTTATAAGAGTAAGAGGACAATCTCCTACTAACCGTGAACAACGCAATGTAAAAAGTTATTGGTTTCGTACAATATTTTGGATGTAAACATGTGCAAACCTAAAGTTAATATGATACAAGACAAATAGAATTTCCAACCATTTCCATACTTAGATGTGTCTACAAAAATCGTTATCACTTCCAAATCAAATCAACAGATAAAGATGCACTCAAGAAATAACAAGGAAATATCAATTGTAAACACATATGCTTATATGAAAACACAATTATAGATAAATCAAGGTAGATCACAGTGAATAAGGCACAAAGAGAATACACAAGATGGGATAACATAATACAGAGAGACTATTTTTTTCACGTGGTTCACCCACTCCTTTGGCTACGTCCATAAAATGTTGTTTTGTATTAAAAAATAAAAGGAAGAGGTTACACCAACAACATTGTTGCCAATCACTTTTCCTATTCTTCTCTAACTTCTTAAAAAGAGAACCTTATCAATGCTTTTTCTACACTCCAAAATAGATATATTACCCTTAATATTAATATGTCAACTTTATAAAAGTATCTTGATTTTATACTTGAAATCCCTTTCATAAAGGATGTATATCAACTAAAGGATGTATATCAACCACGATCTTCACTAAGAAAACAAATTTTATTCAATATTATAGCTAAGGCAAACATGCCATACTTTAACATACTTTTAAAAATATATTTTATTTAATATCTTTAAAAGATTACCTCTCATACCTTGAATACTCTTAAGAGATATTTTATTTAATATCTTAACTAAGGAAATATCCCATACATTAGCATACTTTAAAGAGATATTATGTTTAAACCAAATAAATATCCAATATATTAACATACCTTAAAGAAATATTATGTTTAAACCAAATAAATATCCAATATATTAATATACTTTAAAGAGAAATTATGTTTAATATCTTAACCAAAGAAATATCCAATATATTAACAAACTTTAAAGAGATCTTATGTTTAATATCTTAACCAAAGGATTACATCTCATACCTTAGTATACCTTTAAGTCAACATACTACCATATAAAGAGATTCACATATTACCTTTCTTCTTGTCTCAACGATTTCAGATATACTCATATAAGAGATTCACATATTACCTTTCTTCTTGTCTCAACGATTTCAGATATACTCATATAAGGGCTGGAGATTTTATACAAAATAATAATAATACCTAAATAGGTAACTTTTTAATGAACTTATACCAGCACACGATTCTTACTAAGAAGGTAAGCTCATTCTATTACAGAATAAAAATATTTAGCTAAGGGACGGAACTAATTAAATATGTCCGGTCTTAGTAATTACGCTCAATAATCAAAGCTTATAGAATTTGATCCTGGCTAAGATTTCCTGGCAGAAATATATATAAAGTATTATATGTAAGTTCCAGCACTAAAAATAAACGCACAGACTCAGAAGGTAACCAGAAAAGATGCATGAGGTTTGATTTTCCTAGAGGGAAGTCGCCTAGATGCTCCTTCAGTGTTTTGGAAACAACCACACATCTACCATTTCAATATTTGTGGATCGAAAATTTCCTAAGAGTTAAACTCTGCTATTCATAGCAAAATGCAAAAATACTACAAGGAACTAACTCCGTCACACAGAGTGAAGAGATCCTATCGCCCAGTTTTATATAAATTCCCTACCCATCCATTTGGTAGTATCACAAACAATTTTCCCAAACAGATATGTATGTATAAACACGTAGGGATTCTTCTGCGCACATGTCATATGCAAAATTTGAGCCTAAAAAGACTTCGATTTACAGTATTAAACCTTGTCCTAACTGACTCTACTCAGATTTGCAGTAAACTGATTCTATACCAAACTTACGGGAGTTCTTTATAATAATTCGACTTCTACAAATAAAACGGCTCAAGATAGAAGACCAATCCATCGGATATATGGAATTTATGTAATTCGGTTTCTAAATACTTTGGTCAGTGATTCACGCAGATACCACTAAACTTGCCACGGTGGATCTAAATACTGCAACTACAGGGAGCACAAAAAAAAAGATAATGAAACGGTGAAATGCAGAAGTTAGTCAAATGAAATAAAACAATGATTTGGGGTTCGCTTGAGCCCATCTTTACCCTACCACATTCTACCGAATGCGTCATACAGAGATAAGCGTTGTCTTCTATAGGGTAAGTAGAATGCTTCATTCAGAATAAATTTGTCTGTTTTTGAAAATAGCTGGCATATTTTTGATAACATAAACCAATGCAGAATGAATTGGTTATCTGGAAAACTCCCGTAGACTCCTTCCTCGGCTCACGTATCATCCCTACAAGCTTCAACATGTATCTCCCTCCTACCGAGAAGCGATTTTCCTTTCAGGGTTCGTGCTGCCCACTACCGGCGAGCCCCCCGTATCAAGCAAATTCCCCTCTACTTGAAGTAGAACACCGTTCATCCCTCTCCCTCCACGCAAGTGTATACGTGTTGAATATCTTGGTGAATCCGCCCATCTATTCTTGGAGGATCCGCGCCAAAGCAAACGTGGTAATTAATTCTTAAGGGTGAGGTGGAATATTTTTAAAGAGCACTCGTTCACGATGGAGACAAACTAAAGTTTTCCGGAATATGGATAAACTGTCACGAAAATATTTTGTCGACCACTATCCTTGGCAGATCCTAAAACCTCAAACGTTATGTCTTCCATGTTTGGGCTTGGCTCCTTCTTTCCAGGAGGTCGCACTCTTTTTTTAGTTGTTTCCCACTATCCTTTGCTTTTAATATAACCAAGATATGCTCTTTTAAGTGGAGCGTTTGTTCTCCTAGATTAAAGCAAAAGTATTATTATTTATAAATATAGTTCTTTCTCCATAATGTCTTGGTTCTCAAATTTAACAACAAAAATAATGTCACTCATGAATGGGAGTTGGTCTAAAGATCATGATATATCAAGTTTCTTTCTATAAATAATCGTTTAAGTCTAATATATATAATTATATAGAATTCATATCTTTTAGTATGTTTACTTTTTCATACCTTTAACATATATAGGATGAGTCACTTTATTTAAATACTCACTTTTCAATATATATATGTATATTTAACACTACTATATATATCTTATATAGGGTTTTTATTCCTTAAATACATTCATATAGAAAATATAAATGTAGGTGGTAATTATATATTTATATATATATAGTTATTTTCTTCTTGGGAAAAAGATCTTCTTTTTCCCTATATTGGATTTCTTGACTTAATAAAGTGTTCCTCACCCTTTTGTCACACTGAGGGACGATGGAATGATCTCTTTAGTTTACTTATGATTATTTAGTCGTAGCTATTTTTCTTACTACAAGATAAACCTTTTAAATTGTTTTTATGTTGAAGGTAGTGATGGGTGGCCATCTTCTTCACTACGATGATGATACATTACAAGTTCAAGTTTATCAAGCGATTTAACTATCTTCCCTTGTTATTAACTTTAATCTTTCATATGTATATTTTTAGGCTAATAGTTAAGTCATCTAGCATGCGACGTATAGTTGTTATCCCAAAATTTAGATAATGACCCTATCACCTAAGATGCTTTAGTTAAGTTGATTTATTTTTGCTCTAGTGCTTGTAGATCCAACGTCATTATTCGTCTTTCCCCTAGTGAATTTAATTGTCGTTTTTAGTTGTACGAGGACCTTTGGTCTCCTAAGTTATTAATAACAATTACAACCTAGGAAGAATAAGATACAATACACTCAAGGTCCTCGGGTGGGGCCTTGGCCTTGAGCTCCTCACTAGGGCCTTTACACACAGTGTTACAAATTCATTTACCAAAAATTATAATTACATTTATAATTAATAATAATAATAGGGGTCCAATTGGAGGGATGTTACACAATATTCTCATGTGCTTCCATTTTCATGGACAATAACTTAGTCTTCAAAAACAAAATCCTATTTGACTTTGTAGTTTCATACAAACCTTTCAAAATCTCAGAGGTCTCCTTGGAAGCTTTACAGTTTCCTATGTGTGGAATTACGTTGTCCATGACAAACATCCGCAACATTACTTTGGCCTTTGTTTCTCGTTTCTCCCATTTTGTACCAGCAACACGTGTGGGTTTGGCTTCAACTAGACATTCACAAGAGTCCATACATTCCATGCTTCAAAAATAGCCAATATTTTAAATTTCCAGTCAATGTAATTATCACCATCAAGCTTGGATGCTTCATTCAGATAATTATATGCAAATGAATTCGACATTTCTGCACTAAACTCAAAAAAATACCTGGCAAATCTGGTAGTTGTCCTTCAAATCTGGTAGCTGAAAAATGAACCTCTCTTACATGATTTCACACAGACACCTATTTCTGCAAACAACGTGCCTCACGGGCCCTCTTCTCTTGGTGGCTTCAACAAAGTCACACTAATTCACCGGCGGCTCTCATAACCTCGCACCAGCAGCTTAACACAAATCCTATAGGCGGCTCACGAATTTGTTCAACAACTAAGATCGACAATCTCTCTTGAATGCAACAACAAATTCCTCTGTGCGGACTTTTCTGGTGCAACAAGTCCTCCTTACGGATCCTCAAGCTTCACCCAACCACTTCTCCAATAGAGACTCATGGGATAGCGCTATCTCCAACCTCACGCAGCTTCTCCAGTAACCTCGAGAAACTTCCAATCTGAACAGGGTTTCTTAGGGCTCCGCACAGCCTCGAAGGGTTTCTCACAGCAGGCCTCAAACAACCACAAAGGGCTTTCACGGCAGGCCACTCTGGGATTTCACAATAGGTCTCAAAAGGGCTCTGATATCAAAACAGAAAAAACAGAGTAGAGAACCAATCGAGTAAATACTAAGGTAGATAGAGCTATCGACTTCTCTTATTAAACTCAAGGAAAAATATTACATATATATAACTTGTCACTCAAGCAACATAACCCTATAAACATGGATAGTAAGTAGAAGAAAACACAGAATTAGCTACAACTAATTCTATTTTAGGCATTTCTACATTGATATCTAACATGTGTTTCCTTGGGCTATATTGTGTATGCTACTTACCAGTTAACAAAATACAACACACGATGAAAACTCCCACGAATGTTTGATAAAAGATGTTGCGCCACCTAGGGATGTATCTCACATGGCAGAGTGCTCTTATTATGCCAAGTATACAACGATGTGATGTATTGTGCTTGGCTTGAATAGCTCTCGCCAGATGGAAAAAACCAACTTTGCATGCAGGCCATTTACGAGTCTTTGAATTGTTTTCTAGGAAAAAGTGGTTGTGCAGTCTTTATTCCCCGAAGTGGACAATTCCAAAAAAAATACAAAATCTGTTTGTCCTATATGCTGAGAGCAATTGATATTAATTAGAGAGCCTGGGTTCCACCACAGAGAGTACCAATAGGAGAGCGCGTGGGATAATTGGAACTCAAATCGCCCCACTTTTCTAGCAATTTGTGACTTAGATTTGGTTATACAAACTGGTGGAATTGTAGTTCCACTCCATTTATTACAGAATTATGTTATGGAACTGTGTTCTTGAGGGTTTTGGCCTATTTTAAGACGACCCAGATCGCCAAAATTCCAAAAAAGTAACTAAAAAAAGATGGAAATGTGTCTCACTCGAAAATTTTCCATCACCGGCAGAGAGCGGTGTGAGTGCCAGTTATCACAGGCCCAACCAGAGGCATGAGAGAGGTATGTGTAAAGAACTGGAAGAAAGAAGGCCAGTTGTGCTTTCCCTTCCCCTCTCTCGGTGGACTTCGTGGCTTCACCTCTCGTTCTACTCGGGATTAAACCTTTCAAATTTCCACCTGTATGTACTAGGGTAATCTATGATGGACTACTCCCACTCTCCTGGCTCGAAGCTCTTTTCGAATGGTTCTGCTATAGATATAAAAACATTTGGTTCGTCTTCGATAGTGCTGGTTTTTAAATAGAATAAGTTAGGGCACAAAAGAAGAGGACAAGTGATATTTTATGGCTTTTTTATTCAAAAAGGGTTATTCCTTGGTGGCTTTTAAAGTAGTTTCATAAATCCTTTGTCTCATGATACATTGCCAGGTTGAGGCCATGGACCAGCCTAACCATCTCAAACCATGCAGTACAGAAAGCAACATGACCACTTTTAAGCCATGCACATACAAAATATGACCGAGCACATGTCCATCCGCGTGGACGTTAATGGGGGATATTGATCCATACGTTTATAATGACCATGTATTTATGTTTGCATTACAGAGAAATGTGGTTCAGTTGGGCCGTCGGTGGATGCCATTGCTCGATTTTGAGTTCCAGTTTCATACTTGAATGCCAATATTAGTTTATCTGTTGATTAGGTCTTTAACAACCCAGAGCCGTATAAATACCCAGTAGACTGGCGCCCATGGAAATCCTACCTTGCCCAGCGCCCAACTATGGGCACTTGCCTTTCGTGACTTTGCACCACCCACCATCTATGGATAGGAAGAGGAATGCCATTGAAGTGCAGTCGATAGTGTGTGGTTCCACTCAACATCAACATTGACATTTACCAATATTCAATTTGATACGTCTACTGGGACTAAGGCGTTTACTGTGAAAGAAAATAAATCAACAAAGAAACCATCTCTAAAAGGCATGATCAGGTTCGAGTGAAATTTTGAGCACTATGAAGCCAAATGCGTGCTAGCTGGAATTTACCTTGACATGAAGTTCCCCAAATGGTTTTCTCTTCTATCAAGGAGCTCAGTCATGCCTAGGATTCTTCATGACCTTCAAAGACCCCCCTCCATACAGGTATGGGTTGGATATAACTCCACACTGAAGAACAAATTACCAATGGGACATGAAAATTTTCTAACTTACCAGATAAATTAGCCTCCATCTCGCTGAGCGGTTTATAATCTTTTGTTGTGTCAATAGACTGAATTATTCTATCATATTCAAGACATGTACGAGAAATACAAGACATATGAATCCATTTGACACATAAATGCCTTGGAATAGGAGTAGGATGATTACAGTGCATTGACATGAAATTCATAAATCTTTGTAAGGGAGAAGTTGAATTACAATGCATTGACCAGACTGAGTTCTAGATTGACTGGGGACTTATCTCTTGTCTGGCGTACTTCTCTATTCTGGTGGGAACATGGGTAACTCAAATATAAGATGTTACTCGCTGCACGAACCATTCATAGAATCCATTCACTCGCTGCACTGCACAACACAACATTAACTCACTGCACATATAAGCTATTCGTTGTTTAAATTCTTTCTTGGTTATTGTGTGAAGGGGTATTTATATCTCTTGTAGTCTGTTGGTAACATGGCTTGATATGCTCGTAAGTAAACAAGCATGACTCTTTCCCTTCTGCTGGGAACATGGGAAACTCACGTGTCGTTGACAGCACCATAGAATCCGTTCACAGAAAGTTGTTCACATCATAGCAAACATAAGCCATTCACACACGGAAGCATACTGCTACCTTAGATGCTTTGGGAATTCCTACTGCAACAAAACAAGACCAGACCCCAGTGTCAGGATACAGGTTTCTTGGCTAATCTGTCTTCTCTTGTTTTCTTCTTTTAAATGGAAAACACAAAATTATCTATTGTTGTATAAGAAAAACTAGCCAAGATGATCAAAGCTCATGCTACTATAGAAATAATTGGCTCAAGGTTATCAATGCTCATGCTACTATAGAAATAATAATGGGATTCCGCTGGCGCTCAGCCCACACTGTCGTGATTTGCTTAGACAATTGTCTCCTAGGCTGCTCTGCTATTCTTATACTCCTGCGCGTGAAACTGACAAGTCTAGGGTATATAGGTGGGCAGGTAGTTAGTAAACACATAAGAGGGTATGGACTGCCTTTACTTAAATAGTAAATAGAAAAGCTGCAAATTTAATGCGAAGAGGCGAAAGACCATATGCCGCAAAACTCACACTCTTGAACTCAATGGAACTTACTCAGGTTAAAGGCTAGTGTCTGTAAGGATGCTAGTTTCCATGGAGCTTACTCTAAGAGGCTTAGCTTAAGGAGATGCAATCTGAGATGAAAATGAAATGGATTCCAAGCGAGTAAGTTGCAGAGAGAGAGAGATGAACCTTCAGTACAGTGTGGGGGCGTACCAACCAAAAAGCTTCTCTATGCATGAGTGCAACAAACAATCTGAAGTTCTATTTGATGAATTTTAAGGAATAAGCTGTAGCTTTCTATTCCCATAAAACTTCATAATAACAATGGACCCGAAGGCATATAGCAGTATCACATGCTAAACTTAGACTCTTTAACTTAGACTTAAGTGACTGTTGCAACTATGTCTTAGTTCTAACTAAGACTCATCTAACTACTTGTTAGGAACTCAGCATCTAACTGATGTTATCAGGGAGTAATTATCTCTAACACTCTCCCTTAATTACAACCGCTAAACATACTATCTAATTAGTGCTAAAACATACTACCTCTAACGGCTTTTGTCAAAAAATAATGCCTACTGGTCCATGTCTCAACTAGGCTTACAAAACATCTTCATCTTCACTTTCTTTGCTGCAATGTGCTGATGCGCTTTCAATGCTTTTCTTCTTCTTTGTTCTCCAGACATTAACCTTCTAGGGAGGCTTATTGAGGACTACGGACTCCTTCTCTTGAGTCCACATCCTTCCTTCCTTATTACTTTCTTTTCCACTTATCTTCAATCTTTATTCATAAACTAAGATCAACTGATATCATCAAGGGGTAATTATCTCTAACACTCTCCCTTAATTACAACCGCTAAACATACTATCTAATTAATGCTAAAACATACTACCTCTAAGGGCTTTTGTCAAAAAATAATGCCTGCTGGTCCTAGGCTTACAAAACATCTTCATCTTCACTTTCTTTGCTACAATGTGTTGATGCAGATTCTTCTCGTACTTTCTGCTCCAAACTTTGAAGCTTTCAATGCTTTTCTTCTTCTTTGTTCTCCAAACATTAACCTTCTGGGGAGGCTCACTGACGACTACGTACTCCTTCTCTTGAGTCCACATCCTTCCTTTCTTATCGCCCCCTAAAAAAAAATATAGGATTTGCTTGACACCCCCTTAATGCAAAATCTCTAAAGATCTATGCTCTTTCTTTCAACTTGAACAATAATTTATTATCTTAAATAAAACGTGAAACCATTCACTTTCTTTTCCACTTATCTTTTTTTTTCTTTTCCACTCAACTTTTTAAAATAACCAAGAATAATCTCTAATACAAAAATCTCCTTTCTTATAAACTTACAGTGAATTAAGTTACCGTCTTGCCTTCTCGTGAATTCTAAAATGGTGGTCTTCTCACGCTTATTTCATGGCTTTGTTGACTTCATGGCTTGGACGGTTTGATCAATGGGAAAATTAGCTCAGGATTGCCTTCTTATTTTTTAATTCCTCTTCCCAGGTCGGTCCTCTTCACGACCTTCCTTCTTCACGTGAATTGCATGCTCCCCTTCTTCTCACAGATTGTTCAACCTGCGGCTGATTTCTCATGCGAAATCTGTTTTCACGGATTCCTCAAATGGAGGACTTCTCTTTATATTTACGAGTGGATCCGGTGGATCTTCTTCACGACAGTGTCTTCCACAACCATTTATATTCAGGGCTCTTTTTGTTTGTTTTGCATGTTGATAACTTATACCATCGATCTCATCCAACACAGTTGGCTGCTACTCCTCATGCAAGTGCACAGCCGTTTTAAATTTTTTTAAGGTTTCAAAAACAACGATCTCTCAGGGAGATTGGCTGCCTTCTTCAACACAGAACTCTGCGGATTAATTTTATATAGATATTTTTATATTTTATATATATTAACTTTTTCTTAAAATATTTTTAATTTAACTATATATTTAATTAATATATAATTATTACTATAAAGAAAACAGGATTTAGATTTTTTGAAAATCTTTTAAGAATTGTTAAAATCATAAATATAAATTAAATGACTTAAAAATGAATTTTAAATAATAAAATTTTTTAATTTGATTATATTAGAAATCAAAATCCTCCACTTCAATTTAACAGTTAAGCAATTTATCATTCATTACTTTCAATATTACATATAAAGGTTTAGCACATAAGCAGAAATATTAAAAACAACCAGGAATAAAAATAAGATCTCAAAACCAATAAGCCAATATTATACTTTCAATATTACATATAAAGGTTTAGGACATAAGCAGAAATATTAAAAACAACTAGGAATAAAAATAAGATCTCAAAACCAATAACGCAATATTATAGAAAGGAAAACACAATACAATATACAATAAACAAAAACCACAACCCCAATTGCAGCACAACATTGCAGTGATGAAAATCGTGCAGCACAAGATACAAGATAGCTTACAACTATAAAATCAATTTATTTCCCTATTCGAAGATAAGTACCAAATTCACTCTAACCTCGACCATGCACAATAGTATAAATTAATTTCTTTTTTAATCACTGGCCAAAATTGCTTTAGCAGTTTCACAGAAAAAACAAGGCGGGCTGCATAGCAGCAAGTCCGTGTCATAGATGTTTTCTATTGCTTTTTAGTGTTGTTGCATCTATTGAGCATATCAGTCTTTAGTCTTGTGGTAGATATTAGTTTATAAGCATAGATGATCTGGAAGTCTGAGAGAGCATACTTAATAATTGTTGGTGAAAGCTTAGTGAATTGGAAGCCCATTTTCAAACTTGCTACTGGAATAATAATGACCATGCCTAAATGCAATCCCTTAATGTCAATGTCAGAAGAATGCACATATGCCAACATTCTGTCGTGATACTTCACATGATAAAGGAATGTTAACAACCTCTGAAAACATCTCCGTTAGTAGTTTCATCAAAGGTATATCAGCGCAAAGACCCAAAGGAAAAAGGAAAACTCCATAGATGGTTCAAAAGAAGATCAAAGGCTAGATGACGTAGATTGAAAGAAACAACACAAATGCTGAGCCCGTGATCACTCAAAATTAAAAGATTAGAAGTGCACGATCATAGTGCATTGTTTAAAAGGATTGAAAGTTTGTTTTCATTTCAAGTTTACCAAGTTCCATTTTTTGAATACATACAATATGCACTGAGATGGAAGTAAAGATATCAAACTCTAACTTGTTGTGATACTGTTGTGATGGAAATATATTGCAGAGGAGAAGAGATTTATATTTATAGAACATTGAATCTTGTGAAAGCCAACCAATTGAAGAGACAATTCCCTCGACCATGGGACCAACACATTAAAATAAACACCGACTAGTCTGTCACCACCTAACAATTTCATTATACAAAAACTCAAATTTATATTTCAGTGATGTGAAACTCCTGCCTGGTCACGGGCGAGAATGGGACTTTAAAAGGGGCTCACCGGAGAATCGTGAGCTGACAACTCCGGGGTGAAAACAGATAAACAAAGTATAGAACCAATCGAGTAAACACCAAGGGAGATAGAGCTATCGGCTCCTCTTATTAAACTCAAGGAAAAACGTTACATATATATATAATCTTATAAACATGGATATGATAACACTAAGTAGAAGAAAACACGGAATTAGTTACAGTTGATTTTATTTTAGGCATTTTTACATTAATATCTAACACTTCTCCTTAATGGAGAAATGGATTTTCTACCACGCCTAAATGTTTCCTGCATTCTTCAAAATTCATCTTTCCAAGAGGTTTGATAAAGATGTCAGCTACATTATGAGTGGTTTTACAATAGATCAAGTTTATTTCTTTCTTTTGTATCCTTTCTCTTACAAAATTATGTTGAATTTCAATATATTTGGTTCTGGCATGATAAATTGGGTTGTGTGCCAATTTAATAGAGCTTTGATTGTCACATTTGAGAACAGTTGGCTTCATTTGTGTGTTGCCAATATCTTCAAGAATTCAATTTAACCAAATAGCTTCACAAGTAGCATTGCATAGAGCTTTTCATTCGACTTCTATTGATGATAAAGAAACAGTTGGTTGTTTCTTACTGTTCCATGACACAACCCCTGTACCTATGTTGAATGCATATCCTGAAGTTGATTGCCTATCATCAGGGTTTCTAGCCCAATCTGAATCAGAGTAACCTGTCAACTCAACATCACAATTATCAGTATACATAATACCAAAATTAACAGTTCCTTTCAGATATCGAAGAACTTTATTTGCAGCTATCCAATGGATTTCAAGTGGTTTAGCCACAAACTGACTAAGGATGCTGACTGAATATCCTATGTTTTGTTTGGTAGTGGTGAGATAGTTTAAACTTCCCACCAACTGGCGATACAAAATACCATTTGCCTCTTTAGTTTCATCAATACTAGATAACTAAACATTATGTTCTAAAGGTGTTGACAGTGCCTTGCTTTCACTCATATTGAATCTTTCCAAAATCTCCCTTGTGTATTTACTTTGAGTGACCATTGTTTTACTACCTTCTCTCCATATTTCCAGACCTAAACAATAATTTATTTCACCAAGATCCTTCATTTCAAATGTCTGTGCTAACTGAATTTTAATATCTTCAATCAAGTGAGAAGCACTGCGTGTGATAATCAAATCATCAACATATAAGGATACCGAAGAAACATTCCCATTTTCATCATTTTTGACATACAAATTATGATCATTTTTTCTTTTCACAAAACCTTTCTGAGCAAAGAATGAATCAATCTTAATATACCAAGATCTAGGTGCTTGTTTGAAACCATATAAATCTTTCTTAAGCTTACAGACAAGATCTTCTTGTCCTTTCTTTATAAATCCTTCAGGCTGAACCAAATAAACTTATTCTTTTAAATCACCATTCAAAAATGCATATTTAACATCTAACTGATGTATTTTCCAATTGTATTGTGTAGCTAAAGCAATCATGACTCTAATTTTATTTAACTTAGCTACAGGTGCAAAAGTGTCTTCATAATCAATTCCTTCCTTCTGTGAATACCCTTTTCCAACTAATCTGGCCTTATATTTGTCAACACTTCCATCTGCATTAAATTTGGTTTTATACAGCCATTTACATCCTATGGGAACTTTGTTTTCAGGCAGTTCTGTTAATTCCCATGTTTCATTCTTCATTATTGGTTCATATTCTTCATTCATTGCAGTTTTCCATTCCTTATGATTTTTGGCTTGTTCATAAGTAACAATTTCTACAACATTCAATACTTGTGTCATCAATGCATAATATTTATACCTGGAGGGTACCTAAATTGTTCGCAATGACTTCCTCCGCGGTCCACCACTTTGTTCATTTTCATTTCTTCTTTTCTGAGGTGTAGGATCCCCTCTAAGAGGAGTGTTTGTAGTATCCATGTTGCTTTCACTTTGTTTTTGTACTTGTTCCTACTCGTGTACCTCGATTCTTCTGCCTATTCCTGTTCACCATCTATATTAATTTTAACATGAACATCCTTGTCATAAGGAGTATGTCATGCATCATATTTACTTATTTCATCATCTGTATTCTCATGAAAAATCACATCTCTGCTTGCTATGAGCTTATGTGTACTAAGATCAAACAGTTTGTATGCCTTATGATCATCACAATAACCAAGGAATGTACACTTAACATATTTTGCATCAAGTTTTCTTCTCTCATCTTTGGGAATATGAGAAAACGCCTTGGAAACAAATACTCTTAAATGACCAACTTCAGGTTTATAACCATAAAAGACTTCAAAAGGCATTTTCAGATCTAGAATCTTAGTTGGACTTCTATCTTTTAAATAAACAACAGTATTAATGGCTTCTACCCAAAAACCATTAGAGATTTCTTACCTTTCAACACGCCGCGAGCACATTCCACTAATGTCATGTTCTTCCTTTCAGCTACACCATTTTGATGTGGTGTAGAAGGTAATGTGAATTGGTTAATGATCCCATTGTTCTTACAGTAGTTATCAAAATCTCTTGAGGTATATTTTCCACCTTGATCAGATCTATGAATCTTGATGCATTTTACTGTCTGCTTTTCCACCATAGTTTTAACTTCTTTAAAATATTCAAATACATCACTCTTTTTCCTTATAACATAAATCCAAGTAAATTTCGATCTGTCATCAACAAATATAAGAAAATACCTCGTACCACCAAGTGATATGGTTTGCATGGGACCACAGACATCAGTATGTATTAATTCAATTCTCTCTCTTTGTTTCTTCTCTTTATGCACTGAAAATTCCTTTCTATGTTGTTTACCTAGCGCACAAGCTTCACATTCTATATGCTCATTCTTTAAAATAGGAATCTCTTCAACCATCAATTTCTGTTGAAGTAACACTAAGTCATTTTGATTAAGATGTCCATACCTGTGGTGCCATAACTCTTCATTTGTCATTGTTGTAGATGTTAATGCTTAATGATTGGACTTTGTTACATCATGTTTATACAGTCCTCCAATTATTGTCCCTGTGGCTATGAATTTATAATGATTTTGAATATCCTTTACAAGACAGTGAGACTGCATAAATTCTACATTCAAATTTTGATCAGTTATTGTGGAAACAGAAATCAAATTCTTTTTTATGCTAGGAACATACAACAAATTGTGAATCTGTTTCTTTTGTCCATTAGGTAAATTCATACATATTACTCCATAACCCTAAATATTATGAGATATATTATCTCCTAAATGTATGTGTGTTTCATTTGTGGTCTCATGATATTCATCAAATCACTCTTTGACACAAGACATATGAGCTGAGGCACCTGAATCTATGAACCTTGCATTTTCATCATCAGTTTCTGCAGACAATGCAGCTTCAGAAATAAACAACTTTAAATTCTTAAAACCATCATTGATAAAGGTGTCAGTTTTCACATAATTTCCATTATGTTTTCTGAACTTCTATTTGGTTTCATTAGCTTTCCTTTTATAACAATCTTTAGCATAATGACCAGGTTTCCCATTGTAAAAACAACCATCATTTTTCCTATCATGTGCATCGAATTTTAACTGAGTCATACCTATGTTCCTTGGATGAAACTTTCCTGCTCTGTTTTTGTCCCATGGCTTGCCCCTGTATGGTTGTTTCCCTTTTGATACTAACGCCAATTCTGAAGAATGAGAGTCCATCTCAAACACCTTCATTCTTTCTTCTTCTTGTAGAAGAATCCATGTTAATTCATTAAATGTAGGAGGCTTCGCTCTACCTCCTAGACTTGGAATAAAGACATGATAATATATGATTAAACCTTTTAATGTAATAGTTACCATGTCAGAATTTGAAACTATATCACCAATTGCACTTAACTGATCACATAGATCTTTAATTCTAGAAACATAGGTGGCAATATGTCACATCCCCAAATTTCGTAATTATTTAAAAAAATTCTAAGCGACCAAACCACCCATACATGTCGTGCGAAAGTGAAATGTTTTAGTATTTAAATCTACTTTATAATTAAAAGGCGATCATTAAACATCTCATAAATTATCCTTAATGATCTAATTTGCTGAACAACAAGAAAATATCGTAATACTTAAATATTCATTCATCAATATTTAATAATCATATTCAGCTGCATCTATAACTCTACATTTGAATGGTGTATTACAATCTACTTTACAGAACCTTTTTCATCCCTTTTATAAGAGTAAGAGGACAATCTCCTACTAACCGTGAACAACGCAATGTAAAAAGTTATTGGTTTCGTACAATATTTTGGATGTAAACATGTGCAAACCTAAAGTTAATATGATACAAGACAAATAGAATTTCCAACCATTTCCATACTTAGATGTGTCTACAAAAATCGTTATCACTTCCAAATCAAATCAACAGATAAAGATGCACTCAAGAAATAACAAGGAAATATCAATTGTAAACACATATGCTTATATGAAAACACAATTATAGATAAATCAAGGTAGATCACAGTGAATAAGGCACAAAGAGAATACACAAGATGGGATAACATAATACAGAGAGACTATTTTTTTCACGTGGTTCACCCACTCCTTTGGCTACGTCCATAAAATGTTGTTTTGTATTAAAAAATAAAAGGAAGAGGTTACACCAACAACATTGTTGCCAATCACTTTTCCTATTCTTCTCTAACTTCTTAAAAAGAGAACCTTATCAATGCTTTTTCTACACTCCAAAATAGATATATTACCCTTAATATTAATATGTCAACTTTATAAAAGTATCTTGATTTTATACTTGAAATCCCTTTCATAAAGGATGTATATCAACTAAAGGATGTATATCAACCACGATCTTCACTAAGAAAACAAATTTTATTCAATATTATAGCTAAGGCAAACATGCCATACTTTAACATACTTTTAAAAATATATTTTATTTAATATCTTTAAAAGATTACCTCTCATACCTTGAATACTCTTAAGAGATATTTTATTTAATATCTTAACTAAGGAAATATCCCATACATTAGCATACTTTAAAGAGATATTATGTTTAAACCAAATAAATATCCAATATATTAACATACCTTAAAGAAATATTATGTTTAAACCAAATAAATATCCAATATATTAATATACTTTAAAGAGAAATTATGTTTAATATCTTAACCAAAGAAATATCCAATATATTAACAAACTTTAAAGAGATCTTATGTTTAATATCTTAACCAAAGGATTACATCTCATACCTTAGTATACCTTTAAGTCAACATACTACCATATAAAGAGATTCACATATTACCTTTCTTCTTGTCTCAACGATTTCAGATATACTCATATAAGAGATTCACATATTACCTTTCTTCTTGTCTCAACGATTTCAGATATACTCATATAAGGGCTGGAGATTTTATACAAAATAATAATAATACCTAAATAGGTAACTTTTTAATGAACTTATACCAGCACACGATTCTTACTAAGAAGGTAAGCTCATTCTATTACAGAATAAAAATATTTAGCTAAGGGACGGAACTAATTAAATATGTCCGGTCTTAGTAATTACGCTCAATAATCAAAGCTTATAGAATTTGATCCTGGCTAAGATTTCCTGGCAGAAATATATATAAAGTATTATATGTAAGTTCCAGCACTAAAAATAAACGCACAGACTCAGAAGGTAACCAGAAAAGATGCATGAGGTTTGATTTTCCTAGAGGGAAGTCGCCTAGATGCTCCTTCAGTGTTTTGGAAACAACCACACATCTACCATTTCAATATTTGTGGATCGAAAATTTCCTAAGAGTTAAACTCTGCTATTCATAGCAAAATGCAAAAATACTACAAGGAACTAACTCCGTCACACAGAGTGAAGAGATCCTATCGCCCAGTTTTATATAAATTCCCTACCCATCCATTTGGTAGTATCACAAACAATTTTCCCAAACAGATATGTATGTATAAACACGTAGGGATTCTTCTGCGCACATGTCATATGCAAAATTTGAGCCTAAAAAGACTTCGATTTACAGTATTAAACCTTGTCCTAACTGACTCTACTCAGATTTGCAGTAAACTGATTCTATACCAAACTTACGGGAGTTCTTTATAATAATTCGACTTCTACAAATAAAACGGCTCAAGATAGAAGACCAATCCATCGGATATATGGAATTTATGTAATTCGGTTTCTAAATACTTTGGTCAGTGATTCACGCAGATACCACTAAACTTGCCACGGTGGATCTAAATACTGCAACTACAGGGAGCACAAAAAAAAAGATAATGAAACGGTGAAATGCAGAAGTTAGTCAAATGAAATAAAACAATGATTTGGGGTTCGCTTGAGCCCATCTTTACCCTACCACATTCTACCGAATGCGTCATACAGAGATAAGCGTTGTCTTCTATAGGGTAAGTAGAATGCTTCATTCAGAATAAATTTGTCTGTTTTTGAAAATAGCTGGCATATTTTTGATAACATAAACCAATGCAGAATGAATTGGTTATCTGGAAAACTCCCGTAGACTCCTTCCTCGGCTCACGTATCATCCCTACAAGCTTCAACATGTATCTCCCTCCTACCGAGAAGCGATTTTCCTTTCAGGGTTCGTGCTGCCCACTACCGGCGAGCCCCCCGTATCAAGCAAATTCCCCTCTACTTGAAGTAGAACACCGTTCATCCCTCTCCCTCCACGCAAGTGTATACGTGTTGAATATCTTGGTGAATCCGCCCATCTATTCTTGGAGGATCCGCGCCAAAGCAAACGTGGTAATTAATTCTTAAGGGTGAGGTGGAATATTTTTAAAGAGCACTCGTTCACGATGGAGACAAACTAAAGTTTTCCGGAATATGGATAAACTGTCACGAAAATATTTTGTCGACCACTATCCTTGGCAGATCCTAAAACCTCAAACGTTATGTCTTCCATGTTTGGGCTTGGCTCCTTCTTTCCAGGAGGTCGCACTCTTTTTTTAGTTGTTTCCCACTATCCTTTGCTTTTAATATAACCAAGATATGCTCTTTTAAGTGGAGCGTTTGTTCTCCTAGATTAAAGCAAAAGTATTATTATTTATAAATATAGTTCTTTCTCCATAATGTCTTGGTTCTCAAATTTAACAACAAAAATAATGTCACTCATGAATGGGAGTTGGTCTAAAGATCATGATATATCAAGTTTCTTTCTATAAATAATCGTTTAAGTCTAATATATATAATTATATAGAATTCATATCTTTTAGTATGTTTACTTTTTCATACCTTTAACATATATAGGATGAGTCACTTTATTTAAATACTCACTTTTCAATATATATATGTATATTTAACACTACTATATATATCTTATATAGGGTTTTTATTCCTTAAATACATTCATATAGAAAATATAAATGTAGGTGGTAATTATATATTTATATATATATAGTTATTTTCTTCTTGGGAAAAAGATCTTCTTTTTCCCTATATTGGATTTCTTGACTTAATAAAGTGTTCCTCACCCTTTTGTCACACTGAGGGACGATGGAATGATCTCTTTAGTTTACTTATGATTATTTAGTCGTAGCTATTTTTCTTACTACAAGATAAACCTTTTAAATTGTTTTTATGTTGAAGGTAGTGATGGGTGGCCATCTTCTTCACTACGATGATGATACATTACAAGTTCAAGTTTATCAAGCGATTTAACTATCTTCCCTTGTTATTAACTTTAATCTTTCATATGTATATTTTTAGGCTAATAGTTAAGTCATCTAGCATGCGACGTATAGTTGTTATCCCAAAATTTAGATAATGACCCTATCACCTAAGATGCTTTAGTTAAGTTGATTTATTTTTGCTCTAGTGCTTGTAGATCCAACGTCATTATTCGTCTTTCCCCTAGTGAATTTAATTTTTCGTTTTTAGTTGTACGAGGACCTTTGGTCTCCTAAGTTATTAATAACAATTACAACCTAGGAAGAATAAGATACAATACACTCAAGGTCCTCGGGTGGGGCCTTGGCCTTGAGCTCCTCACTAGGGCCTTTACACACAGTGTTACAAATTCATTTACCAAAAATTATAATTACATTTATAATTAATAATAATAATAGGGGTCCAATTGGAGGGATGTTACACAATATTCTCATGTGCTTCCATTTTCATGGACAATAACTTAGTCTTCAAAAACAAAATCCTATTTGACTTTGTAGTTTCATACAAACCTTTCAAAATCTCAGAGGTCTCCTTGGAAGCTTTACAGTTTCCTATGTGTGGAATTACGTTGTCCATGACAAACATCCGCAACATTACTTTGGCCTTTGTTTCTCGTTTCTCCCATTTTGTACCAGCAACACGTGTGGGTTTGGCTTCAACTAGACATTCACAAGAGTCCATACATTCCATGCTTCAAAAATAGCCAATATTTTAAATTTCCAGTCAATGTAATTATCACCATCAAGCTTGGATGCTTCATTCAGATAATTATATGCAAATGAATTCGACATTTCTGCACTAAACTCAAAAAAATACCTGGCAAATCTGGTAGTTGTCCTTCAAATCTGGTAGCTGAAAAATGAACCTCTCTTACATGATTTCACACAGACACCTATTTCTGCAAACAACGTGCCTCACGGGCCCTCTTCTCTTGGTGGCTTCAACAAAGTCACACTAATTCACCGGCGGCTCTCATAACCTCGCACCAGCAGCTTAACACAAATCCTATAGGCGGCTCACGAATTTGTTCAACAACTAAGATCGACAATCTCTCTTGAATGCAACAACAAATTCCTCTGTGCGGACTTTTCTGGTGCAACAAGTCCTCCTTACGGATCCTCAAGCTTCACCCAACCACTTCTCCAATAGAGACTCATGGGATAGCGCTATCTCCAACCTCACGCAGCTTCTCCAGTAACCTCGAGAAACTTCCAATCTGAACAGGGTTTCTTAGGGCTCCGCACAGCCTCGAAGGGTTTCTCACAGCAGGCCTCAAACAACCACAAAGGGCTTTCACGGCAGGCCACTCTGGGATTTCACAATAGGTCTCAAAAGGGCTCTGATATCAAAACAGAAAAAACAGAGTAGAGAACCAATCGAGTAAATACTAAGGTAGATAGAGCTATCGACTTCTCTTATTAAACTCAAGGAAAAATATTACATATATATAACTTGTCACTCAAGCAACATAACCCTATAAACATGGATAGTAAGTAGAAGAAAACACAGAATTAGCTACAACTAATTCTATTTTAGGCATTTCTACATTGATATCTAACATGTGTTTCCTTGGGCTATATTGTGTATGCTACTTACCAGTTAACAAAATACAACACACGATGAAAACTCCCACGAATGTTTGATAAAAGATGTTGCGCCACCTAGGGATGTATCTCACATGGCAGAGTGCTCTTATTATGCCAAGTATACAACGATGTGATGTATTGTGCTTGGCTTGAATAGCTCTCGCCAGATGGAAAAAACCAACTTTGCATGCAGGCCATTTACGAGTCTTTGAATTGTTTTCTAGGAAAAAGTGGTTGTGCAGTCTTTATTCCCCGAAGTGGACAATTCCAAAAAAAATACAAAATCTGTTTGTCCTATATGCTGAGAGCAATTGATATTAATTAGAGAGCCTGGGTTCCACCACAGAGAGTACCAATAGGAGAGCGCGTGGGATAATTGGAACTCAAATCGCCCCACTTTTCTAGCAATTTGTGACTTAGATTTGGTTATACAAACTGGTGGAATTGTAGTTCCACTCCATTTATTACAGAATTATGTTATGGAACTGTGTTCTTGAGGGTTTTGGCCTATTTTAAGACGACCCAGATCGCCAAAATTCCAAAAAAGTAACTAAAAAAAGATGGAAATGTGTCTCACTCGAAAATTTTCCATCACCCGCAGAGAGCGGTGTGAGTGCCAGTTATCACAGGCCCAACCAGAGGCATGAGAGAGGTATGTGTAAAGAACTGGAAGAAAGAAGGCCAGTTGTGCTTTCCCTTCCCCTCTCTCGGTGGACTTCGTGGCTTCACCTCTCGTTCTACTCGGGATTAAACCTTTCAAATTTCCACCTGTATGTACTAGGGTAATCTATGATGGACTACTCCCACTCTCCTGGCTCGAAGCTCTTTTCGAATGGTTCTGCTATAGATATAAAAACATTTGGTTCGTCTTCGATAGTGCTGGTTTTTAAATAGAATAAGTTAGGGCACAAAAGAAGAGGACAAGTGATATTTTATGGCTTTTTTATTCAAAAAGGGTTATTCCTTGGTGGCTTTTAAAGTAGTTTCATAAATCCTTTGTCTCATGATACATTGCCAGGTTGAGGCCATGGACCAGCCTAACCATCTCAAACCATGCAGTACAGAAAGCAACATGACCACTTTTAAGCCATGCACATACAAAATATGACCGAGCACATGTCCATCCGCGTGGACGTTAATGGGGGATATTGATCCATACGTTTATAATGACCATGTATTTATGTTTGCATTACAGAGAAATGTGGTTCAGTTGGGCCGTCGGTGGATGCCATTGCTCGATTTTGAGTTCCAGTTTCATACTTGAATGCCAATATTAGTTTATCTGTTGATTAGGTCTTTAACAACCCAGAGCCGTATAAATACCCAGTAGACTGGCGCCCATGGAAATCCTACCTTGCCCAGCGCCCAACTATGGGCACTTGCCTTTCGTGACTTTGCACCACCCACCATCTATGGATAGGAAGAGGAATGCCATTGAAGTGCAGTCGATAGTGTGTGGTTCCACTCAACATCAACATTGACATTTACCAATATTCAATTTGATACGTCTACTGGGACTAAGGCGTTTACTGTGAAAGAAAATAAATCAACAAAGAAACCATCTCTAAAAGGCATGATCAGGTTCGAGTGAAATTTTGAGCACTATGAAGCCAAATGCGTGCTAGCTGGAATTTACCTTGACATGAAGTTCCCCAAATGGTTTTCTCTTCTATCAAGGAGCTCAGTCATGCCTAGGATTCTTCATGACCTTCAAAGACCCCCCTCCATACAGGTATGGGTTGGATATAACTCCACACTGAAGAACAAATTACCAATGGGACATGAAAATTTTCTAACTTACCAGATAAATTAGCCTCCATCTCGCTGAGCGGTTTATAATCTTTTGTTGTGTCAATAGACTGAATTATTCTATCATATTCAAGACATGTACGAGAAATACAAGACAGATGAATCCATTTGACACATAAATGCCTTGGAATAGGAGTAGGATGATTACAGTGCATTGACATGAAATTCATAAATCTTTGTAAGGGAGAAGTTGAATTACAATGCATTGACCAGACTGAGTTCTAGATTGACTGGGGACTTATCTCTTGTCTGGCGTACTTCTCTATTCTGGTGGGAACATGGGTAACTCAAATATAAGATGTTACTCGCTGCACGAACCATTCATAGAATCCATTCACTCGCTGCACTGCACAACACAACATTAACTCACTGCACATATAAGCTATTCGTTGTTTAAATTCTTTCTTGGTTATTGTGTGAAGGGGTATTTATATCTCTTGTAGTCTGTTGGTAACATGGCTTGATATGCTCGTAAGTAAACAAGCATGACTCTTTCCCTTCTGCTGGGAACATGGGAAACTCACGTGTCGTTGACAGCACCATAGAATCCGTTCACAGAAAGTTGTTCACATCATAGCAAACATAAGCCATTCACACACGGAAGCATACTGCTACCTTAGATGCTTTGGGAATTCCTACTGCAACAAAACAAGACCAGACCCCAGTGTCAGGATACAGGTTTCTTGGCTAATCTGTCTTCTCTTGTTTTCTTCTTTTAAATGGAAAACACAAAATTATCTATTGTTGTATAAGAAAAACTAGCCAAGATGATCAAAGCTCATGCTACTATAGAAATAATTGGCTCAAGGTTATCAATGCTCATGCTACTATAGAAATAATAATGGGATTCCGCTGGCGCTCAGCCCACACTGTCGTGATTTGCTTAGACAATTGTCTCCTAGGCTGCTCTGCTATTCTTATACTCCTGCGCGTGAAACTGACAAGTCTAGGGTATATAGGTGGGCAGGTAGTTAGTAAACACATAAGAGGGTATGGACTGCCTTTACTTAAATAGTAAATAGAAAAGCTGCAAATTTAATGCGAAGAGGCGAAAGACCATATGCCGCAAAACTCACACTCTTGAACTCAATGGAACTTACTCAGGTTAAAGGCTAGTGTCTGTAAGGATGCTAGTTTCCATGGAGCTTACTCTAAGAGGCTTAGCTTAAGGAGATGCAATCTGAGATGAAAATGAAATGGATTCCAAGCGAGTAAGTTGCAGAGAGAGAGAGATGAACCTTCAGTACAGTGTGGGGGCGTACCAACCAAAAAGCTTCTCTATGCATGAGTGCAACAAACAATCTGAAGTTCTATTTGATGAATTTTAAGGAATAAGCTGTAGCTTTCTATTCCCATAAAACTTCATAATAACAATGGACCCGAAGGCATATAGCAGTATCACATGCTAAACTTAGACTCTTTAACTTAGACTTAAGTGACTGTTGCAACTATGTCTTAGTTCTAACTAAGACTCATCTAACTACTTGTTAGGAACTCAGCATCTAACTGATGTTATCAGGGAGTAATTATCTCTAACACTCTCCCTTAATTACAACCGCTAAACATACTATCTAATTAGTGCTAAAACATACTACCTCTAACGGCTTTTGTCAAAAAATAATGCCTACTGGTCCATGTCTCAACTAGGCTTACAAAACATCTTCATCTTCACTTTCTTTGCTGCAATGTGCTGATGCGCTTTCAATGCTTTTCTTCTTCTTTGTTCTCCAGACATTAACCTTCTAGGGAGGCTTATTGAGGACTACGGACTCCTTCTCTTGAGTCCACATCCTTCCTTCCTTATTACTTTCTTTTCCACTTATCTTCAATCTTTATTCATAAACTAAGATCAACTGATATCATCAAGGGGTAATTATCTCTAACACTCTCCCTTAATTACAACCGCTAAACATACTATCTAATTAATGCTAAAACATACTACCTCTAAGGGCTTTTGTCAAAAAATAATGCCTGCTGGTCCTAGGCTTACAAAACATCTTCATCTTCACTTTCTTTGCTACAATGTGTTGATGCAGATTCTTCTCGTACTTTCTGCTCCAAACTTTGAAGCTTTCAATGCTTTTCTTCTTCTTTGTTCTCCAAACATTAACCTTCTGGGGAGGCTCACTGACGACTACGTACTCCTTCTCTTGAGTCCACATCCTTCCTTTCTTATCGCCCCCTAAAAAAAAATATAGGATTTGCTTGACACCCCCTTAATGCAAAATCTCTAAAGATCTATGCTCTTTCTTTCAACTTGAACAATAATTTATTATCTTAAATAAAACGTGAAACCATTCACTTTCTTTTCCACTTATCTTTTTTTTTCTTTTCCACTCAACTTTTTAAAATAACCAAGAATAATCTCTAATACAAAAATCTCCTTTCTTATAAACTTACAGTGAATTAAGTTACCGTCTTGCCTTCTCGTGAATTCTAAAATGGTGGTCTTCTCACGCTTATTTCATGGCTTTGTTGACTTCATGGCTTGGACGGTTTGATCAATGGGAAAATTAGCTCAGGATTGCCTTCTTATTTTTTAATTCCTCTTCCCAGGTCGGTCCTCTTCACAACCTTCCTTCTTCACGCGAATTGCATGCTCCCCTTCTTCTCACAGATTGTTCAACCTGCGGCTGATTTCTCATGCGAAATCTGTTTTCACGGATTCCTCAAATGGAGGACTTCTCTTTATATTTACGAGTGGATCCGGTGGATCTTCTTCACGACAGTGTCTTCCACAACCATTTATATTCAGGGCTCTTTTTGTTTGTTTTGCATGTTGATAACTTATACCATCGATCTCATCCAACACAGTTGGCTGCTACTCCTCATGCAAGTGCACAGCCGTTTTAAATTTTTTTAAGGTTTCAAAAACAACGATCTCTCAGGGAGATTGGCTGCCTTCTTCAACACAGAACTCTGCGGATTAATTTTATATAGATATTTTTATATTTTATATATATTAACTTTTTCTTAAAATATTTTTAATTTAACTATATATTTAATTAATATATAATTATTACTATAAAGAAAACAGGATTTAGATTTTTTGAAAATCTTTTAAGAATTGTTAAAATCATAAATATAAATTAAATGACTTAAAAATGAATTTTAAATAATAAAATTTTTTAATTTGATTATATTAGAAATCAAAATCCTCCACTTCAATTTAACAGTTAAGCAATTTATCATTTATTACTTTCAATATTACATATAAAGGTTTAGCACATAAGCAGAAATATTAAAAACAACCAGGAATAAAAATAAGATCTCAAAACCAATAAGCCAATATTATACTTTCAATATTACATATAAAGGTTTAGGACATAAGCAGAAATATTAAAAACAACTAGGAATAAAAATAAGATCTCAAAACCAATAACGCAATATTATAGAAAGGAAAACACAATACAATATACAATAAACAAAAACCACAACCCCAATTGCAGCACAACATTGCAGTGATGAAAATCGTGCAGCACAAGATACAAGATAGCTTACAACTATAAAATCAATTTATTTCCCTATTCGAAGATAAGTACCAAATTCACTCTAACCTCGACCATGCACAATAGTATAAATTAATTTCTTTTTTAATCACTGGCCAAAATTGCTTTAGCAGTTTCACAGAAAAAACAAGGCGGGCTGCATAGCAGCAAGTCCGTGTCATAGATGTTTTCTATTGCTTTTTAGTGTTGTTGCATCTATTGAGCATATCAGTCTTTAGTCTTGTGGTAGATATTAGTTTATAAGCATAGATGATCTGGAAGTCTGAGAGAGCATACTTAATAATTGTTGGTGAAAGCTTAGTGAATTGGAAGCCCATTTTCAAACTTGCTACTGGAATAATAATGACCATGCCTAAATGCAATCCCTTAATGTCAATGTCAGAAGAATGCACATATGCCAACATTCTGTCGTGATACTTCACATGATAAAGGAATGTTAACAACCTCTGAAAACATCTCCGTTAGTAGTTTCATCAAAGGTATATCAGCGCAAAGACCCAAAGGAAAAAGGAAAACTCCATAGATGGTTCAAAAGAAGATCAAAGGCTAGATGACGTAGATTGAAAGAAACAACACAAATGCTGAGCCCGTGATCACTCAAAATTAAAAGATTAGAAGTGCACGATCATAGTGCATTGTTTAAAAGGATTGAAAGTTTGTTTTCATTTCAAGTTTACCAAGTTCCATTTTTTGAATACATACAATATGCACTGAGATGGAAGTAAAGATATCAAACTCTAACTTGTTGTGATACTGTTGTGATGGAAATATATTGCAGAGGAGAAGAGATTTATATTTATAGAACATTGAATCTTGTGAAAGCCAACCAATTGAAGAGACAATTCCCTCGACCATGGGACCAACACATTAAAATAAACACCGACTAGTCTGTCACCACCTAACAATTTCATTATACAAAAACTCAAATTTATATTTCAGTGATGTGAAACTCCTGCCTGGTCACGGGCGAGAATGGGACTTTAAAAGGGGCTCACCGGAGAATCGTGAGCTGACAACTCCGGGGTGAAAACAGATAAACAAAGTATAGAACCAATCGAGTAAACACCAAGGGAGATAGAGCTATCGGCTCCTCTTATTAAACTCAAGGAAAAACGTTACATATATATATAATCTTATAAACATGGATATGATAACACTAAGTAGAAGAAAACACGGAATTAGTTACAGTTGATTTTATTTTAGGCATTTTTACATTAATATCTAACACTTCTCCTTAATGGAGAAATGGATTTTCTACCACGCCTAAATGTTTCCTGCATTCTTCAAAATTCATCTTTCCAAGAGGTTTGATAAAGATGTCAGCTACATTATGAGTGGTTTTACAATAGATCAAGTTTATTTCTTTCTTTTGTATCCTTTCTCTTACAAAATTATGTTGAATTTCAATATATTTGGTTCTGGCATGATAAATTGGGTTGTGTGCCAATTTAATAGAGCTTTGATTGTCACATTTGAGAACAGTTGGCTTCATTTGTGTGTTGCCAATATCTTCAAGAATTCAATTTAACCAAATAGCTTCACAAGTAGCATTGCATAGAGCTTTTCATTCGACTTCTATTGATGATAAAGAAACAGTTGGTTGTTTCTTACTGTTCCATGACACAACCCCTGTACCTATGTTGAATGCATATCCTGAAGTTGATTGCCTATCATCAGGGTTTCTAGCCCAATCTGAATCAGAGTAACCTGTCAACTCAACATCACAATTATCAGTATACATAATACCAAAATTAACAGTTCCTTTCAGATATCGAAGAACTTTATTTGCAGCTATCCAATGGATTTCAAGTGGTTTAGCCACAAACTGACTAAGGATGCTGACTGAATATCCTATGTTTTGTTTGGTAGTGGTGAGATAGTTTAAACTTCCCACCAACTGGCGATACAAAATACCATTTGCCTCTTTAGTTTCATCAATACTAGATAACTAAACATTATGTTCTAAAGGTGTTGACAGTGCCTTGCTTTCACTCATATTGAATCTTTCCAAAATCTCCCTTGTGTATTTACTTTGAGTGACCATTGTTTTACTACCTTCTCTCCATATTTCCAGACCTAAACAATAATTTATTTCACCAAGATCCTTCATTTCAAATGTCTGTGCTAACTGAATTTTAATATCTTCAATCAAGTGAGAAGCACTGCGTGTGATAATCAAATCATCAACATATAAGGATACCGAAGAAACATTCCCATTTTCATCATTTTTGACATACAAATTATGATCATTTTTTCTTTTCACAAAACCTTTCTGAGCAAAGAATGAATCAATCTTAATATACCAAGATCTAGGTGCTTGTTTGAAACCATATAAATCTTTCTTAAGCTTACAGACAAGATCTTCTTGTCCTTTCTTTATAAATCCTTCAGGCTGAACCAAATAAACTTATTCTTTTAAATCACCATTCAAAAATGCATATTTAACATCTAACTGATGTATTTTCCAATTGTATTGTGTAGCTAAAGCAATCATGACTCTAATTTTATTTAACTTAGCTACAGGTGCAAAAGTGTCTTCATAATCAATTCCTTCCTTCTGTGAATACCCTTTTGCAACTAATCTGGCCTTATATTTGTCAACACTTCCATCTGCATTAAATTTGGTTTTATACAGCCATTTACATCCTATGGGAACTTTGTTTTCAGGCAGTTCTGTTAATTCCCATGTTTCATTCTTCATTATTGGTTCATATTCTTCATTCATTGCAGTTTTCCATTCCTTATGATTTTTGGCTTGTTCATAAGTAACAATTTCTACAACATTCAATACTTGTGTCATCAATGCATAATATTTATACCTGGAGGGTACCTAAATTGTTCGCAATGACTTCCTCCGCGGTCCACCACTTTGTTCATTTTCATTTCTTCTTTTCTGAGGTGTAGGATCCCCTCTAAGAGGAGTGTTTGTAGTATCCATGTTGCTTTCACTTTGTTTTTGTACTTGTTCCTACTCGTGTACCTCGATTCTTCTGCCTATTCCTGTTCACCATCTATATTAATTTTAACATGAACATCCTTGTCATAAGGAGTATGTCATGCATCATATTTACTTATTTCATCATCTGTATTCTCATGAAAAATCACATCTCTGCTTGCTATGAGCTTATGTGTACTAAGATCAAACAGTTTGTATGCCTTATGATCATCACAATAACCAAGGAATGTACACTTAACATATTTTGCATCAAGTTTTCTTCTCTCATCTTTGGGAATATGAGAAAACGCCTTGGAAACAAATACTCTTAAATGACCAACTTCAGGTTTATAACCATAAAAGACTTCAAAAGGCATTTTCAGATCTAGAATCTTAGTTGGACTTCTATCTTTTAAATAAACAACAGTATTAATGGCTTCTACCCAAAAACCATTAGAGATTTCTTACCTTTCAACACGCCGCGAGCACATTCCACTAATGTCATGTTCTTCCTTTCAGCTACACCATTTTGATGTGGTGTAGAAGGTAATGTGAATTGGTTAATGATCCCATTGTTCTTACAGTAGTTATCAAAATCTCTTGAGGTATATTTTCCACCTTGATCAGATCTATGAATCTTGATGCATTTTACTGTCTGCTTTTCCACCATAGTTTTAACTTCTTTAAAATATTCAAATACATCACTCTTTTTCCTTATAACATAAATCCAAGTAAATTTCGATCTGTCATCAACAAATATAAGAAAATACCTCGTACCACCAAGTGATATGGTTTGCATGGGACCACAGACATCAGTATGTATTAATTCAATTCTCTCTCTTTGTTTCTTCTCTTTATGCACTGAAAATTCCTTTCTATGTTGTTTACCTAGCGCACAAGCTTCACATTCTATATGCTCATTCTTTAAAATAGGAATCTCTTCAACCATCAATTTCTGTTGAAGTAACACTAAGTCATTTTGATTAAGATGTCCATACCTGTGGTGCCATAACTCTTCATTTGTCATTGTTGTAGATGTTAATGCTTAATGATTGGACTTTGTTACATCATGTTTATACAGTCCTCCAATTATTGTCCCTGTGGCTATGAATTTATAATGATTTTGAATATCCTTTACAAGACAGTGAGACTGCAAAATTCTACATTCAAATTTTGATCAGTTATTGTGGAAACAGAAATCAAATTCTTTTTTATGCTAGGAACATACAACAAATTGTGAATCTGTTTCTTTTGTCCATTAGGTAAATTCATACATATTACTCCATAACCCTAAATATTATGAGATATATTATCTCCTAAATGTATGTGTGTTTCATTTGTGGTCTCATGATATTCATCAAATCACTCTTTGACACAAGACATATGAGCTGAGGCACCTGAATCTATGAACCTTGCATTTTCATCATCAGTTTCTGCAGACAATGCAGCTTCAGAAATAAACAACTTTAAATTCTTAAAACCATCATTGATAAAGGTGTCAGTTTTCACATAATTTCCATTATGTTTTCTGAACTTCTATTTGGTTTCATTAGCTTTCCTTTTATAACAATCTTTAGCATAATGACCAGGTTTCCCATTGTAAAAACAACCATCATTTTTCCTATCATGTGCATCGAATTTTAACTGAGTCATACCTATGTTCCTTGGATGAAACTTTCCTGCTCTGTTTTTGTCCCATGGCTTGCCCCTGTATGGTTGTTTCCCTTTTGATACTAACGCCAATTCTGAAGAATGAGAGTCCATCTCAAACACCTTCATTCTTTCTTCTTCTTGTAGAAGAATCCATGTTAATTCATTAAATGTAGGAGGCTTCGCTCTACCTCCTAGACTTGGAATAAAGACATGATAATATATGATTAAACCTTTTAATGTAATAGTTACCATGTCAGAATTTGAAACTATATCACCAATTGCACTTAACTGATCACATAGATCTTTAATTCTAGAAACATAGGTGGCAATATGTCACATCCCCAAATTTCGTAATTATTTAAAAAAATTCTAAGCGACCAAACCACCCATACATGTCGTGCGAAAGTGAAATGTTTTAGTATTTAAATCTACTTTATAATTAAAAGGCGATCATTAAACATCTCATAAATTATCCTTAATGATCTAATTTGCTGAACAACAAGAAAATATCGTAATACTTAAATATTCATTCATCAATATTTAATAATCATATTCAGCTGCATCTATAACTCTACATTTGAATGGTGTATTACAATCTACTTTACAGAACCTTTTTCATCCCTTTTATAAGAGTAAGAGGACAATCTCCTACTAACCGTGAACAACGCAATGTAAAAAGTTATTGGTTTCGTACAATATTTTGGATGTAAACATGTGCAAACCTAAAGTTAATATGATACAAGACAAATAGAATTTCCAACCATTTCCATACTTAGATGTGTCTACAAAAATCGTTATCACTTCCAAATCAAATCAACAGATAAAGATGCACTCAAGAAATAACAAGGAAATATCAATTGTAAACACATATGCTTATATGAAAACACAATTATAGATAAATCAAGGTAGATCACAGTGAATAAGGCACAAAGAGAATACACAAGATGGGATAACATAATACAGAGAGACTATTTTTTTCACGTGGTTCACCCACTCCTTTGGCTACGTCCATAAAATGTTGTTTTGTATTAAAAAATAAAAGGAAGAGGTTACACCAACAACATTGTTGCCAATCACTTTTCCTATTCTTCTCTAACTTCTTAAAAAGAGAACCTTATCAATGCTTTTTCTACACTCCAAAATAGATATATTACCCTTAATATTAATATGTCAACTTTATAAAAGTATCTTGATTTTATACTTGAAATCCCTTTCATAAAGGATGTATATCAACTAAAGGATGTATATCAACCACGATCTTCACTAAGAAAACAAATTTTATTCAATATTATAGCTAAGGCAAACATGCCATACTTTAACATACTTTTAAAAATATATTTTATTTAATATCTTTAAAAGATTACCTCTCATACCTTGAATACTCTTAAGAGATATTTTATTTAATATCTTAACTAAGGAAATATCCCATACATTAGCATACTTTAAAGAGATATTATGTTTAAACCAAATAAATATCCAATATATTAACATACCTTAAAGAAATATTATGTTTAAACCAAATAAATATCCAATATATTAATATACTTTAAAGAGAAATTATGTTTAATATCTTAACCAAAGAAATATCCAATATATTAACAAACTTTAAAGAGATCTTATGTTTAATATCTTAACCAAAGGATTACATCTCATACCTTAGTATACCTTTAAGTCAACATACTACCATATAAAGAGATTCACATATTACCTTTCTTCTTGTCTCAACGATTTCAGATATACTCATATAAGAGATTCACATATTACCTTTCTTCTTGTCTCAACGATTTCAGATATACTCATATAAGGGCTGGAGATTTTATACAAAATAATAATAATACCTAAATAGGTAACTTTTTAATGAACTTATACCAGCACACGATTCTTACTAAGAAGGTAAGCTCATTCTATTACAGAATAAAAATATTTAGCTAAGGGACGGAACTAATTAAATATGTCCGGTCTTAGTAATTACGCTCAATAATCAAAGCTTATAGAATTTGATCCTGGCTAAGATTTCCTGGCAGAAATATATATAAAGTATTATATGTAAGTTCCAGCACTAAAAATAAACGCACAGACTCAGAAGGTAACCAGAAAAGATGCATGAGGTTTGATTTTCCTAGAGGGAAGTCGCCTAGATGCTCCTTCAGTGTTTTGGAAACAACCACACATCTACCATTTCAATATTTGTGGATCGAAAATTTCCTAAGAGTTAAACTCTGCTATTCATAGCAAAATGCAAAAATACTACAAGGAACTAACTCCGTCACACAGAGTGAAGAGATCCTATCGCCCAGTTTTATATAAATTCCCTACCCATCCATTTGGTAGTATCACAAACAATTTTCCCAAACAGATATGTATGTATAAACACGTAGGGATTCTTCTGCGCACATGTCATATGCAAAATTTGAGCCTAAAAAGACTTCGATTTACAGTATTAAACCTTGTCCTAACTGACTCTACTCAGATTTGCAGTAAACTGATTCTATACCAAACTTACGGGAGTTCTTTATAATAATTCGACTTCTACAAATAAAACGGCTCAAGATAGAAGACCAATCCATCGGATATATGGAATTTATGTAATTCGGTTTCTAAATACTTTGGTCAGTGATTCACGCAGATACCACTAAACTTGCCACGGTGGATCTAAATACTGCAACTACAGGGAGCACAAAAAAAAAGATAATGAAACGGTGAAATGCAGAAGTTAGTCAAATGAAATAAAACAATGATTTGGGGTTCGCTTGAGCCCATCTTTACCCTACCACATTCTACCGAATGCGTCATACAGAGATAAGCGTTGTCTTCTATAGGGTAAGTAGAATGCTTCATTCAGAATAAATTTGTCTGTTTTTGAAAATAGCTGGCATATTTTTGATAACATAAACCAATGCAGAATGAATTGGTTATCTGGAAAACTCCCGTAGACTCCTTCCTCGGCTCACGTATCATCCCTACAAGCTTCAACATGTATCTCCCTCCTACCGAGAAGCGATTTTCCTTTCAGGGTTCGTGCTGCCCACTACCGGCGAGCCCCCCGTATCAAGCAAATTCCCCTCTACTTGAAGTAGAACACCGTTCATCCCTCTCCCTCCACGCAAGTGTATACGTGTTGAATATCTTGGTGAATCCGCCCATCTATTCTTGGAGGATCCGCGCCAAAGCAAACGTGGTAATTAATTCTTAAGGGTGAGGTGGAATATTTTTAAAGAGCACTCGTTCACGATGGAGACAAACTAAAGTTTTCCGGAATATGGATAAACTGTCACGAAAATATTTTGTCGACCACTATCCTTGGCAGATCCTAAAACCTCAAACGTTATGTCTTCCATGTTTGGGCTTGGCTCCTTCTTTCCAGGAGGTCGCACTCTTTTTTTAGTTGTTTCCCACTATCCTTTGCTTTTAATATAACCAAGATATGCTCTTTTAAGTGGAGCGTTTGTTCTCCTAGATTAAAGCAAAAGTATTATTATTTATAAATATAGTTCTTTCTCCATAATGTCTTGGTTCTCAAATTTAACAACAAAAATAATGTCACTCATGAATGGGAGTTGGTCTAAAGATCATGATATATCAAGTTTCTTTCTATAAATAATCGTTTAAGTCTAATATATATAATTATATAGAATTCATATCTTTTAGTATGTTTACTTTTTCATACCTTTAACATATATAGGATGAGTCACTTTATTTAAATACTCACTTTTCAATATATATATGTATATTTAACACTACTATATATATCTTATATAGGGTTTTTATTCCTTAAATACATTCATATAGAAAATATAAATGTAGGTGGTAATTATATATTTATATATATATAGTTATTTTCTTCTTGGGAAAAAGATCTTCTTTTTCCCTATATTGGATTTCTTGACTTAATAAAGTGTTCCTCACCCTTTTGTCACACTGAGGGACGATGGAATGATCTCTTTAGTTTACTTATGATTATTTAGTCGTAGCTATTTTTCTTACTACAAGATAAACCTTTTAAATTGTTTTTATGTTGAAGGTAGTGATGGGTGGCCATCTTCTTCACTACGATGATGATACATTACAAGTTCAAGTTTATCAAGCGATTTAACTATCTTCCCTTGTTATTAACTTTAATCTTTCATATGTATATTTTTAGGCTAATAGTTAAGTCATCTAGCATGCGACGTATAGTTGTTATCCCAAAATTTAGATAATGACCCTATCACCTAAGATGCTTTAGTTAAGTTGATTTATTTTTGCTCTAGTGCTTGTAGATCCAACGTCATTATTCGTCTTTCCCCTAGTGAATTTAATTGTCGTTTTTAGTTGTACGAGGACCTTTGGTCTCCTAAGTTATTAATAACAATTACAACCTAGGAAGAATAAGATACAATACACTCAAGGTCCTCGGGTGGGGCCTTGGCCTTGAGCTCCTCACTAGGGCCTTTACACACAGTGTTACAAATTCATTTACCAAAAATTATAATTACATTTATAATTAATAATAATAATAGGGGTCCAATTGGAGGGATGTTACACAATATTCTCATGTGCTTCCATTTTCATGGACAATAACTTAGTCTTCAAAAACAAAATCCTATTTGACTTTGTAGTTTCATACAAACCTTTCAAAATCTCAGAGGTCTCCTTGGAAGCTTTACAGTTTCCTATGTGTGGAATTACGTTGTCCATGACAAACATCCGCAACATTACTTTGGCCTTTGTTTCTCGTTTCTCCCATTTTGTACCAGCAACACGTGTGGGTTTGGCTTCAACTAGACATTCACAAGAGTCCATACATTCCATGCTTCAAAAATAGCCAATATTTTAAATTTCCAGTCAATGTAATTATCACCATCAAGCTTGGATGCTTCATTCAGATAATTATATGCAAATGAATTCGACATTTCTGCACTAAACTCAAAAAAATACCTGGCAAATCTGGTAGTTGTCCTTCAAATCTGGTAGCTGAAAAATGAACCTCTCTTACATGATTTCACACAGACACCTATTTCTGCAAACAACGTGCCTCACGGGCCCTCTTCTCTTGGTGGCTTCAACAAAGTCACACTAATTCACCGGCGGCTCTCATAACCTCGCACCAGCAGCTTAACACAAATCCTATAGGCGGCTCACGAATTTGTTCAACAACTAAGATCGACAATCTCTCTTGAATGCAACAACAAATTCCTCTGTGCGGACTTTTCTGGTGCAACAAGTCCTCCTTACGGATCCTCAAGCTTCACCCAACCACTTCTCCAATAGAGACTCATGGGATAGCGCTATCTCCAACCTCACGCAGCTTCTCCAGTAACCTCGAGAAACTTCCAATCTGAACAGGGTTTCTTAGGGCTCCGCACAGCCTCGAAGGGTTTCTCACAGCAGGCCTCAAACAACCACAAAGGGCTTTCACGGCAGGCCACTCTGGGATTTCACAATAGGTCTCAAAAGGGCTCTGATATCAAAACAGAAAAAACAGAGTAGAGAACCAATCGAGTAAATACTAAGGTAGATAGAGCTATCGACTTCTCTTATTAAACTCAAGGAAAAATATTACATATATATAACTTGTCACTCAAGCAACATAACCCTATAAACATGGATAGTAAGTAGAAGAAAACACAGAATTAGCTACAACTAATTCTATTTTAGGCATTTCTACATTGATATCTAACATGTGTTTCCTTGGGCTATATTGTGTATGCTACTTACCAGTTAACAAAATACAACACACGATGAAAACTCCCACGAATGTTTGATAAAAGATGTTGCGCCACCTAGGGATGTATCTCACATGGCAGAGTGCTCTTATTATGCCAAGTATACAACGATGTGATGTATTGTGCTTGGCTTGAATAGCTCTCGCCAGATGGAAAAAACCAACTTTGCATGCAGGCCATTTACGAGTCTTTGAATTGTTTTCTAGGAAAAAGTGGTTGTGCAGTCTTTATTCCCCGAAGTGGACAATTCCAAAAAAAATACAAAATCTGTTTGTCCTATATGCTGAGAGCAATTGATATTAATTAGAGAGCCTGGGTTCCACCACAGAGAGTACCAATAGGAGAGCGCGTGGGATAATTGGAACTCAAATCGCCCCACTTTTCTAGCAATTTGTGACTTAGATTTGGTTATACAAACTGGTGGAATTGTAGTTCCACTCCATTTATTACAGAATTATGTTATGGAACTGTGTTCTTGAGGGTTTTGGCCTATTTTAAGACGACCCAGATCGCCAAAATTCCAAAAAAGTAACTAAAAAAAGATGGAAATGTGTCTCACTCGAAAATTTTCCATCACCCGCAGAGAGCGGTGTGAGTGCCAGTTATCACAGGCCCAACCAGAGGCATGAGAGAGGTATGTGTAAAGAACTGGAAGAAAGAAGGCCAGTTGTGCTTTCCCTTCCCCTCTCTCGGTGGACTTCGTGGCTTCACCTCTCGTTCTACTCGGGATTAAACCTTTCAAATTTCCACCTGTATGTACTAGGGTAATCTATGATGGACTACTCCCACTCTCCTGGCTCGAAGCTCTTTTCGAATGGTTCTGCTATAGATATAAAAACATTTGGTTCGTCTTCGATAGTGCTGGTTTTTAAATAGAATAAGTTAGGGCACAAAAGAAGAGGACAAGTGATATTTTATGGCTTTTTTATTCAAAAAGGGTTATTCCTTGGTGGCTTTTAAAGTAGTTTCATAAATCCTTTGTCTCATGATACATTGCCAGGTTGAGGCCATGGACCAGCCTAACCATCTCAAACCATGCAGTACAGAAAGCAACATGACCACTTTTAAGCCATGCACATACAAAATATGACCGAGCACATGTCCATCCGCGTGGACGTTAATGGGGGATATTGATCCATACGTTTATAATGACCATGTATTTATGTTTGCATTACAGAGAAATGTGGTTCAGTTGGGCCGTCGGTGGATGCCATTGCTCGATTTTGAGTTCCAGTTTCATACTTGAATGCCAATATTAGTTTATCTGTTGATTAGGTCTTTAACAACCCAGAGCCGTATAAATACCCAGTAGACTGGCGCCCATGGAAATCCTACCTTGCCCAGCGCCCAACTATGGGCACTTGCCTTTCGTGACTTTGCACCACCCACCATCTATGGATAGGAAGAGGAATGCCATTGAAGTGCAGTCGATAGTGTGTGGTTCCACTCAACATCAACATTGACATTTACCAATATTCAATTTGATACGTCTACTGGGACTAAGGCGTTTACTGTGAAAGAAAATAAATCAACAAAGAAACCATCTCTAAAAGGCATGATCAGGTTCGAGTGAAATTTTGAGCACTATGAAGCCAAATGCGTGCTAGCTGGAATTTACCTTGACATGAAGTTCCCCAAATGGTTTTCTCTTCTATCAAGGAGCTCAGTCATGCCTAGGATTCTTCATGACCTTCAAAGACCCCCCTCCATACAGGTATGGGTTGGATATAACTCCACACTGAAGAACAAATTACCAATGGGACATGAAAATTTTCTAACTTACCAGATAAATTAGCCTCCATCTCGCTGAGCGGTTTATAATCTTTTGTTGTGTCAATAGACTGAATTATTCTATCATATTCAAGACATGTACGAGAAATACAAGACAGATGAATCCATTTGACACATAAATGCCTTGGAATAGGAGTAGGATGATTACAGTGCATTGACATGAAATTCATAAATCTTTGTAAGGGAGAAGTTGAATTACAATGCATTGACCAGACTGAGTTCTAGATTGACTGGGGACTTATCTCTTGTCTGGCGTACTTCTCTATTCTGGTGGGAACATGGGTAACTCAAATATAAGATGTTACTCGCTGCACGAACCATTCATAGAATCCATTCACTCGCTGCACTGCACAACACAACATTAACTCACTGCACATATAAGCTATTCGTTGTTTAAATTCTTTCTTGGTTATTGTGTGAAGGGGTATTTATATCTCTTGTAGTCTGTTGGTAACATGGCTTGATATGCTCGTAAGTAAACAAGCATGACTCTTTCCCTTCTGCTGGGAACATGGGAAACTCACGTGTCGTTGACAGCACCATAGAATCCGTTCACAGAAAGTTGTTCACATCATAGCAAACATAAGCCATTCACACACGGAAGCATACTGCTACCTTAGATGCTTTGGGAATTCCTACTGCAACAAAACAAGACCAGACCCCAGTGTCAGGATACAGGTTTCTTGGCTAATCTGTCTTCTCTTGTTTTCTTCTTTTAAATGGAAAACACAAAATTATCTATTGTTGTATAAGAAAAACTAGCCAAGATGATCAAAGCTCATGCTACTATAGAAATAATTGGCTCAAGGTTATCAATGCTCATGCTACTATAGAAATAATAATGGGATTCCGCTGGCGCTCAGCCCACACTGTCGTGATTTGCTTAGACAATTGTCTCCTAGGCTGCTCTGCTATTCTTATACTCCTGCGCGTGAAACTGACAAGTCTAGGGTATATAGGTGGGCAGGTAGTTAGTAAACACATAAGAGGGTATGGACTGCCTTTACTTAAATAGTAAATAGAAAAGCTGCAAATTTAATGCGAAGAGGCGAAAGACCATATGCCGCAAAACTCACACTCTTGAACTCAATGGAACTTACTCAGGTTAAAGGCTAGTGTCTGTAAGGATGCTAGTTTCCATGGAGCTTACTCTAAGAGGCTTAGCTTAAGGAGATGCAATCTGAGATGAAAATGAAATGGATTCCAAGCGAGTAAGTTGCAGAGAGAGAGAGATGAACCTTCAGTACAGTGTGGGGGCGTACCAACCAAAAAGCTTCTCTATGCATGAGTGCAACAAACAATCTGAAGTTCTATTTGATGAATTTTAAGGAATAAGCTGTAGCTTTCTATTCCCATAAAACTTCATAATAACAATGGACCCGAAGGCATATAGCAGTATCACATGCTAAACTTAGACTCTTTAACTTAGACTTAAGTGACTGTTGCAACTATGTCTTAGTTCTAACTAAGACTCATCTAACTACTTGTTAGGAACTCAGCATCTAACTGATGTTATCAGGGAGTAATTATCTCTAACACTCTCCCTTAATTACAACCGCTAAACATACTATCTAATTAGTGCTAAAACATACTACCTCTAACGGCTTTTGTCAAAAAATAATGCCTACTGGTCCATGTCTCAACTAGGCTTACAAAACATCTTCATCTTCACTTTCTTTGCTGCAATGTGCTGATGCGCTTTCAATGCTTTTCTTCTTCTTTGTTCTCCAGACATTAACCTTCTAGGGAGGCTTATTGAGGACTACGGACTCCTTCTCTTGAGTCCACATCCTTCCTTCCTTATTACTTTCTTTTCCACTTATCTTCAATCTTTATTCATAAACTAAGATCAACTGATATCATCAAGGGGTAATTATCTCTAACACTCTCCCTTAATTACAACCGCTAAACATACTATCTAATTAATGCTAAAACATACTACCTCTAAGGGCTTTTGTCAAAAAATAATGCCTGCTGGTCCTAGGCTTACAAAACATCTTCATCTTCACTTTCTTTGCTACAATGTGTTGATGCAGATTCTTCTCGTACTTTCTGCTCCAAACTTTGAAGCTTTCAATGCTTTTCTTCTTCTTTGTTCTCCAAACATTAACCTTCTGGGGAGGCTCACTGACGACTACGTACTCCTTCTCTTGAGTCCACATCCTTCCTTTCTTATCGCCCCCTAAAAAAAAATATAGGATTTGCTTGACACCCCCTTAATGCAAAATCTCTAAAGATCTATGCTCTTTCTTTCAACTTGAACAATAATTTATTATCTTAAATAAAACGTGAAACCATTCACTTTCTTTTCCACTTATCTTTTTTTTTCTTTTCCACTCAACTTTTTAAAATAACCAAGAATAATCTCTAATACAAAAATCTCCTTTCTTATAAACTTACAGTGAATTAAGTTACCGTCTTGCCTTCTCGTGAATTCTAAAATGGTGGTCTTCTCACGCTTATTTCATGGCTTTGTTGACTTCATGGCTTGGACGGTTTGATCAATGGGAAAATTAGCTCAGGATTGCCTTCTTATTTTTTAATTCCTCTTCCCAGGTCGGTCCTCTTCACGACCTTCCTTCTTCACGTGAATTGCATGCTCCCCTTCTTCTCACAGATTGTTCAACCTGCGGCTGATTTCTCATGCGAAATCTGTTTTCACGGATTCCTCAAATGGAGGACTTCTCTTTATATTTACGAGTGGATCCGGTGGATCTTCTTCACGACAGTGTCTTCCACAACCATTTATATTCAGGGCTCTTTTTGTTTGTTTTGCATGTTGATAACTTATACCATCGATCTCATCCAACACAGTTGGCTGCTACTCCTCATGCAAGTGCACAGCCGTTTTAAATTTTTTTAAGGTTTCAAAAACAACGATCTCTCAGGGAGATTGGCTGCCTTCTTCAACACAGAACTCTGCGGATTAAAACAGGGTCGGACCCTCTTCACACGATGTCACTCTTCAACAACCATCTCCTTATGCAGAGTCTTTTTACTCGTATCTCTCACTAACAAATTCTCCAACAAGATTTCTCTTCAACTGACAGCTCCTCCGAAGGGGACAGCGGATCGGCTCCCTCTTCACGACAGGGTGTATGTATGGCTTGTTTAACAGGTCTTTTTCCACAACAACTATCTTCACGCGGATCAGATTCTGTCTCTACAGACCCGTTACAAAATTTGCAAGTAGATCTGCTCTTCTTCTTCAATGAGCAGATCGATGGCACCTGCTTCAACATAGAAGTTTGCTGCCTTCTTCACACTCTCCAACTTCTTCACACTCTCCAACTGTTGTGGGAGTTTCTTCACGGCTCCAGCAATCTCTCTTATTGGCTGGGCATATATTCACGATTATTGCTTCAGATCTGCTGATCTAAAAGCTTGCTTCAGATCTGCGGATCTAAAAGCTTTCTCGGGTCGATTTTTGTCTTGTGCTTTAGACTCGAACCTTGGATCTCTGTCCAATTTCTTGGATCAATTCTTTCACTTGATTGGTGAAAGATTTTGGCTTGGATCGAACGATCTCTGCCTTTTTCGCTATGGAAGAATCCCTCTTCGCTATTGAAGAATCTCTCTTCGCTATGGAAGAATACAACACGCTTGGATCTGCTCTTGGATCAATATGCTCTCCAAAAGACTTAATCAATCTCTGATACCATGATGAATTTTAAGGAACAAGCTGCGGCTATCTATTCCAATAAAACTTCATAATAACAATGTACCCAAAGGCCTGAATATATAGCAATATCACATGCTAAACTTAGACTCTTTAACTTAGACTTAAATGACTGTTACATGTGACTACATGTAACTATGTCTTAGTTCTAACTAAGACTCATCTAACTGCTTGTTAAAAACTGAGCATCTAACTAATGTCATCAAGGAGTAATTATCTCTAACACTATTCTGTTGGAAGATCAACCTTAAATTGAGAGGATTGCAGGGCGATTGTGCAAACAATGGAGGTTGGACTTGACATGGAATATGGGTAAAATTTCACTTTAAAAACGTTCATGCATCATTAAGTGTAAGGTTGAGATGTGTCAACTTGGAGCTGGTGTAAGGTTGAGATGTGTTGACTTGGAGCTGCCACCTCGAGCAAAAGCAACCGGCTAGGTCACTGCCATGAAAATGAAATAAGTTTAACTACAAACATTTAGCATTAAATGCGTGTGAACTAATGCTAATTTGAAATTAGCATTAGTTATTCAATACAATGCGGTATAATATTTCCTCTATGTTTGAAAACAAAATTTGATTAAAATTACCTAGTTCAATTGTTGTTGCGTTAATATGAGACCAAATATGATATCAAATAATTGTATTGGTCAAGAAAAAGTGATGAAAGAATGTGATTGGGAAATAAAAAGCATTCAAATGAAAAACTTAGAAAAATTATGTTTAAAATTTATTTTGGTAATGGTGCAGATTAATATTGAAACGGCATCAAGCTTATTAATAGAGTCCATGCCAACCTGAAGGCAGGGACTAATAAGAAGATCAATAATGACATGAATAACAGCGTAAAGAATGTGATTGGGAAATAAAAAGCATTCAAATGAAAAATTTTGAAGAATTATGTTTAAAATTTATTTTGGTAATGGTGTAGATTAATATTGAAACGACATCAAGCTTATTAATAGAGTCCATGTCAACCTGAAGGCAGGGATTAATAAGAAGATCAATAATGACATGAATAACAGCTTATGAAATTCAGTAGTATCCAGTTTCAATTATTGATGTATTTTTTTTAATTCACTAAGTTTGATGGATCCATAAACATATTAATAAATTTTATGTAAAACTATACTTTTTTATAATCAATATAACTATTATAATAACCATACCCAAAGCAGTTGTGACTAAAGAGTCAATGTCAAGGTGGAAAAACAGACCTGTTTTTATTAAGTGAAGAGATTTATAAATAAACAATTATAAGAAAAAATAAATATAAAAAATAAATAGTAGTTCATGTATCGATAACTCATAGTTCATACATAGATAAGAGGTAATCCATTTAACTAAAAAAGATAATAGATAGATGAAACATGAACAAAATAGAGATTACAAAATTAAATACATTTGGAAAATTCTTCATTATAGGATGAGATTTCACTGTTTAATATCCTAGCAAAGTTTTATTCCCTTGCGGACTTTACAAGCCACTTTGATCGATGTCATGGATGTAGCTGGAAGTAGTTTGTATTTCTCACCCCAACGACTCTCTAATTTTTGGTTTTCATAATCCATCTCCAACTGTTTAGGTTTTTTTGTTATATTTATTAATAATTATTTGAATCGGTCATTAGGCTAGGTTAAGGCAAGCAAATCCATTTTCCAAGCTCATGGGCTCATGGATCGCTTGGAAACAGAAAGGCCAAATGAAATCGCTTGGAGGAGATGCAGCATTTAAGGGTTTATGTCGATTGGAGATCAGGAGAGATGCAACATTCAATGGTTTATGTCGATTAGATATTTGATATACTTTCATAAATTAACAACAGCCCTGGGTTCAGTAGCCCTGGATTTTAGTAGTCATATTGGTATATGAACATAAAACGTAGCCATCATGCCCAACTATTTTATGAAATGGTGAGGACGAAAGGGCCGAATCTCTGCCCCTGTAGCTTACAATTTTTACATGCATTTTTTACACCCTAATTTGTTTTCGATACATAAATTAGAGTCTAATTATATTGCATAACCAATTAAATTCCATTACCTAGATACCTGTAGATTATGTAGTCTCCTTATCTTTTAGTTGTGAATTTCGAAGCAATGTAAGAAATATATAAGTATATTTATTGAATCACAGTAACCCAAATTGAAATCATGGAAGACATGCACTATGAAACCGTGAGAGAATATGCTTGTGTAGATTGTCATATATTACAAGGACTATACTGATGGGACAAAGAAGCATATTAGGATTTGTGAAGTACGTTAATTTATGGTTTTGCAACTTGCAAGTATTTTCTTAAATGACGCTCAAAGGCACTAAAACCAAAGCCAGGCTTCCAAGGCTAAAGTTGAGTGTCCATGTAGTGAGTCTCCAACACAGTTGAAAGATGGACCTTTTCAATTAAATATTTCTTACACTTCTTCGGGGAAGGAGCTACGAAATGATGCAAAGTCACTTTCCCAAAATCTTGAAGCTTGGGCGAGTGAAATTACAATCCCAGAGATTTCAACGGAGAAGACAGAAGTAACAGGTTTTGGATTCATTGCTGGTAGACTGACTTTGGAAGAGTTATGTGGAGATACAGAGCCTTCTATTGCTATTCCGCCCATAAACCAGAATTATGACAGGAAATTCTAACAGGATTTAACCCAAAGGAAACCAAGAAAATTGTGAAGAAGAAGACAAAACTGTTAAATCTTGTGCTTGGGAAGATATAAATCTGAATGAAGCAGTTATGAACAGCGAAAGGACCTTGGTAGGGAGGTTTTCTCGAAGAAAAGTTTTTGAAATAGGTCTAAAAGCTTGGGTCTCAAAGAACTAGGCTGAGGTCGTAGGTTATGCTCTGGATTCCTGTGTGCTCTCTCGTGGATTCAGATTTAAGCAGGCCAATCATGCAGATATAATATATAATGGACTATGGAAATGGGATTCAAACACTCTTTTCTTGAATAAATGGTCTCCAATTGATGTCTCCTCAGAGAGATTTGATATAATGTTAGAAATAGAATATGGGAAAGAAATAATAACACAAATATAAACAATTAACAATATCAACAAAAGATTTATACTGAAAAATTGTAGGGAAAAACCAGTCATCAATAATAGATCTATTATTGGTCTATGGTCAAACTAGGTCAAGACATCCAAGAGCATCTTTGTTACTCACATTGGCACCTTACAATGGAGGAATCAAACCCTATAAATAGGGTTATTTACATGCAAATACAACTAGCAAGAAACTACTGGCTACTAAAACTGTGTGTCTGAAATCACTTACATCCTTGCTCATTTCCAAATCAAGGTTAACCCTAACATCTAAAACTAGTCTTGATCAAACTTCCAAATTTACCTTTCAAATTCTGGTCAAAGGACATATTTAAAGCCATTGGGAATTCTTTAGGGATTTTAAAGAGGCGGATCTCTCTTTTTTAGCTACTCGTAAAATGTGTGTTGCAGATATTATGGTATTACTTGATCTATGGCACATCTATGGGAGGGTTTGGATGAAAATATCACCCTGCACAAAAATGGAAATAATTATGTCCAGTATTTAGATTACCAAGGAATACCTTTCAGATGTGCCAGATGTCATCTTTATGGCCATCTAGTGGATGAATGCTCTACCTTTCAGACGGAGAAGGAAAAGAAGGGCTCTACATTCATCACACTACATTCATCACACTGGTTGAGAAATTTGTTCTCTCACAAGATTCAACTCGAAATGAACCTAAAATTTAGGAAAAGGTTAATAAAAGAGTTATTACACAATGGAGAGATTCGCGACATGGGATGGAATCGGCTTGCAATAAAAACAAAAACCATAGGAAAAGGTTAATAACAAAGTTATTACACAATGGAGAGATTCACGACTTGGGATGGAATCGGCTTGCAATAAAAGCCACATGGTGGAACATTCTGCTCATAAAATGATAGAGGGTTCATTTTCAAGTGAAGATAAGGAGAAAATTTATGTCCAGTCTAAAGGGACCTGGGATATAGATGGGAATCTTCTCCAAAATAAGGTCGCGGCGAAGGATTTGTCCTTGTTAAAATAAAAGAGAGCAAGGAGCAGTCCTTAACACTTTCAACTCGTCCACCATAAGACTTAATTATTCTTTCCACTAAAGGAAGTCCAGGTATGTTGTCTTTGCTAACCCCTTTAAGACTGGACTCATCCTATGATCAAAGTTTAGGGTTATTAAAATATGTGTTTATGGTGGAATTTCCCTCAAATCCTTGTCTTATTACTAGATCTGATAATCATAATTTTCGCTCCTTAATGGACCTTTCAAAGTGAGGGGTTTATAAGACTAAACTCAGATCTTACCAAAAGAGGGGTAGAATATTTGAGCCCTTCCAAGGGAGGAATAGGATTGAATCCATAACTACGCAAATATGGGAACAAAGGAAGGACATCTTTTTTTCAAAAAGCATAAGAAAAAGCTTTGATGGAGGTTGCAAGCTGTTCAAAAAAATCTATCCTAAGGATACTTAGAGCAGTGGGATACCAAACTTTGTTTCTTTAATTCTTAATTTCTCTCTAAACGGAAGAGGGATGGCTAAACCCTCCAAAAAACTAGCCATTAGGAGACTTATAGTTGCATATAAACCTGATATTTTCCTACTACAAGAAACAATGGCCGAGGGGGGGGGGGGGATTGTTAAGGATCTTCTTTCTCTCTTAGAAGGTTTGGATTCTAGTTTTTTATATGCGAAAGGGTGCTTTGGAGGACTTCTTATGGGTTGGAGAACAAAAGGCTTGACTCTAACAACTCCATAGACTATGGAATCAATTCTAGGCATTGGTTTGATTTCTCATGATTTGGGTAAAGAATACCTTGGCATGAACATTTATGGTCCCTATTCTTTTACATTCTAGAGTAATATGTTCTCCAAATCGATTATGGGAGGAAATCATGTAATTCTAGGAGAGGATATGATTTTTTCATTTGTATGATGTGAAATTTGGGGGCTTGCAGCAAATAAAGATTTATTGTCTAACTTCCTTGTACTAAAATTGGAAGAAACCGGGTCAATAGATATTGAACCTACTAAGCTTTATCCGACCTAGTGTAATAGACGTCTAGGTTCAGACAGAATAGCGAATAGATTAGACATGTTTATCAGTAATGAAGGTTTGGCATGATCACATTTTGGGTTTAGACACTAGGTAGGAATAGGTGGTGATTTGGATCATCATTCTATATTTCTTGAATTATCAGATTCAGGGGTTAAAACACCAGCTCCCTTCAAATTCAACCCAATCTGGTTAGAAAATTTGGACTTTATTAAAATTCTGAAGGAAGCATGCTCTCCTTATGATCCATGTAATAGGGAATCAACTGAAACGAAGAAAGTCTCTTTCCTAAGTGAACTTCCAACGCAAATAAGACAAAGGCTCCATAAATGAAATAAAAATATATTTGATAAAATATTCGATGTGTAAAATCTATGACATAGTAGGATCTAGCTACCATGGATTCCTCACAGCTGAAATATTTCACTGATTTAGCAAGAAACAAGTGCAAACATGTTACTAAATGAACAAATAATCAAAATATAGAACAAATGATCAACTTTCTAGAAAACACAAATGATCAAATATTGATATATTATTAACTCTCCAACCTTACAAAATAGATTGGTTCATCATTATATACAAATAGGAAGGAAAAATATCCACTTGGAGTGTCCACACTTAGCTAGATTAGATTTATCGCAATCCCCCCTAGGTTGACCAAATGGTTTCCAAATAACCCAAACAGGTTCGAATAGTGCATGTGAACACTAGGTAGGCATGGGGAACAAATATGGAGCTCACACATGTGAAGGAGATGGTTGGGTAGAAGTTAGGTAGGCTAGGATAGGCCAAAAATAGCCAAAAATGGGATAAAAGACTGGATTCAGTGTATGGGCGCCCTTGGTCAAAACAGATACCTTATAATAGGGGATGAAGGTGCCTTAGGCATGTTGGGCAATAAATGCATGGATAAGCATGCTTAACAGCTAGTTTGACCACCTCTTTGGCCCATACTTTGGCCCAAACCAGGTAATCTTGTTCACACTAGCCCATACAAGTCCTAGCAACTTAAGAATAACCAGTTTCAGACCTAGGAGGCATTATTAACTAGTTTAGCACCAAATAATCATAATTTAATTAATGATTAAGGTACTAAGGTACAATATTTCTCTAACACGATGATTGATTGATATCTTTTACATTTACAATGGTTAGACTTTTTCCAGCGAAAAAAAAACTACTATTGATATTCAAAAGTGAATCAAATAGTACAATTAGATACAAGATTCAGCAGCCTAATCAAAAGGCTTAAGTATCATCAAAAACTGTAATGAGTATCTTCATCATAGCCCTTTAATACCCCTAACAGTTCCTTAAAAAAACTAAAATCACTGCATCATGAGCATTACATATATGCAAATATCATAGGATATGATCCCAACAGGCTCAGAAAATAACCAAAATCAATCAAAAAAGTAAGTGGAACCACAGTCCTATAGGAAATTGTCAAGCCATTCTTCCTAGATAAGCTGTCCAATCACACCGGATAAAGCTTGTTTTGATAACTTATCTGCCAGAGAGTTATGTTCTCTATATATATGCTCGAAGATGATACCTTGCTATTTGGAGATTTCAAAGTGTGTCCGGAGGGCCCAGTGCCTCAAATTCACCACATTAAGTTTGAAGTCACCCGTAGCCCATTTGATGGTGACCCTGGAATCACCATAAACCTTGATATTAACCAGCCCAAAGATATTTGCAATTTTAAGAACACACCAAAGAGCCATTAGTTCCGCTTTCATGTTTGTGCCGGACCCGTAATTGAGTCTAATAGTGAAGAAATGAGACTCGTTCAGGTAAATGACTCCTCCCACTGCGCAAATACCAAATTGTGAAGCTCCATCAAAGAAGAGTATGGGCTGATCCACTCTGAGGTTGAAAGAACTGATTATGCCAATCTTTGAATGATGGTCATCTTCCTTGCATGTTTCGAACATGTTTAAAGCAATCCTGCTACAAAGAAGATGATCCGGAGAGACATTCTGAAATATGGCACAATTTCTGCTATACCAAATGGCCTAGGGAATGCATATAGCAATGAAAAAAACCTTTCTGCTGCGCCTGAACCAATTTAATAAAAAATTGTTGAAATCTCCCACATCCCAGCACGATGAGATATTCAAGATAGATGAAACCACATTCCATATTTTATGTGAAAAACTGCAGTCTACAAAGAGATGCTGCTTAGACTCAGCTTCATTTTTACAAAGATAACATAGGCTGGGACCACACCAACCCCGTTTGCACAGGTTGTCCCAAGTCTTTAATTTATCCTGCATTAACAACCAACAAAAACATTTAAGTTTTGTGGGAATAGGCCAATGCCAGAGCCTCTTATACCACCAGTCTTGTGGGTAAATATAAAGATCTTGAGCCATTCTTGAATATGCAGAATGAGCTGTTACATTGCCAGTAGCAGGGTTTCCCCCCCAGATAAGTAGGTCTGAAGCATGATTTATACAAACACCAGCAGAATCTAATTTCGAGATATATGCCTCCCAAATATCTGCTAAGTGACCAGAGAGACCAATATCCCGAGCAGTCAACCACTTTAAACTGTTCATATTCCCGCCATGAGACAGCCCAATTTTGTCCAAGGTGTGCAAGCCTATGATCTGAAGGTATCTGTAGATGGAATGAGGCAGGATGAAGTTCTCTTCCATGCCAATGATGGGGTCAATCCCAACCCGAATCATGTTTCCAGACCCGACTTGCCAAGTAAGATCATTTTTGATCCAATGAAATATCTTCATAAACCCCCGCCACAAAGGGGAGAAATTCCAGCTTGCCAGTTTGGGACTTCTAATCCAATCGACGATGTCCATTTTTATATATTTATCCTTAATGAGGGAAGACCAAAGAGAATTGCCAAACAGACATCTCCAAAGACTTTTGAGTCTGAGGGCAGTATTAAAAATGCCCAAGTCCTTAATACCCCAGCCCCCAAATCTGTATGGTCTGGAAATGGTATCCGCTGCAACCATGGAAATCTTACCACTGTTTGCGGACCCAAACCAAAGAAAATTGAAGTAATATCTTTTGATAATCTTAAGAACAACTGAAGGGAATTCAAGTAAGGAAAACCAATAAACTAGTATGCTAGTGAGCACAGACTTCAGCAAAATGAGCTTACCACCGATAGACAATAACCTGTAAGACCAATGAGCCAATCTAGCCTCAATTTTACGCAGCAACCAAAACCAGTCTTTAATTTGATAATTATTAGGTTTAAGATAGAAGCCCATATATTTAAAACCCTGTTCTAGCTGGCAGCATTTAAAAGGCAGAAAAGAAAGAATGTCACTAAGGAAACCATCCGATGGAGATAAATGATATAAATTAGATTTTGCAGAGCTAACTTTCATCCCGGATGCACTGCAAAAAATCTGAATGATATCATTGTATGCTAACCATTCCTCAACAGAATCCACTCCAACCATTAAGACATCATCAGCAAATAGTGTGTGTGTGATCACACAATCCTTTGAAGTCTTTATACCTTTTATCAGACCATTCTCTAATGCTTGATTGATCAATCTGCTAAAGCCATCCATAACCAAAATGAATAACAGCGGAGAAAGGGGACACCCTTGTCGGATCCCACTGGAACAGCTGAAAAATTCAGATGGGTTGCCATTTATAAGCACAGAGATGCTCGTGGAAGTGATGCATGCCATTATCCACTTAATGATTACTGGTGGCATTCCAATCCTGATAAGAATCAACCGGAGGAAGGACCAGCAAACCCTGTCATATGCTTTTTCCATATCAATCTTAAGCAAAAGTGCTTTTTTCTTATGTATCTTAATGCTATGCAACAACTCTTGTGAAATACCAATTGCGTCATGTATCTGTCTACCTGCCAAGAAGCCAAATTGTTCCCTGGAGATGTGCTGTGATAGAACAGGCTTAATGCGGTCTACAATGATTTTTGATATGAGTTTATATAGCAGGTTGCAGAGGGCTATTGGGAGAAAATCTCCAAAAGATCTGGGCTTATCTTTTTTGGGAATGAGTGTCACAAATGTGGAATTGAGACCCCCCGAGATATATCCGTTGTTCCGAGAATAGTTCACCAAGTCTTTGAGCTCTCTCCCCATCAGGTCAAAGAAATGTAAATAAAGCTCCACCGGCCACCCATCGGGCTCGGGGCTTTTCTCCTTTGCAAATATTTTCAGGGTCTATTTAATTTCATCCAGAGAAACTTTTTCTAGTAAGCTGTTGGCTTCCAGCTCTGTAAAAAAGCGCGAATATAAAGAAGCGACTTTAATCTGATTTGATATGTTACAGTTACCAGAGTCTTTATAGAGATGACCAAAAAAGGAGGCCGCTTTTGATTTGATATCATCAATCCCAGAAATTTGTATTCCTCTGTCATTTTCGATTTCCCAAATATATTTTTTATTCCTTCGAGCTGATGCAAAGGAGTGAAAGAATTTAGTATTCTTATCACCATGAGTAATCCAAATGGCCCGACTTTGTAGTCGCCATTATTTTTTAGCCTAAGTGAGAAGCTCTTCTTTTTTCTTCTCAATCTATCTCATGACCTCGAAATCATCACATGATAAAGAACCATGTATATTGGCAGAGATGGAAGCCTGTAGCTTTTGTTCTAACAGTGATAGTTCTCTTTTATCAGCCTTCTTTTTAGATTTAATCCAGCTAGTGACAGAGTTTTTCAACCCTTTTAATTTTTGACAGAAGTTACGAATTGGATTGGAATCAAAAACATCACAGCTTGACCAAAAGGCTCTAACCATATTACAAAAAGAATCATCAAGCCATGAAGCGTTAAATTTAAAAGGCAGAGCTTGATTGCCACTTATAATGTCCAGTTGAAGAAGGATTGGCCAATGATCTGCCAGTTTGTGATAAAAAACCCATGATCTATGCTTCTGGAAGCTGCTCAATAATGTCGATTTAACAAGAAACCTGTCCAACATTTTATGAACACCTTCATTTCCAAATCTTCCATTGGTCCAGGTAGGTGACAGAATGTTTGGTTGAACATCTACCAAATCAGCATCCACCATATACTGAGCGAAGAAATCAGCTAAATCATCAAGTTTGGCAGAGGGTCCCCAGATCTCTGCAGCATGGCAAGTAAAGTTTAAATCACCGGCAATAATTAAATCATCTGAGTTCAATAGCCCAGAATCCCGGAGAGAAGTCCAAAATGTCTGTCTCTCCCTATAAGGAGCATAACAGTTGAGTATAGAGAGGGAATGTTTATTTCCACAGAAGGAACCCTTTAAAAGGATGCCCCAGGCAGTAGTGAAAACACAAAAGTCAAAAACATTAGGGTCCCATGCCACTGCTAAACCCCCCGATAATCCACATGAACTAACTGTTGCCACCTCCCAAAGAGGAAGAAGCTTGCAAAGTTTGTGTATGGCAGTGGATTCATCACACATAGTCTCTTGGAGAAGAAAAAGAGAAGGAACAGTAGCATTAAGAAGATTGGTTAAGGCCTGTACCCTTGACACCTTACCCAGTCCACGAACATTCAATGACAGGATGGACATCAAGAAGGATTCAATTTGGGGGACGACGCTCTAAGCCCCAAGGAATCAATCCGATCAGATCTGTCAACCGCCTCTAATCTCTGAGAAAGCGGAGTGTAGGAGTCTGAGGAAATAAGGTCATTTTTTCCCTTGTTCTTTTTCTTATTACCCCTCATGATAGTGAAGTTTTGAAAACTTAATGAATGAGTAGATAAAGCCCGAGACCCTGAACTCGGGTTCTTAGAATATGAGGGTAATGGGGGCAATTCATCTCCATTTGCCGATATGAGATAGCCACTATCATTTAGAATATCATTGACTTCTGAAACATGAATATTGGCAGAGCCAAAAGAGGACTTAGACTCATCCAATTTCTGTTTCACATCACTCCCCAAAGACGAAGGAAAGGAAGGATTTTGACCAACTGTGGAATTCAAAGCCAAGCCCAAGTCATCAGAACAAGATTCTTGTGGTTTTAAGGGACTAGGAAGTGTTAACAAATCAGAGGAAAGATTGCTAACAGTATTATCAGCAGGACAAGCCGTATGCACTGTCGAGGAGTCCAATAGGCTAGGGAGAGTGGACAAATCAGCGGAAGAAATATCATTAGCTGCAGGAAGAGGTGAAGGAATCCCTAATGGAAGAGAGACATCCTCAGGACCACAGAAAAGCTTACGTCCCACATTTGAACAAGAGGGCTTTCCCTGCTGTTTTGCTAAAGGTAATCCTGTCACGAGGTCATGCCTCATTTGGATATCGCCCGTGGAAATGCGTTTGGAGAGCAATTTCTCAGAATTTTCAATAAAAAGTAGTTCATCTGAAGATAATTCTGGAAAATCAATGGGCATTTTACAAAATGGCTTACCCGAGAGTTCCAAAGACAGAGACGTGCCAACCTTTGGAGAAGAGAGGTCCACAGCAGGTGAAGCCGACGCTTTCTTGGTGCTGAAAGGACAAGTAGCACGAATATGTCCAATATTTCTGCAAGAGAAACATCGAAAAGGGATTTTAAAGAAATCGAGCGTCTGCATCCAAACCCTAGACCCCCATACAATTTCGATTTCAGCTGGAAGACCACCTCGTGTATCAATCTCCACCATTACTTTATCAAACCTGCGATCCATCCCGAAGAGGGTTTGTTTGTCAAAACGAATAAATCGTCCAACAACATTTGCTAGGCCTGAGATGACTTCTTCTATCCAGAGTTCGATGGGGAGGCCTGGAATGATCATCCAAAGATGCTGGAGAGGCTGGGGTTCGCGAAGAGGATTAAAATTTAGATGCCATCGTTTTAAAAACAATGAGCCCTGCTTAAACTCCCAGAATGATGATAATATCTTATCAATGTGGGCTGCGTCATTGAATGTGAACAAAAACCACCTATTCATGAGAAGGTTAATTCGAGGAGCCATGCCGGAAAGAGGAACCCAGTGCTTGGAAACCCATTCAGACATCTCCAGCTTGCTAGCCGAGGTGAATTCCAACCTGCCTACCAAGGCCCGTTCTGCCAGAATCCCGATTCTCTCTAGGTTATAATCGCCATCAATGTCATAGCGGGCAATTTCAGCTCTAGCCTTATATGTTTTTGATAGCCTTCTAGCTTTAGCCTTCTGACAACAGAGATTTTCTTTGTAAGGGGCATCAACCACAGCCAAACCCTGAGGAACATCACAGGCAGATGACGAAGGGAAAGGAGAGGGGTTAGGGGACCGAGAAGGCTCCACCATGATGTGTATCACCGCCAACAAAAGGTGAAGCCTCCAGTTGTCGGTAGCTGTCAGATGGAGCAAGACAGCTGCCGGGGAAAGTATAAAATTACACCAGGGCCAATAGGACCAAAGGGCCCACGCACCAAAAGATAGCACAAATAAAGCCTCCAGATCTGGAAACCTCCCCAAAATAATCCAAGGTTAAAGACAAAAAAGGCAAAGACAGCATAGGATGGAAAAACACTAAAATTAAAGAAGGCACACCACAAGGGAAAACTCAGACGTTTTGCAGAAACCCGACAATCAGGTTAAGAGAAGGAGCAAGTAGCCTACGACCAACACAAATAGTTCCCACTTTTTTTAACCTTGGCTAGTACTAGGCCAATTCTGCAAATTGGCTTGACTCCAAGTCGTCGCAGGCCACTCAGCCGACCCATCAACCATCAAGATCGAGTATTCTACAAAAAACGTTGGTAAACCCTAGAAAGTCTCCATCCAAACCCTCCAAAATCTCATTTACAATGGTTAGACTTATATAAGTCCATTTGTGACTTTCCACGTAAAGACATGACTATTTGACTTTCTATTAATTATTAATTATTTATTGTTAGTATTAATATTAATATTAATTGTTAAGATATATTATTATTATTATTATTTTATATATATTTTTATATGACATTGCCTTCCCCTTAAAGGAATCTTTGTCCTCAAAGCTTATTGAAGACAGGGTTTGATTTCTTGCTTTTAATGTCATCTCTCAACCCCTTATTTTAGAACTCGCGACACTTGACAAAATGAAATGATATGAGTCACGAATTCCAAATAAAAAATGTCACATCGTATGTGATGTGGTCCATCCAAGATCTATCTTCATCGAAGTTGATTGTTGATTGCCTTGTTGGATAAATCTTCATTTTTTCTACATAGGTTGTATATTTTGTGTTCTTTCACTTCTAAAATCATAACTCCTTTGTTTATGTTCATTTTTACCTTGTCGTTGGTCAAAATGTTTTTATAATTTTGGTGTCAAAAAGGAGTTCTTGTTGTTTGTTTTTATGCTGGATTGACTTCCTTTTGCACTGTGATGGGGACCGAATTTGTATTTGTTTGTTCTTCCTCAACTTGAATTTGTTTTATGGAGAGTCTGGATGCCTCCTTCTAGATTTGAACTAATTTGTTCTCTAATAGATTATTATTTTTAAATTCTTAATCTTCTTGAACCTTTCGTCTTGCGACTGTTTTTCCTCTTTTAACTTCTTGATTTGATCCTCTAGTTCTTGATTAAGATTTCTCAGATGATGGTTTTCTTCTTTCCTTTTTAGTATTCTTCCTTCAAGGTCTTCATTGGAATGTTCCATCTTTCGACTATTTTTATGTTTCTTGATTTTCATAAGTAATGTCTTGTTATGAATTCTTAGTCGAAATAGTTCTGCGGTATTTCTTTCTAATTTTCCATTGATTTTCGTAATTTCTATCTTGTGCTTCTTTTTAGTGTCGTGATACTTTTGCTAGAGTTCTTCCTTCTTTTGTTGATGTCGACATATCTCTAATTCTTGACTTTTTAGATTTCTCTTGACTTGCACCGATTCATCATCTTTGTCCATGATGAGCTTGTTTAAACGCTTTATGTGTTCTTCTAAATCATTATCACTTATATATGGTGATTCTTCGTTATCTTCAAACTTTTTGATTTTTTCTTCAAGATCTTGATTGTGGTGAGATATCTCTTCATTCTTAAGTGAAAACATCTTATCGATATCTTCATTAGATTTTTCCAGCTTTTGATTTTGATCTTTTAAGCAATGATTCTCTTGTTCTATCAACTTATGAAGAATGATCTGCTTACTCATCTCAAATTGAATATTTTTATTGTTTTCCTTGTAGTATCCTTGTTCGCTTTCTAGTCTCTGTGATTGCAAATGTGAGATACCTTGATCGTCCTTCATAATAAAATATTTACCACATATTGGTCATGAGCGATTGCAATTCTTAAAAAATGTTGGATATTGGAATTCCATTTCACAATAAGGACACTTAGTAAAAAATTTGGATTTATATATGGAATCCATAATTTCTTCAACAAATCCACAATTGGCTCCAATGACATCTTCAATATCTTCTAAGACTTGATTTATCTCTTTTTAATATCTTCGTGGCCTTCTTTCTTTGACTTGTTCTTCATTCCCCTTTGTATTAAATAATAATTGTAATGACAATTATTAATTAATAATAATTATTATTGTTTAAAATAATAATATTTTTTTTTCTAATGGGAAGCACTTAGAGCTTTAAATATAAATTAATAAATATTATTATTAATATAATAATAATATTATATATATAGTTTTTTTTAAATGGATTATATTAGGGTTTTAAAAATAGGGCTTGAATTGATGGAAGGCGTAGGTGGAGGTAATTTTAAGTTTTGAAAAAAATATATATATATATATATTGAATGATGGAAATCAAGGTTTAATCTAATGAAGAGTTGGCATGAATGGATTATAGATAAGATAGCACTGAAAGGCTTGGGTGTGTGCATGGGAGCAAGACTGTCGAGGGTTTGCAGCGTGAAGGAGGGAGCAATTATAGTAGGGTGGAGGCGTGAGGAGGACCGATGGTGGAATGCAAGAGTGCGGAATGTGGAGTAGAGGGATGGTCGCAGTTATAGAAGCAGTCAGATGGATGGAAGAGCAACGTATAGGATGTGAGGAGGAGCACGGGTGATGTGGTGAGGGAAGTGCAGTGGCAGTAGAAGCAAGGAGCGTGCGTAGATGGTGAAGTGTGGGTTTTAGAGAAGAGGGAGAGCGTGATTGTGCATGAGGGCGAGGGTTGGATGCTCTGAGAGGGATTTTACGGTGCAGAGAATTGAGTCTGGGCATTGTTGATGGGGACTAGCTCGGGGGTAAGGAAACGCAGAGAACGTGCAAGGAAAAAAGGAGCGGTGAAGGAGGGAAATTCTGCGAAGGTGGCAAGAGTGGATGGGAGTGCGTAGAGATGGGAGGTGCAAGGTAGGAGCATGTAGTATGGAAGGAACGAGAATGTGCATAGCAAAGGACAGGAGAGAGGCTTTCACATCTGGGAGGTGGCAACTACGAGTAGAGAGAAGAGGGGACGCAACCTGAAGATGATGTACAACGTGGAGGAGGTGGCGCCTTGGAGGAGCAGTGCACGGGTGAGCAGATGAGTAATGGATCATGGCGCATAGGAAGGGAGAATATGGATTGATGCATGAGGGATGAGTGGTGGTAGATGAGGGTTGAGCCAGGAATGGAGCGTGGCTAGTGAGGATGATGATTAAAATCTTGATTTTGGTCAAAGACCGGTAACTCATAAATTCTGTATTTAATGGCTAAAATCCTAGGTATGTTCAAAGGCCCGATCATGATGCCCAAGAAGGGGCTCTCATACCAAGGAAACAAAGAAAGTCTGTTTCCTAAGTGAATTTTCAACGTAAATAAGACAAAGGCTCCATAAATGGAATAAAAAATATAATTGATAAAATATTCAATGATTGATTGATATCATCTACATTTACAATGGTTGGACTTATATAAATCCATTCGTGACTTTCAATGACTATTTGAATTTTTATTAATTATTAATTATTTATTGTTAATATTAATATTGATATTAATTGTTAAGATATATTATTATTATTATTATGTTATATATATTTTTATATAACATTTTTTTTATATATAACATCAACATCCATACAATTCCTACTAAATATGAAAAAAGCTAAAGAAGTTTCTCTAGAATGGTCAGTTAAAATGAGATTTCATAAAGAAAAAGATTTGAAGTATATAGAAGAAAAATTAATAAGGTGGTATGAAATTGATGGAATGGGATTTAGTTTTGATTCAACAAAGGCATCTTTCTTGGATCTGGAGAAAAGAAGAAGGGAGCTACTTTTAATACAAGAAACAAACTGGAGAATAAAGAGCAGGACTATATGGCTTTAAAAAGGCGATGAAAATACCATTTTTTTCCATAAATATGCAAATCACAGGAAGCATGTAAACTCAATCTAGAAAGTAAAAAAAGTGGAAGGACTTGAGGCCACAAAATTTGAAGATATAGCAAAAGCAGTGATCCAATATTTTGATAAGTTGATTAAAAAACTAGACTCTTATAACGTAGAGGAGGTGGTAAAAATTGCTCAGTTATTTCCAAAATTTTTACGGGGGGAGGATAATGAACATATAACAGAGGAAATTTCTAGCAAATAAGTAGAGGAGGTTTTCAAAAACTTCAAAAATGACAAAAGTCCTTGCCTAGATGGACTTTCAATTGAATTTTTACAGTTGTGTATGATGTTCTAGGAGAATATATGCTAAGGGTAACAGAGGAATCAAGAACAAATGGGAGGATATTAGTAGCATTCAATGCTTGTCATGTTCCTATTTTTTCAGCACCATGAAGCAGCTCAAACCCCATGGATTCTAATGACAGATTGAAATTAATTAATTAATGAGAGGTTAACTTTGAATTCTAGAATATTAATTAATCAGGAGTGTGGATTAATTTTTATCCAAAGTTTATTATGCACTTGGAATATTTAATTTTCATGCATTTAATAATTTTATCTTATACAAATGAGGATAATGCTCCACTAGGCCACATTAGTGGATGAGTTTGACTTCGATATGGCTTGAAGAAAAAGTTAAGGAGAAAGAAACCAAATCTAGAAAATCAGGAAAAATGAAAGAAAGATGGAGCAAATTAGAACATCAACAAAAACTCAGGAAAAGTAGCATAAAGCAAAAAGCAACATAAAGACAAAAAGCAAGATCAATCAAAAAAGAAGGAAAGTTCAGAAAATATGGATAAATCAGAACAGAAAAGGAAAAAGGAGGAAAGCAAAGAAAAAAAAAGGGAAAAAAGAAGGAAAGCTAGCTTTCCTTATCCACTCATGGAGGGCACATTAGCTAAGGAGACTTGATACTCAAGGCATGCTCTCTCTATAAATGAACCAGTGCACACCCCATTCACATATTTTTCATTTTGATGTTTGGATTGAGAGCAATTGTGCCTTAGAGACTTGGGGGATATGCCCCTAGTCTAAGCTGGGTGATGTGCCCTTTCTTTTTGTGAGAGGATGATGGTATTTGTTGGAATATTCTCACCATAATTATTTATATTTGCATGCATGCATACTACATGCATCCAGTAATCAGTATGGTATTCTCCCCAGCATTTGGATCCTATTTTTAGCCCCCTAGAGCCTGTTTTTCACTTTTAGTAGCCTTCCTACGTACCTAGTGCGACTTGTTTTCCTCACCTAGATGACATATGTGCCCTACTACACCTACTTGGATTCTAACAGTTAGTTGTAGCATTGATTGACCAGTTCTTGCATTTGTTGCTCAATTTAACTCCCTGTAGCTTCCAGTTGTCAGTATCGGAGTGCCACTTGACCTACTGATAGGCTCATGCGCCCTCCTTGGATTCTTCTTCTCTACGTTTGTGCTCACATGGCTCAGTTAGACTCATTTATGCTCATTTCACTAAATTTTGACTATTTCTGACTACTACCACTGATTGGGTTATGTATCCAATGCTATGCAAGCCACACATTGAGGAGAATTCGAATCGCTTTTTGGCTAATTCGAATTCACTTGACATTATTGTTATTGTATTCAATTTTATAGTGCCAACTTACAACTGATGTATGATTATATTGCAGATTTCTCCATTTCTGAGTTTATGAGTGATAATTGATTCAATTCTTCTTCTTCTTCTCTGCAATTCTTGAGTGAGATTTGTGAGTTTTTATATAGTTGTGAGATCTATGCTATAGAATTTCACATGGTATCAGATCTAGATTCATCTATTCGAATTGTAGCAGTAGCAGCAGTTGTAGCTATTGCAACAGTTGCATCAATTCATTGAGCAACTGTCTTTCATTGAGTACCAGAAGCCTCTGGATTTCCACATCAATTCCTCGTGCAATTGTCTTGAATTCACTGGAGAAATCGAGTGAGGTCTATCTAGGTGTGAAGGATCCAGTCACATGTGCTCATTGTACTAAGGTAGTGTTCTCCGATTTGCAACAAATCTCCATCATCAATTTCATTTGTTTTGTAGTTTTATTCCATCATTCGAATTCATCTTCAATTCGACTTCAATATCTACCAATGGATCTAAAACTGAATTCATTCAATTATTTCGAATGGAAATCTAAGATGGAAATCTTCATGAAGTCCAAGAGCCTTTCTAGAGTATTGAATGGGACTGTAGTTGAACCCACTGGTGCAGTAGAGAAATCCAAGTACCTAGATAAACTTGATGAAGCAGTAGGACTGCTACTCCTCGACATTTTCGAAGACCTCCATTTTCATGTCATTGATATTGCAAATCCAAAATAAGTTTTGGACAAGCTCGAATCTCTTCTTGGACAGAAAGATGAATTGAAAGGTCACAAGTTGGAAAATGATCTTATCTCACTGATCCCTTGCAGTTTAGACTCCATCAATGAGCTTCTTACCAAGTTCAAAAATATGATTTCACAATTGAAGAGATATGGAATAGAGAAAGAAGAGAAGCAACTCATCCTTGCCATACTATCAAAATTGGGCCCTAACTACTCAGTATTTGTCTCTACCTTTCATAAAACGAAGCTATCTGTCCCAAAATGGAAGTTTCCCACTCTTGATGACTTCATCACCTCTCTCACACAAGAGGAGGAGAAGTTGATTCAAATGGGGATGATCAAACCCAAGATGGATTCAGCACTTGTAGCTACTGAAGTGAAGAGAGAGAATGGCAAGCGAAAGAAATTTTTTTTTGACAGAAAGTTGAATGAGCAGAAGCAAAAGGAGGCTCCCTATCAATCAGAAGGGGCTTCGAATTCCAAGAAGGGAAGGCAATCTCATAAGGAGAAATCCAAATGCACCTATTGCAATAGAGGATTTCATCTTGAGAGTTCTTGTATGAAGAAGACTATAGACTTGATGGTTCAATTACTTGAAAATAATAACCTTATTGTACCTGCATGTTCTAGGAAGAAAGAAGATGAACCTTCTAGATCTGAGGACAAGGAGAGATTCCATGCTCTCATGACAGGAGCATCAAGAGATTCCTCCTTCATCATTGATTCAGGCGCATCAAGACACATGTATTCCTCCAAATATCTCTTTTCTAGTTTCAAATGCACTATTGGCCCTTCCATCATGTTGGGGAATGATTCGGAGGTCTCCTATGAGGGGATTGGAAGGATCAAACTTGATCATGGGTGCTTATCAGATGTGCTCTATGTTCCGACACTTACTGTCATTCTACTTTTAGTCTACCAGATGGACCATACTGGAGATCCCAAGAGGGTGATCTTATCTCCAAATGAGGTCGAAATACAATACATGATTTCAGGAAATATCAATGTAAAAGGTGTTGAAAACTACAATTCGAAACTCTATGAGTTCTCTCACTTTCTTCCTCTCTCCAAATAGTCTGCTCTTCACACATTAAAATGAAGAGAGTAGGCTATGGCATAAAAGATTTGGGCATATCAACTACAAGTACCTGCAAGATATGCATACTCAAGAGATGGTTGATGGACTACCCAAAATCAAGTTTGCCAAGGGAAACTGTCAGGGTTGTTTGATGGGCAAGCATCCAGAAAAGAAGTTTGAGAAAGGAAAGGCAAGGAGAGCCTCTCAACCTCTAAATATGATTCATAGTGATGTTGCAGGGCCATTTTGTCATGTCCCAAATTTGGAATTGGGTCGCAATGGCCTAATCACATTGGCCCTATTCATTAGAGTTTGTTAAATTGATGCTAAAGGTCAAATAATTGCCAAGGAGGAAAATTACTAGTTTCCTAGTTTTGGGGTGGAACCTTTGGGATTTGGAATAATGGGGATAATAAATGATGTTTGAACATTAGAATGGCATAAATATGGAAACTACACACACATATAGATCCAACTTGAGCCATGAATTGTCAAATCAGGCCAGGAGATTGAATTACAGAGCTTTTGGTTTATGATATGGTGATTAATGTAGAGTTGGATGTGGATTGAGAGGATTTTGTGTAAACAGTCAATTAGATTAGCAATCGCTGGTTGATTCCTAGATGCAGAGATCCGCTGTAAGAAGTTGATGTACAAGTTTTCTGTCTCCTGAGTGTGGATGTGGAGCACTGTCATTTAAATTGTTGGATCTGCGTTTTAAGACCAGATCGTGATGTGGGTGATCGATGAAGGGATGAAATGCTCAAAGACCTGAGACAGCGCTCTCCATGGATGAGTGAACGTCGGTGGGAAATTCTCTCTGTCTATTACTAGATACGTCCATCCTGTCTTCAATTGTTAATGCTCCCAATCATCAATTGATTGTACGATGTGTGAGTGCTACAAGATTTACTGAGACGCGTGCTACCAGAAGTTAGCTACATGAATTGCAGTGACTGGTGGTAATTGAATCGGTCCAAGAATCTGGATGGAGGATTGAAGGATTTTGAGCTTCTGCGGGCTTCTGGAATCTGGTGTTTTTGGCTTGTCCAGCTGATCTTTGAGTTGATACTTGCTGTCGTGGAGATATTGTTGGGGTTTGTTGATGGAGGGTTCTTTATACGATGGGGTTCTTGTGAAACCCTCGGTGGAAGCCCTGGATGGGGGTTTATAATGAAACTTCTGTCCTTCAACTGTCGTGGGTTGGTGAGTCCCATTAAAAAATCGTCGCTTCGGAGGCTGGTGGATTTAAATCAACCGGATGTTTTACTGTTGCAAGAAACATTGGGTGGCAGTGAGGATGTAGTATGAGTTCTGGAATCTTTACTTCCTGGTTGGAAGTTTGTTGGAGTGGATGCTCGGGGGCGCTCTGGAGGGCTGGCCTCGGGGTGCAAGGTAAAGAGTTGCAGATGTGATAGTTCTTGGGGAATCTCTTCTGGAATCGGATTGGAAGTTTGGGATGCTGAGATTGGTCGGTTGATCACGGTTCTCAATATCTATGGGCCCTATTTAAATAGGGTGGGCTACTGGGACTCCTTGTTACACTTGGATCTTTTTGATGGACGGGATGTGATTTTGGGTGGGGATTTCAATCTTACTCTGGGGTCCTCTGAAGTATGGGGGCCTCGGGCGGCTCCAGATTCATTAGAAACTCATTTTATTCAAGCCTTTGCCAGGAAGGATCTTATTGACATTTTACCTTCCAAGTTAACTCCTACTTGGAGGAATAAGAGAGCTGGGAACATCGGGTGGCTAAAAGACTGGATAGATTTCTGGTGGCCGACGCGTTGGCTCTGGGAGTTGATGTTGTTAGACAGTGGGTAGGGTCAGGTGGGATATCTGACCACTGCCCCATCTTCCTGGAGTTACGAGGTAGCAGGAAGAAACCTCCTAGCCCTTTCAAATTCAATCCTAGCTGGCTGAAGGAGGAGGCTTTTGTTAAGCTGGTTCAGGACCTGTGGGTTCATCAACCTCATGATTCTCAGATGCATGTGGGTGCACACTTTAATCACAATCTTAAGCGCATTAAAGAGGCCACTATTTCCTGGGCTCATGACAAGAGGGCAATTGATGATCAGACTTTGCGGGCTGCTGAGATGAATATTGATCGGATTCTTAATAGTCCGGGCATGGGTTTTCTGGATGATTTATAGAAAGGAGAGCTGATGGAGTGGGAAAGACGCAGGAATGTGATACTGTGTGAGAGAGAAGAGATGTGGAGAATGAAAAGTAGGGCGATTTGGCTTCAGTGCGGTGATGAGAATACCAAATTTTTTCAAGCATATGCTAAGGGGAGGAAATTCACAAACTCTATTTGGGAACTTAAATCTGAAGCAAGGGAACAGGTCTCCAGCTTTGATGGACTAGCGGCGTTGGGGGTTCGACATTTTGGAGATTTATTCACAGCTCAACCTGGAGCCTCTATTGCTGATATTATTCGAGTGACTCAGCTTTTCCCTCGTTTCCTGGGGGAGGATGATAATAGACTATTGATGGAGGAGGTGATGCCATATGAGCTCTCGCTAGTCATGCAATCCTTTCAAAAAGATAAAAGCCCGGGGCCTGATGGCTGGCCTATAGAATTCTTCTTAGGCTTCTATGAATTCTTCGGGGAGGAATTATTGAATGTGGTGGAAGAATCGCGAAAGGCTGGGTTTGTCCATGGTCCTTTGAACTCTACCTTCATAGCTCTTATTCCGAAGACGGACAAGCCTGACAGCTTTGATGAATTCAGACCTATCTCTCTCTGCAATTGTATCTATAAGATCATCTCAAAGGTTATGGCAAGGCGACTCAAGAATATTTTGTCTCAGCATATTTCTTGTGAACAATTTGGCTTCTTGGAAGGACGTTAAATTCATGAGGCCATTGGAGTTGCTCAGGAAGGATTACACACTCTGAAAGTGATGAAACAGAAGGGTGTTGTGATTAAGATTGATCTCTCAAAAGCATTTGACAGGGTTAGCTGGCTATATATCCGGATGCTTCTAACTCACCTGGGGTTTTGCTACGAATTTATTAGGTGGATTATGGCCTGCCTCACTACGGTGAGCTTTGTTGTACTGATTAATGGTTCTGCTAGTCCATTCTTCCAAGCGGGAAGGGGTCTACGACAGGGATGTCCCCTCTCTCCGCTGTTGTTTCTCCTTGTTGCTGAAGGACTCAGCCATTTTATTCTGAAAGCAAAAGCTGATGGATCCTTTAGGGGCATATCCATTTCTCAGGTATTGTTTATTACACATCTCCTTTTTGTTGATGACATCCTGATATTTTGTGATGGCACGCGACAGGATATTGATAAGGTGGTTGAAGGTCTTCATTTAGTGCAAGTTGCTGCGGGTATGTTAGTGAACATTGACAAATCCACTATCACATGCTCGAACTTAACCGAGCAGGAGATACTAAGAATGGCTAACAAACTACCTTATAGGATTTTGGATATTGATGATGGATTAAAGTACCTTGGCTTTCACTTGAAACCGAATGCTTATCTTAAGGCTCATTGGCACTGGTTAATTGCTAAATTAGAATAGAGCCTACATGGATGGAGTCATAAATGGCTCTCTCAGGCTAGGAGGCTGGTCCTGATTAAATCTGTTTTGGAAGCAATTCCGGTGTATTGGATGTCTCTTGCTTGGATCCCCATTGGAGTACTGGAGAAGATCTGGAGGTTGTGCTTTGCCTTTCTCTGGAAGGGTAAGAGTGAGCTTCGTGCATTGGTATGGGTCAGATGGGAAAAGATTGTTGTTCCTAAAGCACTGGGAGGATGGGGGTTAAAGAATATTTTTCTGTTTGCAAGAGCTTTGGGGGCTAAAGTGTCGTGGAGACTTATGCATACACAGAGTCTCTGGACTAGAGTGGTATATCATAAATATATTGCCCCTCTTACTATTCTTGATTGGATCAGGATGGGCAATAAGATGAGGGCAAATTGTTCTGTGGTCTGGAAATCGGTGGTGCAGCATTTTTTCTTTGGTGGGTTCTGGTTTAGTGTGGAGGATTCGTAATGGGCATCTCATCCGTATTGGGATGGATCCTTGGGTTGGCTGCAGGGGAGGTCATGTCCTTTCTGTGGAATTGAGAACTTATTTGGCTGCTAGAGGCTGTCATTTTCTAGCTGATATTGAGGATCCGGGTTCATCTACTATTTGGCATCAGGGATGGATCTCTGCACAGCGACTTGGGATATCTGAAGCACTGCAGGGGGCTTGGGAGGATTTTCTGCGGATCTTAAGAATTACAAATATTCGGCTGACCAACAGGGTTGATGAACTTATATGGGATCACCATCCCTCGGGTATATACTCACCAAAAAATGGATATATCCAGTTGAATGTGGAAGTTCATAACAGGGAATTGGTGTGGTGGTGGAAATATCTGTGGAAGTTAAGGTGTCCGGGTAAAACTAAATTACTCTTCTAGGCTATACTGGAAAATAAGGCTCCTACCTGGGACATTCTTCAAAAACGATTCCTCCAGGGTCTGAGGATCTGTCCACTTTGTCGGATTGAGGATGAGACCAATACTCATTTATTTGTTCATTGTCGATATTCACAGGCTGTATGGGATGGTATCTGCTATTTTTTTGATATTCAGGTGAGGTGGAGGGGAACGAACGTCCTTGAAGCGTTCCATTCGTGGTGGCATATTTTCAAGTCCACATCATTCTGGGCCATCCCGTGTATATTCGCATGGGGCATATGGATAGCCCGAAACAAGATATTATTTCAGGATTGTGTGGTTCTGCTGGAGACTGTAGTGGCTCATGTTGTGACGGTAATTCAACACTACATGGTACCTGTCCATGCGGTTCGAATTAGACCTGTGCGTATAGAACAGATTGATTACACCATGCCGTGGGCCTATTTTGATGGTGCTTCTTTAAACCATCAGTCGGTGTGTGGAGGGGGGGCAGTACTGTACAAATCTGAATTCCATTTCTTTCATCTTGTGGCTAGTTTGGGGCGAGGATCAAACAACTATGCTGAACTGATGTCTTTAAAACTGCTGATGTTATTTGCTCTAGAACAAGGATGTCTATCTCTACAGGTTTTTGGTGACTCCTTGTTAGTTATTGACTAGGAAAAGGAGACTACACACTGTCATGTGATGGTCCTATTACCAATGCTGGAGGAGGTGATAAGGTTCAAGCAGTCCTTTGATCATATTACATTTACTCATATTTACAGGGAGAGGAATGGGATGGCAGATCAACACTCAAAGGCAGCGACGCAGTAGGATATTGCTCTAGGCACTTGGAGGATTACTGTTCATTCACTTGGGGGCACTTTCAGTTATTACCACAGACCTTATCTTGATGATATGGCGGCACAGATTTGAGCAATAGATCAACTATTGTTGACCGATGATGGATAAGCTCTTCCATTTCTGTAACAGTATTTGTTTTTATGTACTCGGATATATGCGGCTGTAAGGACATCAGTTGTTGTTTTTGTTTTATGGGACAGAAATGAAGTTAATATGGGACAGTAAATATGTGACAATGTAGGGATCTCAGTGATTCTACTACATGTGCAGGCCATTGTAGTTTTGTTTGGGGCACTATTCTTGATGTTCGGGACAGAAAATGGTTTCAGGGACGCTCGGCTTGCTATGGCGGACTGCTCCAGTCCATTATGGGGTTTGTCTGGCTGCTCTTTATCATGGGTTTGATTGCTGGCTGTTTTTGCCGGTTTGGGAGGTCTATCGTGTCTGCTGCTCTGTCCACAGACATGGATCTTCTGCTTCCTCCGATGAGGATTCGGTTATGATGAATCTATTTCTGTGCAATGAGGGTTTGTTCATGAGCTCATTTACTGTACCCACACATATGTGACAATGTATGGAGTAGCTTATGCTCTCCATATATCTGCAGAATGTAATTTTGTATCTTCTGATAATAAAATTACGACTTTTTTCCGAGGAAAAAAAGAATGGCATAAATATTTAATAAAGGAGATAAATAAATATATACAAGTGAAAATCAAAGTGGCATTTGATCATGAAGACACGTGGAGGAAGTGGGACCCACATATGGCTAGATTTCCCCACTACACTTGGCATCATTCTCTCACCAATTCGAATTTGAGGTGAATGGTAACATACTTAGGGGAGTCCAAAAGGTATTATTCATGGCATGAATCATCCAAGGTCGAAATATAGAGTAAGAGTAACTCCCATGGAAGAGGAAGAGGCAATTTGGAGCTAGTGAGACACTTGGGCTAGATTCCCTAGCTCTATGACAATAATGATGAAGATGCTATGACACCTATGACAAAAATCAGACCTGAAGGCTGACATATGACATATATGACATGTCAGGGCTAAAAATAGACTCCAAGAGGGCATTCAAGGGTGTAAGGGCAGCTAAGATGCTTCCACATGTGATTTGGTGGAAGTGGGAGACTAGGAATTGGTGTACAAGTGGCATTCTTTGGAATATCTTCCCAACTTGAGTTGGCATGAGTCTCCTGGAAGGAATTCGACCCATGGAGGACATTAGAACTTTATAAATGTCAATAAAAAAGAATGAAACCAGCTTTTGATAATTTGTAGAATTTTCAATTGCATTTGTGTAGAGGGAGAGCTAGTGGATAACTAGTTTCTTGCCTTAGCCAATTTCGAGGGTGAAAGATTCCCATCCAAGTTGGTAATTGGAAAGGCCATTCAGACCTTTCATTTGGAGATTTAATGGATTGTTTATTTGCAGGTGTAAGCTACAGGGCAGATCATGGTTTCTTCTATTGCAGCTCACTCCTTCAACCATTTCCAGTTTTGATGGCATATTCTTGATCCTTGAGGGAGGGAATTTTTGGTGAGCTATTGTACTCTTTGGGGGAGATTCTAATGCCCCATTTATTTTGTAATATGAATTAAATACTCTTTTATTCATCTCCAAAAATTTTCAGGTTGAAATTCCAAGTAGAAATGTATAAATCTCAATTTTAATGAAAGAACAGTGCCATTTCCCCACTACCTTGTTGTGAATCAATGTAATGCTGATGATTTCGAATGAATGGATGATTCTATGATATATTTGTGATAAATATACTTCCATGGATGTCTTATACAAGTTTCATGTACTGTACTTGAGCATTTGAAGTATTTTTACTCAGTTTAATTGCATTGGGAGAAGAAATAGTGCCATTTCCCCAAGGGTCAAATTGGTGATTTTTGCAGTTGAATGGGAGAGGTTTGGAACATATATAATAATAAATTAATGGTGCACATGAGACCTTAATAACATCCTTAATACATTCCCTACCTCTGTTCAGAAATTTGAGTGGGTTTGAAGGCATTTGGGAAGCCATTTTCAGTACTTACCCCAGGGGGATTTGAACCCCAAATTACTAGTAAAATTGCATACTTGGTCCAGAATCTTAAGAGAGTTTGCAGAGGTCTTTTGGTGGCCATATTTCATCCTTGAACATCATATTAAATTACTAATATCATTCATACACCTTCCTTGAATATTTGAAGGCATTTGGGGCAAATTTGGGACCTAGAGATCAAAACTAGTCAAAGGTCGAACTAGGGAAAAAAAGTGGAAAATTGCCATTTTAATAAAATTCCTAACAAGGGACATTACACATTTGCAGATCTATATTTGAACAAGGAAATGTATATTCTTACTTTTATTGATGATTATTCAATATTTACATGGGTATACTTTCTCAGATTAAAGTCAGAAGTGTTTAGATACTTTAAATTTTTCAAGACTTATGCAGAAAAGTTTTCAGATAGAAAGATCAAGGCCATTCACACTGATAATGGAGGAGATTATGTCAAGGGTGACTTCCAATCCTTTTGTGATGATGAAGGCATAGAGACGCAGCATATTGTTCCCTACACACCACAACAAAATGGTGTTGCAGAGCGAAAGAACAGAACATTAAAGGAGATGGCAACTTGCATGCTAAAGTCGAAAGGGTTGCACCCTAGTATTTGGGAAGAAGCCATCAACTGTGTTGATTACCTTCAAAATGGATTCCCTCACAAAGGATAAAAAAATATGAGTCTTTTCGAAGCATGGATGGGCTACAAACCTGAAGTATCCCATCTTAGAGTGTTTGGATCCAGAGCGTGGGCAAGGATTCAAACAGAGAAAAGGAGAGCCCTAGATCCACACAGTAGAGAGTGTATACTGGTGGGCTATGCATTGAGTGCAAAGGCCTACAATCTTCTTGATCCTTCTACTATGTCAACATTCCTTGAAAGGAGTGTACAGTGTGAGGAATGGGCACTACATGATGCTCATCCTATTGAGCAAGAGAGATTGCCTACCACACCACCATTGCTTGATGAGCAAGAGAGCAAACCTTCATCTCATGAGAGTTCAGATTCTGAATCTGAAAGTGAAGATGATGAAGAGAAAATGATAGATCCATATCCACAAGATCCTGAAGATGTAGCAGCTGAAAGTGAAGATGAGCAAATGGAAGATCCAGATCCACAAGAACCTAATGATCTTGCACCTAATGACCCTCCTCTTCCTAGATGGTAAACCATTACTATTAGATCTGTCGGAGATCTTATTGGTGATCCACTTGATCAAAGGAGAACCATATCTGATTTTCAGAATGGAAGGTTTCATCCTTCTCACATTGATCATTATGACATTGATCCATTTCTTGCCGATCGATCCTTCTTCAGTAAAGAAGGTCACTTTCCTCCTTCTGGGGTGAGTGATGCCATGCTACATTAGCATCCTACAGTCTATTTTGAAGGCGGGCTTTCTTCCCACTGGGTTTTTCCTCTTTCCTCACTTTATTTATTTAGATTGTTGTAAGGGGTTACTTATGGTCCCAGTTACCAGGGTACTACTAGTTTTTAGTTACTTCCTCATAGTTTGGCTTGTAGGGGGGTGTTGGAATATTCTTACCATCATTATTTATATTTGCATGCTTTGGATGCATTCTGCATGAATGCATGCATCCAGTCATCAGTATGGTAGTCTCCCCAGCACCTGGTGCCTATTTTTAGCCCCCTAAATATTGTGTTTATCCCTCAATATCCCTCCTAACTACCTAGTGCACCTTTTTTTCCTCACCTGGAAGACATATGAACCCTACTACACCTACGTGGACTCTAACAGTCAGTTGCATCATTGATTGACGAGTTCTTTCATTTATTGCTCAGCTTAACTGCTTATAGCTTCCAGTTGTCTGTATCAGAGTGCCACTTGACCTACTGAAAAACTCATGCACCCTCCTTGGAGTATCCTTCCCTACATTTGTGCTCAAATGGATCAGTTAGACTCAGTCAGAATCATTTGACTGAATTTTGACTATTTGTGACTACTACCACTGATTGGGTGATGTCTCCAATGCTATCCAAGCCACACATTGAGGAGAATTCAAATCACCTTTGGCTAATTCGAATTCAGTTGATAGTATTGTTATTGTATTCAGTTTCACAGTGCCAACTTATAGCTGGTATATGATTATACTGCATATTTCTCCAATTCTGAGTTTCTGAGTGATAATTGATTCAATTCTTCTTCTTCCTCTCTGTAATTCTTGAGTGAGATTTGTGAGGTTTGCTCTAGCTATGAGATCTATCCTGTATAATTTCACAGTATTCAACCATTATAATTGAGTTTATTTTCAGGTCCTGTAGCTGATCCAAGGCTGGGTCGAATTTCAGAAAGCTCCAAGAATTCTATGGTTCGAATCTCAGATCTTCTTAGTGATTTCTAGAGCTAGATTGTTGACTAGAAGAGGAGAGGAGTTTATGTAATTTTTGGACAAGAATATTGGATCATATATTATGTAATAACAGTCAATATTAATCTCTTACATCATTCATTACGTTTTATATTGCAGAAGTATGATATTTTCAGTGTTTTCTCCACCCCTTCTATAATTGCCTAGATTTTGACTAGTTTTCATAATGCTTGTGGTAGATGAATGAGAACAGATACAAATTAGTTTGGTTATGTTCCTAATTTTATTTAACATGTTAAATTATCCATTCCATGTCTGAGATAAGGAATTTGTGATCCTTCCTTTCCTATTTGGAAGCTCGTGAAATTAACTAGCTATGCAATCCTGAAATGCCAATTTACTAGAAATTTTGTGAATCTTTCTGAGAAATTCCTTAAAATTTATGGATTGATATATGAATGTATATTGAATTATATTTCATTTTTATTAGCCTCCCTTATTCATAAAAAATCATCCATAGATTTCATCCAAAGTATAGAGTATTACTAGTCTGCATATGCTGGGGTGCCTAGGAGCATTGCAATATATTTCAGCATTGATGATTTTGACCCATAAATGGTCCTAGTACTTTGTTCATAGTTATTAACATCTATCCCAACATTGCTTCCACCCAGAGCTTATGATCCTACCTCCCTTCAGTCAAACTAGCTCACCAAAACATTGTTTTTAATTGATTCTCTGAGGTAGTAAGTTTTTGTATCACTAATCATAGTTGGTACATTACAGTGGTATCAGATCACTTTCCTTGGATCATCCCATGGAAAGTAAATCTCAGATGAAGAAATAACTCATAACTATTTCCAAGTTGCAGCTATAAAACTAGATATAGTCATGGAAGATGAAGGCTATGAGTTATACGAAGAAAAATAAATCGTTTACATTCATGGAGGCCTACCAAGAGGTGATGATGGTTACATTTGTAACCATATGTACATATAGAAATGGGATGCACCACCGATGGATAATCATAAGAAGGAGTTCGAAAAGAGGATATATATAAGTAAAAAAATTCCCTGCCACTACCAGGAGTATCTAGCTTTGAGAGAAGAGATTCGTAAAGCCATTTCCTTCAAAGATTATTTTTATTACAGATTTGGATTTGAGATCAAGGATGAATATTTGCATTTAATAGAGATCAGAAAACCACCCATAGAGGAAACAAGTTGTTTGACCTCTGTGAGCAAAAAAGGAGAAAGAGGAATCAAAAGTGAAGCCTCATTGGATGCCATTATTTCTAGCATGAAGATACTTTTCAGATTCTCTTCAAACAAATTCTCCAATAATACTGCTTCTAAGGTTACCAAGGAGAAATATGCATCGTAGATGCATTATATAGCTTGAAGGAGCAAAAGTAGAGTAACAATCAACCATCAAAGAAGAGGAGCAACAATGTTCCATGAGAAGAGCCATGTGTTTCCTCTAATGAATTCATTGAGCAAGAACAAGAGGACTTCACGCTAAGGAAGGAAGGTAAATATGATCTTGGAATCAATCCGAAGAATATCCTACTAAGTTAATCACAAAAGAGAAAGGATCAACCCTTCAAGCATTCACAGAACATCCTTACAAAGAGAAATACAACCACACTCTAGTTGAGAGTGAACCTGGATATTTGGAGGGGGAGCATGCCATCACCACTTCACATCATGAAGAGATAGATGTGTCACACATGTATTACAACCATTCTAATTTTTGCATTCACCAAATTCCTTTGTTTCATCTTGATATGGCAGCCATTTCCGGTGATAAGGTTGGCAAAAATATCCTTCTAGTACTAAGATACAAATTTTTGAGAAGGCTGAATTTAAAAAAAAAAGAGTTTGCATGATTCTCAAGAGTGGCATGAACACACATGTGATCATATGTGTGTGTCTAATAGTACACATGACATTATGGAGCAGCATCATTTCCAAGGTAAACATAAGGAGTCCTCATATTTATAAGTGCTTCAAGAAAGCATTGACTTGCAGGATGATTTCGAGGCACATGTTTCACTCCAGAGAGATTATGAGCCTATTTCATGTAAGGGAGGATTATCCTTGATTAATATGGATGATTACATTCCATTTGGATCAGAAAGCAAATAATCCTATACATCATTGAATTGGATGGATAGGTACATCACCAAGATGGAAACTCAAGATTGTGCAAGACTAGCTCACATGGGTAAGAGTTATTTTTGCATTAGTAATGGATCTATTGTTGCATTCAAATTTTTTATGATCAATGAGCAACATGAAAGGAACATATGGATGCAATATGATGCTTACCATACATTTCCATTCATACATGGGAGGAAAAATTACATAGTAGATGAAGAGTTATCCCATAGCATGATATTTATAGTAAAGCATGGTGACATTGTGAGGGATACTGAGGGCCTCACCACCATTCGAGGCACAAGTATGGAATACTTACATCAAATTGAGGTCACATGGAAGTCACTACAACAACATGAGAAGGTTCTTGAATACCACCCATCGGGTAGACCACTTGATAGGATGAAGAAACATGAGGTTGAATTGATGATGGATGTGCAATCCATCAATATCATTCATTACAAGAAATTGAAAAGGTTCAAGGAAGGAAATGAAAGGGACCTCAAGAATTTCCTTGACTAGACACACATAAAACCAAGTCTTCTTGCATTTCTTATGGGCCTAGTGAAGATGAAGGTCAGTGTTGTAGAAATTTCTCCCTACGGATAGGTAGAAACTCTCTTAGGATAAAGCGGGATGTACTGACTCTATGCTAAGACAAAAAGGAAACAAATGCTACCTTGTGTTCCTAAACTAATCTTCACAACAAGATTAAATGCATTCAGAAGAGATGAAAGACGTAACTCACCTTCCAATTTGACATTTGTCTCGCTTCTAGCTCTTGATCCTGAAGCTCCAATGTAGAACCCGTTGAAATCAAACAAAGGACAAGCATGCAAGCTTCCAAATACCTTGAAGCAAAGATTAAGTTCAAATCTAAAATAGATACATTTCATATCAAAGATTTATACAATACACATGAAATGGAAAAAACAAGACAAGTTATCTTTTATTACAAACTTGAAGAGTGCTTACAAAGGTTGCTTGATATCCAAGCCAATCCTCCAGCTCCAAGTGCTTCCTCTAGCTATCTCTGCAGAAGTCTGAAGATCATAGGTTTGATGCACCAAAAGTCCTCCCTTTGGCCCATGGAAAGCTTCTCTCTTATAACACATGGGAAGGTTAACCAACAAGAGAGAAGTGTGGATCTATGGAGGGTTTAGTGGATCAGGCCAGCTAAACATAGAGGGGAGTTGAGATCGAATCAGAGGTGGAAATCCCAATGATATCTCTCGAAAGTCAAGATCCCAAAATCCAAGGCAAAAGGTTAATTTTGGACTACTGTGCCCCTAACACTGAGCATAACGCGGTAGTACCGTGCCCCATAGGAGGAGCAAGGCGCGGTAGTGCTAACTACCGCACCCCTGTAGATGTGCAGGGAGCGGTAGTGCTCACAAACAGGGCCAAGTTGGGTTGGCAGATGGTAGAAAAAGGGTTTTGCTTTCAGTGTTCAGTCAGTGTTTTTCACTTTGGATGTTCAGATGATCTTTAAGGGAAACTGTTGTTTAGGTCGCTAGTGCAAGGATGCGACACTAAGACATAATGTGTAATATTGAGGTATAACAGATGCCCCCTAAAGTGTGAGGTCAGAAGAGACTGATGGCCGAAAGACTTTACAAATATAGTGCGGAGATAGCATCGAGGGGAGCAACAAGGAACTGAAACAGAAACAAAATGTCATATATACCACCGAGGCAGGCATTCCCATGCTCGGAAACAATTGAATCAAAGCATGGCTGCCGACCAATACATTGCCGATCCATGAGTACTGAGATGATATAGACTGTAGACAAATCATGGCTACTATGAACAAGCGTAGATCCATGAGACAATAATGGAATAGCCACGACCAATACATAAGTGGAACTGTGTGACAATACAAAAAAATATTCATTGCAACCTGGACGTAATCAAAATACAAAAGGGTGTCCAGGGTCTTCTACTCGATCACAAACGATGCGAATCTAGCCATGTGATTACAAGGTGTTGAAGTCGAACATGGTAGAAACCATTTGATTACCGGTCAATGATGTGAACCGTTAACAAATGCGAGGGAAATCACCAATGATGACAATGATCCCCAAGGTATCTATAGTACATCTCAATGAAATGCGAATAAACGAGTTGATGTCAAGCATTCGAGAGATCATTCAATCAGAGGTCATTGATGAAAACCTACTATTGAATACGAGGAAACCTGCCATTAAGGCATGCAGGAACCAAGGTACTAGTGGTTGACTCCTAAGCCTAATTCCTGGATAGTGATTTGATGTCGACAGGAATAGACTCGTCGAAGGTGGGCCATAATGATTCCCACATCATCGACATGAAATCAGAACGAGAGATAGTATGGACTGATGAAACAATAGAATATGTACTGACACAAAGGGAAGGTTTGACATGAAGTGGAGCTGGATTCAAAGTAATAACCCTTTGAACATATGACGGCATGAAACAGAGCTTGGTAGTAGGGACTACTTGAACAGACAGAACCACAGGAAGTGTGAACTCATAGAAATAATGAGGATGCATGATCATAATGATGACACTATCAGTAAGACTGACTACCCAAAACAGACAAGGTGAGGATGCATGCCATGTTCAAAGGTGACGACTCACAAGCTGCCAACAAGGTAAACTTGACTCATTTTCCCATTTTCCCCCCAACATGATGGACGAGTACCTCTTTGTTTTTTTTTATAAGCTTGAGGAGGATAATAGATGCTCGGTATAGCTCATCTCATAGATGAGTCCAATCTCACATGTTTTTTGAACCTGAGAAATGAGGGGTTTGTCCCAAAGTGGGCCCTTCGATGTTTGATTTTAATGAGTCCAAGGAAGGAAAACTCAGTCGTCATTTTATGTTTAGAGAGTCTGAAAAGAACTAAAGAAGACTCCAACTGTCCTTTTTCGTACAGTTATCCTCATCGCCCGAAAAAGGGTAAAACAACACGGGAGAGGACTCTTCCAGTCATGATTGGATGGAGTATTCCTTTTTCGTAAGTAGTGCCCCCTAGTCCGAAAAAGGTGTAAACTATCACTAGGGAGACGATCATTCAAATCCTTTTACAAGCGTGAACGAATCAATTTCGCTTGGCCATCTTTTCCTATTTTAGGAGTTTGAAAAGAGCTTAAAGAGGACTCCATGTACAACTTTTTCATGGTTGATGACTGAGTACGACAAAGGAAAAGTAAATTCGGCACAGTTTCTTTTCCGTAAATAGTCTAGCGAGGCCGGATAAAGTGATAAACCTATACTCGTTAGACACACATTTTTACTCCAATTGTTTAACGAGCAAAATAATGGTATCAAAAGCACTCGAAATCTTTTTCATGTTTGGATCCAGAGCACGAAAAAGGAAAAGTAAGCTCAAACACCATCTTACTGTTTTTAACGAGCTCGAAGATAGGCTGGAAGAATGCTCATGATGTCTGCTTCATTTTTTAATGATCTTGTAATAGAAAATGAACTATGCTTAGGATAATTTTTAGGGTTTAATGAGCTTGAAACCTAAAAAGGAAAGTATGCTCGAAAATGTTCCCAATGGTGAACTTCTTCCCATCATGAATTCCAAAGGTTGGTACATGCCCCTAGCATGATTGCTAGAAGTAAGTGACTTAGCTCCAACGTGGTGTGGAGAGGCGATCGAGTTGACTTCAACGTAACTTCCATAGGTTGAAGACATGCCCCCAAGCTTCATTTCATTCGCCTAAGGTATATGCGAGTGAAAAGAAGGTTCGGGTACTAAGTCTACGAGGAGACTCGACTCAAAGGGAAAGGATATGTTTAATTTTTTAACGAGCTTGAAACAGGAGTAGAACTTTGCTCAGACTACTGGTTTCATTTTTTAATGAGCTTGAAGCCAAAGGTAAACTCTGCTCATGGTTAAGGCCCATTGATGGGTTCCCTCCCAACATGATGACCAGAGGTTGGTAAATGCCCCAAGCATGATTGCTAGCGGCTAAACATGCCTCCCAAACTTCGTTTCATCTGACTACTCTTCTTCCTTACCCAAAAATCCTGGCTACTAATTCGAATGTGTTCACCAGGGGGGGTAGGGAGAACCAGGACCAAGTGACCCAGGTAGATGAAATGAAGGTTCAAATCCTAACTCTAGCGAGAGACTCGAACAAATGGAAGGGAGATCTATTTCATTTTTACACAAGCTTGAAATAGATAATAACAATGCTTGAAAGGGTCCTTTTTATTTTTTTAATGAGCTTAAAACGGAAAGAAATTATGCTCGAAGGTAGTTTCATTTTTACACAAGCTTGAAACCAAAATTAAACTATGCTTGGGATTGGTTTCATTTTTACACAAGCTCAAAACCAACGGTAAACTGTGCTTGAGGGTTAGTTTCATTTTTTAACGAGCTTGAAACAAAGAATAAACTATGCTCATAGGAACCTATTTCATTTTTTAACGAGCTTGACATAGAAAGGGAACTATGCTCATAATGATGGTTGGTTTCATTTTTACACAAGCTTAAAACCAAAAGTAAACTATGCTTGGGATGATGGTTGGTTTCATTTTTACATAAGCTTAAAACCAAAAGTAAATTATGCTTGAAATGATGGTTGGTTTCATTTTTACACAAGCTTAAAACCAAAAGTAAACTATGCTTGAGAAAATGGTTTCATTTTTTAACAAGCTTGACACCGAAATAGAACTTTGCTCCAAGTGTTCCCCATTAGGGGGAAAAAACCACTAAAACATGTGGAACATTTAAGGAAGTCTGGTGACTAGGAGTCATGCGATGAGTGGGCGTCACAAAGGAAAGCTGATCGATAGTCACAACATTCCCATGATGGGGAAAATGCATCACTCAAAAGAGTGAGGACACGACAGCCTTCATTGCATAGACGTAATCACGTCCAAGGAGTATATTAAAATCTAAGGGACCTTGGACAACCATGACATCAATACAGACAGTTTTCCCTCCCAAAGTGATATATAACTGAGGAAGGGACCCTAAAGGTCCAGTGGGCCTTCTATTGAAAGCCAGTATCTGGTCAATGATGGGCACAAGCCGAGGAGAACCTAAGGCTTGCCAAGCAGTTGAGGATAGAATACTAACAGAAGCTCCTTCATCAACTATCGTACGAAAAATTTCTTTATCGGAAACTCCTACAGATATTTGAAAAGGAACACTCGAAGGAAGACGAGATTCTGTTAGACCATTCCAATCAAAGGAAATGACTCATTACTTGGAGGGGGTCTCGCAGAAACGGACAGGGTTTCCCCTTGCCAAGGACATTCTGAACCGATAAGGAAAACATCAGTGGTTTCCAATTCACTCTCGCTTGGAAGATAAGAATGAGACGAAGATTGTGTCAAGATGACTGCTTCAGTCTGGAATTTCTTCAATGAAAGAGCGGGATCGAGTGGAGATGACAGCGACTCGATCACTTCACTCTCGGAAGGGAGAGTGGGATCAATTGTAGATGAAACTGAATTGATCACTTGGTCAACCAGCGGGGGGTCGGGGGACAACTTACTATCGTTTGTTGGAAGCACTGGTTGAGAACTAGTAATATCTTCCAACCACCGCGAAGCTTCATCCATGCTTCGAAAAAGTAAAGTACATTGCATACCCTTGCATATCAAACAGGGATATAGGACTTTACCCTTTCGACCCTTCACCAAGGGGTCACTGGTTGAGGGAGTTTCATCAACATGATGGTCAGAGGTTGATGATACAAGTGGTTTGGAGTTTTTAGACCACACTTTTGATACACGGGAAAGACTAGGACAATCCTTGAGAAGGTGATCACCCTTGTAGAGTTTGCAAGGGAACTTGGGCTTATGAAGTGTTTTCGTAGAATGGGTGCCATTAGAGGCAACTAATTTATGCTTGGTCTCTTCCTTATCCTTCTTCTTCTTAACTTTCCTTTTCTTCTTCTTCTTATCCTCCTAGTTACTAACACTATTGCTTTGATCAGGCGAGGAAGAAGGAATGGAAGAAGATTCATCCAACGAAGAAGGGGAAGGATTAGTTTGGGATTGACCCTCTCATGGTGGAGAATTAACATTCGAAACATTGGGTGCAATCGGAATTACCGGATTGAATAACCATACCAGTAATCCTATGGTTAATCCAGGAAGATTTAATGTGGCGATAAAGGGAGGACCAATATCTCCAACTAGAGGAAAAGTAAAAGGTACCCCTTGAAAAGGGGTCTCCGGATTGGTAGTCCCAGAAGGAGCATGGGTGCATGGAGGTAGATTCTCCATGAAACAAAACTAAGTGATGTAGATGAAGTCTTGTTAAAAAGAACTCAAAAACCCTCACGCAACCGAGCGTGCGAAAGGAGAGCTAGGAAAAGATAAGGCTCATAGGCCAAAAGATCAAGCTCAAAAAACTATACTGAGTTCGATGCCATAGTAAGCGAGCTGTACAACAAAACGGCTAGAATGCCAACAAGAAGCCCTACAAAGAAAAAGACCCTCTACAAGATAGCAAGAAAAACCTCCTAACTAAGAGTTGGAGACCTCAACAAAATGTATCCTTCTCAAGGTGATGAAATCCAAGTCAGACAATACAAAATGAGAGACCAATAATGGAAGGATATCCCTCTACCGAAAGGGATCCTGGGTAAAGAGCCCTAGAATAAAAGTCACTAAACTACCTCGTTCATGACATGTTGGAAAAGGTTTTCGGCGCTTCTGCCTTATAACCCTTGCATTACTATGAATACAAGGAATACAATGATCGATGTTGCCTTAGGGCTAAGTGGAGTGCGGCATTCGACAGATTCCGTCCGGTTCTCAATCTCACGGCGGTTTAACCCCTGAAAATGTAAAACAGTCAGGAGGCCCCTCCACAAACTGGTGTATGACCGTGTCAACAAATACTAGAGGATTTTAGTTCCCTAAAGACAACGACTATGTCTCAGATGAAAAATGACAAGGGGGAATTATTTTGATGCCTATCCCCGGTGTCCTACCTAACTATCAAATTCTTTTATTTCCTCAAGTGAGGTTAATGTTGGTTTAGTTAGGGAGATTAATTTCAGAGGCTGTCTTACACAATTGGGTTATGGAAGTGCAACTTGGTGATGTTGTGACGACTCAAACCATGCAAATGAGAATGAATCGAAATGAGCCTTTCTCTTCGATGAAGACTAGCTAAAGTAAGGAAGAATTCTTTCCATTCCAAATATGCAGAACCCAATGCACATGCAATTTTATTTCATTTCAAAATGATAGAAAGAAGTAAAATATGTACCCAAAACTAACCCAAAGCAATGAAAAAGTTCTTCATATGAACACCAAACGTAACGATTCTAATCCATTTCCTATGTTTTTACACTTGAAAAAGACACATCCAAGCTACGGAAAGAAAGATTCTACAAACGTTTCCAATTAGATGGAAGACAAAGAAAAGAACTCAACAATTCTATCTTTAACTCGAATGTACACAAATCTGAAACAAGCCTTTCTTCTCCTTATGAATTTGAGACCAAGAATTGCAAATGATCAAATTAAAGCAAGAAGAACATATATTTTTTCCAGTTTCGTGAATATAGCAAAAGAGTGACAAAACCAAGCTTCTCTTTGGACTAAAGCGGAGACAAGGAATCAATCTTTCCAAACAATCATTAGATAGGATGTAAAGGAAATAAGATGCCAAGCAATCCAAACACACCAAACCAAAAAATGATCTCTAAACCTTAACATGGGTCAAAACAACTGTAGGATGCACGATTCATGCCCCCCCCCCCCCCCGGCCATGAGGGGAATTTTTTTTCAAAAATAGAACCCATTTCGCTTAAAAATGCAAGCAAAACACTAGTATTTACTCAAAGGGCCAACATGGATCCAAATCTCGAAAAGACCCAAAAATAACCAAACAAACCAAATAAACACACTTTCCAGGAACTACCACGGGCCTGAAGGCCACCTGGGAGCGGTACTGATAAACTACCGTGCTCTAGACAACACTTAAGGGGTGGTACTGCTAGAATACCGCGCTCTAGACAGTGGTTAAGGCATGGTACTACTAGACTACCACGCTCTATACAGTGGTTAAGCCGCGCTACTACCGCTCTGTAGGAAATTACGAGGATGCGGTAGTGTCTGAACATGGGGAAAGAGGTGGAATTTTAAGAAAATATTTTGACTTTCCAAGGGTTTCCAACCCAGAGGACTTACTGATCTATAACAGAAGCCTAATGCAAAGAACAAGGAAGTGAATAAGGGTGAAATAACCCAATTATTACAATCAATGATTGAAATTGAAAGCAAACTTCACAAGCAAAGAAAATGGATTCAAAGTCCCCAGCGGAGTCGCCATTTTTTGTTGTAGAAATTTCTCCCTACGGATAGGTAGAAACTCTCTTAGGATAAAGCAGGATGTACTGACTCTATGCTAAGACAAAAAGAAAACAAATGCTACCTTGAGTTCCTAAACTAATCTTCACAACAAGATTAAATGCATTCAGAAGAGATGAAAGACGTAACTCACCTTCCAATTCGACGTTTGTCTCGCTTCTAGCTCTTGATCCTGAAACTCCAATGTAGAACCTGTTGAAATCAAACAAAGGACAAGCATGCAAGCTTTCAAATACCTTGAAGCAAAGATTAAGTTCAAATCTAAAATAGATACATTTCATATCAAAGATTTATACAATACACATGAAATGGGAAAAACAAGACAAGTTATCTTTTATTACAAACTTGAAGAGTGCTTACAAATGTTGCTTGATATCCAAGCCAATCCTCCAACTCCAAGTGCTTCCTCTAGCTATCTCTGCAGAAGTCTGAAGATCATAGGTTTGATGCCCCAAAAGTCCTCCCTTTGGCCCATGGAAAGATTCTCTCTTATAGCACATGGGAAGGTTAACCAACAAGAGAGAAGTGTGGATCTATGGAGGGTTTAGTGGATCAGGCCAGCTAAATAGAGAGGGGAGTTGAGATCGAATTAGAGGTGGCAATCCCAATGATATCTCTCGAAAGTCAAGATCCCAAAATGCAAGGCAAAAGGTTAATTTTGGACTACCACGCCCCTACCACTGAGCATAATGCAGTAGTACTGCACCCCAAATGAGGAGCAAGGCATGGCAGTGCTGACTACTGCGCCCCTGTAGATGTGCAGGGAGAGGTAGTGCTCACAAACAGGGCCAAGTTGTGTTGGCAGATGGCAGAAAAAGGGTTTTGCTTTCAGTGTTCAGTCAGTGTTTTTCACTCTGGATGTTCAGATGATCTTTAAGGGAAACTGTCGTTTAGGTCGCTAGTGCAAGGATGCGGCACTAATACATAATGTGTAATATTGAGGTATAATAGTCAGAATAGAGTACATGGGCATAAGGAACAAAGTCCTTAACATGGAGAAGATTCAGAAAGCAAAGACTACAACCCAAGGTAAATTTTCACATATGCTTTCTGATAGAGATTATTTGCATGATATTCTTCATATGTTGCAGGAAGCATACTTGAAGGATGATGAATATATTTTCAAGATCAATGATGAGTTGATGGCCACCCAATATGCTTTGAGAAGCACTCAAAGTTCCCTCTTGGAATCCAAGATGGAGATAAAACAATTTCACCAAGAATTGCAAAAATCGCATACTCCCTCCTACATTCAAATTAGACATCCTCTTTCGGTTGATGACATTCAGAGTTTTATGGAGGAACCTCATTATATGGTGGTTCATGAGATTCGTGATGACATGCATGTGCTTGAGGATTTTAGAGATGCAGATGATGATTTCCCAACACATACTACCTTCCAGAGCCAAATTGAGCTTCTTCTTGGAGTGAGTCATTCTGCCAATGAGGAGTCAGTAGAGCTCATGCTTGATGGACCAGACTTTGATGGAGTTGATGCATCTCCATATTTGGTAGATACGTGTTGCATAAATGTCATTTCCCCAATTTTGGTTCATCCAGTGCCATGGGTGAAAAGGGACAAGATCAACCCCTAAGGGAATTAAATTGTATTAATTATATTTTCTTGGAATTAATTTTAGCCTGTCTCACAAATTGGAAAATTTATTTATTAAATTTAATTTTGATAAATAAAATTAATGGATAATGAGCAAGTGGGCCAAGAGGGCACCCATGTGGAAGATGTTTCCAAAATGGATTAAGGGTTGAAGATATGGCAAGTAGATGAAGAGAAGGAAGGTGGAGATAAGGTTTCCAAACCAGAAAAAAAGAAACAACTAGAAAAATCTGAGGGTGCACTTGCAAAAAAAAAAACAGTCCAGTTTACCAAAAAGGAAACATCATGAATGATGTAGTTTCGATTTCAATGTCCAGTTCACAAGGAAAGCAAGTTCTAATGCAAGAAGGAAACATCTAAGGTCAAGGAGGGCGCAGTTTCTAAAGGAGAAAGCTTGTAAGTCAAAATTAAGGAAAGTATGTCCACTCATGGGTGACCTATTCTCACAGGTCACCAAGCCAAGTAACTTGCTCAACAAGTCATCCTGAATTTTATAAAAGAAGCCAACCAACTCCATTTGAGAACTTTTGCCATTGTGAGTTTATGAGTGAAGCATTTTCGCTTCTCAAGGTTTGGTGATGTGCCCAAGCTAATCAATGGGTGATGTGCCCCATTCTTCTATTCTACTTCTCTTCTCTAATATTCTCTCAGGATTTCCAGCCATGGAGATCTGATATGTAGGTCCATATAATCCAATACTAAGAAGAACCCAAGCTTACAATGATTTATCATCATATAGGGTACATTTGGAGGAGACAACATTGAAGGGCTGAAATGGAGGTTTCGAGTTCAACACTTCTGATATTTATGGGACGTGAGAATTGTTCCATTGCGTTCGGAGGGCTGTTACCAGTAGGAAACACTTTTTACCTCATCGAAAAAGGTGTTCGGATGACCAAGATACAACCATTTTCAGCGGAGCCAAGATTTCATGTGTTAAGGAGCGCACGTGTGTAGTTCCAGTTAAGTGAATGCGCCCAATGCAGATTAGGAATCCCAGTACAAATCCATACTCTGTTTCATACCTGTTGAATACCAAAATACACTTTTATAACAGATATTTGGTCATTACATCTCTTCTTCCACTTATTCTATGGCCCTATGAGGGGATTTTCTAGTCTACAAGTCTTTGTACTGAGGTGGAGCTATTAAATGAGTACAAACTTGGTTCAGTGAGTAATATTTTGACTTAATGCTGTTAATTACATTATATTAGAGCCTTATAATATTTCAGAACAGAGTATTACATTTAAATAAAGTCAATAACTAACTCAGAATCGAAGACTAGCTCATTGAGCATTGTTTATTGACTAGTTTTACCAAAGTGACTGTCAAATTTATTCTAAATGTTAGATATCCTTTCTGTAAGTTGTAGGAGTTCATTAATACACCATACAATCCATATCATCTCATAATTTAAAATTTTGGAAGGATTTACCCATTGTTTGTAAATATTGAAAATTGACTAGATCTGTCATCCCGACAAGGTCTAAAACTTCCAAACCAATCCTACTCTTCCCAAATATTTCTGATTGTTTTCCAAAACATCCACTGAACCTATTTGACCATAATAAATCATTATTGTACCCACCCAATCTAGTAAGCATATGTTGGTGCACCCAGGAAGCTTTGCGGTAGACTTCAGCGGTAGCTGATGTCCGAAACATAAATGGCCCCAGTGCTTTGTGCTTAGGACTCTCCCTCTAATGTTATTATTTGCTGCTGCAAATTTCCCCATACAAATTCTAGAACTGAAAGTTCATGCCACCGTACTCAAATTCAGTCTCCATCCCCATCATTGACGTCCTGCTTGGTTTAAAAGATTTATTAAGAAATTTAACCAGTGAATTTTATTAAAATTTATGAAGTTGAGTTAATATCTTGGTTAAATATTCCCAAGGATATTACATTGGTATCAGAGCACTTTCCTTGGCTCATCCTATGGAAAGTAATTCTCATTGGAAAAGTATCTCAGCACTATCTTCAAGATTGCAGATGTGGAATTAGTTCCAGTTATGGAAGATTTAGACTTTGAGTTGTATGAGGAAGAAGATTATTCTTATGAGGAGTATGATGAATATTATGATGAGTAGTATGAAGAATATTGTAGACAATATGAGGAAGAGAATTCCCAAGAAGTACCTTCCATAAGCATCTCCCATGAGATCATGATTGACAGAACAGACTATGGTTATTCTGATAGCCATATTCAGGAAAAAGTTGCATGTTCTACAGTCAAAGGCCAACCTTCTATGGAAGAGATAATAAAAGATATCAAAGTTTCATTGGATGCATGTGACTTCACAAGAATTTTTGGATCCTCTTCAAGAAGAGCCTCCAAGAATATTTATCCTAAGACAACCAAGGAGAAGCAAGACCCAAAGACCAATCATGAGATTGTTGAAAGAATGGGAGTAGAATCCATTACACGCTTCTATGTTGAGGATTTCAAGATCACCTCAGAGGATATTGGTAAGCTTAATGATGGTGAGACATATTTTGGATCAGATACAAAAGAAGAACCTAAATCAGATCCAAAGTCACCACGTGAGCTACATAGTGAAGCAAAAGATGACCACACATCAGTTGGATGTGAACCTAGAGAATGGGTGGCAGAACAAGGCACCAAAGCTCCACTGTTTGAAGGGAGAAGTATGATGAAAAGGTATGGACCTCAATCAGATTTTTGTACCTATGTTCCTTTTGGAAATCATCAGAATAAAATAGAATACATTGTCAATAATGTGTGCCATGATGTGGAGAAACTAGTTCCCCGTAAGGAAGCATTTAATTCTCAATGCTTAGCTCCTTAGAAACCAATGACTGTGGGAACATCGGGAGACCCTCAAAGTGTGGAAGAAAGAGGGAATACCATGGTTAGATATCAGCATATTTGCAATAGCCATGAGGATGATGAGTCACCAAATCCTTCGTCAGAAGGAGAGTAAAAAGATCCATGCACAACTAAAGATCCAACGGTCAAACATTCGATTGTTGGAAATGTGGAAGGTGAAATCACTCCCAATTTCTTTATGCGTGATTTCAAGATAAGTGCAGAAGATATCGGGAATATTGATGATGGTATGACATATTTGGATCAGATCTAAAAGAAGAACATCAATCAGATCTGAAACCATCATTGGAACTTTAGGTTGAGGTGGAAGACAAGCCCAAATCAGCTGGGTGTAAACCAAGGAATTTGGGAAAGAAGCATGTTGCCATAAAAACACCACATGAGGAGGAAATTTGGGCACAAAGGTGTGGCTTCAATTCTTATTTTGCATGCCTTTTTTGCAACCCAAAATGGAAGCCACTTCCAATGAGAATGATGGATTAGAAGATCCTTCTAGTGTCAGAATTCAGAATTGGGAGAAGGCTGATTTGCAAGAAGCAGAAGAGGAGGTTCACCCACTAGAAATTATTTCCATGATTGGACCATTAAAAATGAGTGAGGAAAAAATCAAGGCACTGGAAAACCTCCATGAACTTAATGCTTTGATCTCTCACTGTTGTTGGAGAACTACATCAATGGAGGAGCAACCCTTTGTTGAAAATTTTGTGCACATGTGGGAAGTAGTAGGAAGCCTAAAAGGAAATTTCTCTTAGCTGCTTTATGATAGAGATCACTTGCTAGAGCTTGTGAATATCTACTATAATGCTGCAATAAGGAATGATGAGGAGACCAGCAAGCTCACTTATATGTTGGAAACTACCCAGGATTCTCTAATCGGTACTCATAGTGCTCGTCAAGAATCTGGAATCAGATTGAGCAGCTTAATGAGAAGTTGCGAGAATCACTTTTAACCTCCCATATTTCACAAAGTCACAATAACATGGCTAAATTATTTCATGTTCCAAGGGAGGAACTTCATGATTTGGTGTATCATGAGTAATAGTATGTTTGGTATGTGCTTGAGGAATGTGCAGACAGAGTTGAATAAAAACAAGCACATGACCTTTTCCAGAATGAACTTGAGAGGTTCATTGAAGAAAGTCACTCTTCCAAGGAAGAGCCAGATGAGTACACCATAGATGGATCAGCCATCAATGGAGAGGATACATCCACAACTTCAGTGGATGAAATGTTTAGAAGTATGGCTCACCATTCCTCATTCCCCACTTCAAATTCATCCACAAATTTTGGGAATGAAAATTGGGTAAAAGAATTCTTCCTCTTGGTGTCACATGATGAGCAGGAGGATCCTAAAAGTGAGGCCTATGACATGTTCCTTAACCCACAGTAGTTGAGGAAGCCCATGCATATGTGTGCAGCCAATTTTGACCAGGAGGCATCAGATCTACACTTACCTTCAATGTGTGGGCCAATTGATGGAGTTTTGCACCCTTGGATCAATGGTAGAGAGTTGAGCCATTGGATGAAGAGGGGAGCACTTGTGGAGTTCCATAGAGATCACGAGATCTCTTTATTTGAGGAGGACATACATATGGATGATCACATTCCATATGATTCAACAAATAAAAGTGTTTATCCATCCATTGGTTGGATGGGTAGAGGCATCATTGCAATGAAGACCTTGGAAGGTAAAAGGTTCTCTTGTTTTTGCAATAAATTTTTTGTTATAACTGACATTGTCTTGAATTGTGAGAAGAAACAAAGATGTATTTTTCAGCAATTATATGTCTTTAGTACACATGCACAAGAGATGCATTCTGATTTTCATTCTCTCAAGAAGTTCTATGTTTGGTGGAGAAGTCTCACAGCTATTCAGTTTTGCATTGGGAGTGGCACACTTCCAGCAGGGTGGATGGATCCTAGCATACCCTGGAGTGACAAGTTGTTACAAGTAACAATGATGATGGATGTTATTCATTAGGGACAATGGGATCCAGGAATTCCTTGGAGTGACAACTTTCTAGAGGTGACAGAAAATTTTGGGTCCTTACAGAGGAAGCAGTGGGATCCAGGAATTCTACTCAATTATCTTAACTGGGTTAAGATTTTTGTTCATGATTTAGTGCAGATAGAGTTTACAGTGCATTTTATTCTTCATAGTGCTATTACATTTTATTCAGATCTTTTTGAAGGCCCCATGTTTAATTTTCAGAATGCTCAGTAGATGGGGACAAGTATAATTAGAGTGGTGCAATAGAAGCTTGGTGGAATCCTAACATTGCTTGAGGACAAGTAATCTTGGGAAGGGAGGACTTTCATGTCCCCAATTTTGGTTCATCCAGTACCATGGGTGAAAGGGGACAAGATCAACCCCTAAGGGAATTAAATTGTATTAATTCTATTTTCTTGGAATTAATTTTAGCCTAAGTCTCAGAAATTGGCAAATTTATTTATTAAAGTTAATTTTGATAAATAAAATTAATGGATAATGAGCAAGTGGGCCAAGAGGGCACCCATGTGGAAGATGTTTCCAAAATGGATTAAGGGATGAAGATATGGCAAAAAGATGAAGAGAAGGAAGGTGGAGATAAAGTTTCCAAATAAGAAAAAAAGAAACAACTAGAAAAAGCTAAGGAGGGCGCACTTGCCAAAAAAAATAGTCCAGTTTACCAAAAAGGCAACATCCTAAATGGTGTAGTTTCGATTTCAATGCCTAGTTCACAAGGAAAGCAAGTGCTAATGCAAGAAGGAAACATCTAAGGTCAAGGAGGGCGCAGTTTCTAAAGGAGAAAGCTTATAAGTCAAAATTAAGGAAAGTATGTCCACTCATGGGTGACCTATTCTCACAAGTCACCAAGCCAAGTAACTTGCTTAGCAGGTCATCCTGAATTTTATAAAAGAAACCAACCAATTCCATTTGAGAACTTTTGTCATTGTGAGTTTATGAGTGAAGCGTTTTAGCTTCTCAAGGTTTGGTGATGTGCCCAAGCTAATCAATGGGTGATGTGCCCCATTCTTCTATTATACTTCTCTTCTCTCATATTCTCTTAGGATTTGCAACCATGGAGATCTAATATGCAGGTCCATATAATCCAATACTAAGAAGAACCCAAGCTTACAATGATTTATCATCATATAGGGTACATTCAGAGGAGACAACATTGAAGGGCCAAAATGGAGGTTTCGGGTTTAGCACTTCTGATCATTTATGGGACATGAGAACTATTACATTGCATTTGGAGGGTCATTACCAGTAGGAAACACTTTTTGTCTCATCGAAAAAGGTGTCTGAATGACTGAGATACAACCATTTTCACCGGAGCCAAGATTTCATGTGTTAAGGAGCGCACGTGTGTAGTTCCAGTTAAGTGAATGCACCCATTGCAGCTTAGGAATCCCAGTACAAATCCATACTCTGTTTCATACCTATTGAAGACCAAAATATACTTTCAAAGCAGAGATTTGGTCATTACATCTCTTCTTCCAGTTATTCTATGGCCCTATGAGGGGATTTTCTAGTCTACAAGTCCTTGTACTGAGGTGGAGCTATTAAATGAGTACAAAATTGGTTCAGTGAGTAATATTTTGACTTTCTACTGTTAATTACATTATATCAGAGCCTTATAATATTTCAAAATAGAGTATTACATTTAAATAAAGTCAATAATTAACTCAGAATTGAAGACTAGCTCATTAAGCATTGTTTATTGACTAGTTTTACCAAAATGACTGTCAAATTTATTCTAAATGTTAGATATCCTTTCTATAAGTTGTAGGAGTTCATTAATACACCATACAAGCCATATCAGCTCATAATTTAAAATTTTGGAAGGATTTACCCATTTTTTGTAAAGATTGAAAATTGACTAGATCTGTCATCCCGACAAGGTCTAAAACTTCCAAACCAATCCTGCTCTTCCCAAATATTTCTAATTGTTGTCTAGAACATCCATTCAACCTATTGACCATAATAACTCAGTCTTGTACCCACCTAGTCTAGTAACCATATGTTGGTGCACCCAGGAAGCTTTGGAGTAGACTTTAGCCTGGCTGATGTTCGAAACATAAATGGCCCTAGTGCTTTGTGCTTAGGACTCTCCCTTTGATATTATTATTTGCTGCTGCACATTTCCCCATACAAATTCCAGAACTGAAAGTTCATCCCACCATCCTCAGATTCAATCTCAGTCCCCATCACTTACTTCCTTCCCTGCTCAAAAAATTATCAAGGAAATAACTAGTAAGTTTGTGAAAATTTCTGAATTGGAGTTAATATCTTGGTCAAATATTCCGAAGGATATTACAATAAATTTGGTTCATATTTGTACCAATGGCAAAGAGTTGAGCCATTGAGAGCACTCACATAGGGAAGCATCTTGCTTCCTATTCGGAGCATTGGGTTGGAGTGTCTCTTCTTTCCCTATCTGGGAGAAAAGACACATGAGTGATATTCTTTATTGCATTTATGGAGAATTATTGGATACATTTTACATTTTTTGTGAGCAGCATGGGCCTCCATGGACTTTTGATGGTGCATATTCTCTTTTTGATTGGACATGGGACTTTCACCTTGTCATTGGAACAACAATGTTTTAATTTTTGGTATGTGTGTGCATTGGGCATATGAAGTACAATCTGATTTGCATGTGCTTGGGGAGTTTGAGTTCAAGGAGAATGAAGAACAAGAACCTATTCATTACCAGAGAAATTATGAGTTGCCTCTAGGTGATGGTTGTACAGTTTTGAAGGAGGCACATGATCTCCCTTTCGTTGAGACTACCATGATGGATGACTATTATAGAGAGTTGATTCACCCTTCTCCATCCATATCACTAAGTTGGAGTATGCATTCATCCACTAATTTGGTGGATAGTTACATAAGGGAGTTGAGTACCCCAAGAGGTAAGTTTGTTGTTTGCATTAGTGGAAATCTTATGGACACATCATCCATCTTTTGTGATCAGTTGTATAGGAATTTATGATGGCTATGTGATGTCTTCAATATACTTGAATGGACATGAGATTTTCAGATATCACTCTAGTGTTCATCATATTCCAATGGAGTAGGCAGAGTATGGAAAAAAGTGAGAGAATCCATGATATGCCTTTGAGGCATGGTTTGCAATCCCTTTCGCTATAATCTACCCAGTAGAGATCTCTACAATATCAATTGGGTTAGGACCAAATACCACTTTGTTTGGTGAACCTGTGTGACTCAATTGATATAAAGACAACAAATTTGCTAACAAAGAAGGCACAAGTAGAACATGTTTGAACTTTCCATGCTCTAATTGTATTGTTCCCTTCCCTTCAGCTGAGATATGAGAATCATCATGTGAGTAATAGGACCATCATTGTTGGCACGCAATTTGGATGAGTTAGCATCGCAACATCGTGGATGCTACGCAAGGACGAAGATACTACGAAAGGAGGAAAGCAGCGTGCAAGGCAATTAGCTTATGTAGTTTTGGGTAATTTGGACTGCATTTTGTGGGCTTTGGGTCATTTGGACCGCAATATGTGGGTTTTTGGGTCATCTTTTTGTAGAGTTTGTTAAGAAGTAGTTAGGCGGTTGCTTAAGTGGACCGTAAATGTAAAGGCGCGAGCCTATAAATAGACATAGGATTGTAATTGTTGATATACCGAGTTGGAGATCCACGAACTGATGAATCAAAGAGACAGTTGAGAACAGATGATTTTGCTTGTTTGTTGATCTGGGTATGCGACAAAGGAATTATTGTTGTATCTATGGGTTATTGCTGAGGTTAATATGATATGATTTTGAGAATAATTACTATGTCTTTTCCCTTGTGATGAATGCATTATGTGATCTGAATCTGTGAATGATGCGATGTTTCCTTGTTGCGATTAATGTTTTACTATTAAATTTGTTGCGCAATTATGGTTTTGTTGATAGTGCGATCTATTGATTGATGCTGTGAATTATGTATAAGTGCTTGATTTGATTGCTTAGATCTATTTATGAATGTCACAATAAGTTGATTAAGTTGATGCACAAAGTCCTCCTTCATTCGGCGGAAGCTTGGTTCCGTCAACTCTCCCTTGAACATCTTGGGTGAGACCTCATCTACTCTGCAGGTGTTGCTAGACAGGGTAAAACCTGTATGGGCTGATGCTCAGGGATATCATGGTGGTTTGGGTGTCAACAGTGTGAGGAACCCCTGTCGACTGGGTTTGTGTCAACAAATGGTTTCGTTGCTAGGACCTAGCGTGAAGTGACAGGAGCACATGTTGTGGCATCGGAAAAAACCAGAAATTCAAGATTGGTTCAACCTAAAGTTGTGGGAATTTGCTGAGAAAGAGAACCGAAACCCTGGGTTGACGACAGACTGGTGGTTGGTGAGGAATATACATGATGGTCCGCATGAATATTTTTTCTGCGAGTTCCCAATCATCTTGTATGAATGGTTAGCTAAGTTGACCTTTCAGAATCGAAATTTCCAGGGTGGTTAGCCGACGTCTTGGACCCCAGCACTAATCTAGGAGCTACAAGAAGTAGACAACAAGGCATCACGGGATGTCTAAGTTTGGCTCAAAAACATATTGGAAGGCTACATCACTGAGTTTGCGATGGATACAAAAAAGTATTATAGTGAAGCAGAGAGGGAATTTTTTAGTGGACCATGAGGTAGGTTTCTGCAGTCGCTATAGTTGTCTATTAAGATGCTCATTTGCGAAAAGGGCATACTGAAGATGCACCTTGATCAGTAAAAAAACCTTGGTGGGCGGAGGCTGTGGATACCGCAGTAGAAGGGGGCGGTGAATGGAATGATATGGGGTAGATGGATGGAAGTTATGACGAGACTGTGAAGGAAGCCGAGGAAGAGAGTGGTCTTACGAGGGGAGGAGCAAGGTTTTGACAGGAAAAGAGATAGAGGACAGGAGAAGATCCTGCTACGATCGAAATGCAAAGCCGCGAAGGAAGACCACACGGGACGAAGTGGTCTCACAGCACCGACAGAGACAACCAGGCTATGCCCAGGATAGAGGCAGGACCAACCCCCAGCAGCAACGTACCCACACCTCTGCTCATTGTCTCTCTCCCAAGAATAAATACAACTTCGACACTGTCGTGTTCATCGTGTCAACAGAAATTGATTACTAATAGCTCAACGACTGTAGGAAGGACGCCCAGGATGGCGGGAGAAGATGCAAAGATGCCGTTGTTCCATGGAAATGGAATAGACAACCCCGAGTAGGACTGGTTCTTATGTGAAGCAGTATGGACTGTTAAGCAAATTACTGATGATGATGCTAAGAAAGGACAATTGGTGACAACTCTTCGAGGTCGCGCATTGGACTGGTTTATGAAGTTTTTTCAAGTTCCCACAGGCACTCCAGAGAAGACGCTGGATGAAATTAGAAAAGGATTGATTGCAGAGTTCAGAAAGCCCAAGTATGAAGCACAGTATATTACAGAACTAAAAGAGACTAAGCGGTATCCCAATGAAACTGTGTGGGATTTTGACCAACGATTCAAAATGCTGATGGAGAGAGTTAGTTTTGACATGAGTGATGTCCAACACAAAGAATGGTTCATCGCAATATTGCTACCTCACATTCGACTACCGCTGATGTAGCAGAACATTACAACACCAAGTGAGGCTCTGGATATTGCAATGCGGTTAGAAGCTTCGCCGATTGGTGAGAATGCAGCTGGCATGTCGTAGATTCAAACACAGTTGGAAAACTTGGAAATACAGTTGCAAGACCTTAAGAAGGGTAAGGAACATTGTGAGGAGGCGTGGCATACGCGATGTCATACAGAAGGACATACTAAGGATAGCTGCCCAGACTTTCACAATTATTTGTTATCCAGAGCACTAAATCCATTGAGTGATGCGGGTATGCCATGGTGTCACATCTGTCAGGTATATGGGTATCGACACAATGAGTGTCAATATATGCAGAAGATGGTTACAAAGCTGATGAACTTGTATTGCACATTATGTAAGTCTATGGGACATGATCATAAGGACTGCCGTGCATATGGCTTGCTTCAGGAAAGAACATACGATGCCTACTATGTGAAGCATGATCAGTGTGCAGCACCGCAACCGTAGCCACAGGTGGCCCAACCGGCACCTCAACCGTAGATGTAGTTTTCACCCCAACCACAACAACCATTTTTGCAACAGACGTAGTACGTTCAACAACCCCAATACGTGCAGCAGTCGCAATACGTTCAGCAACCACAATATGTTCAACAGCCACAGTATGCTCAACCAGGGCAATGTGTGCAGCTGCAACTGAATCCCATGCAACAACAGTTTCCTCAACCACAATACCAGCAGGAAGGAGGATTCTGGGGAGGACGCGGTGGAGGTTTTGGAGGTCACGAAGGAGGACGAGGTCATGGTCCTGTCCAATGTTACAATTGTGCACTACCAAAGAGATTGTCCACAATTGCAGACACAATGTACGTTTTGTTATGTTACTGATCACATTGTTGAAAACTATCCGTAGTTGATTGCAAGATGGCAAATAAAAATTATACTGCAGTTACAGAATCAGAACAAGGTGCCAAATCCGAATCCACTGCAGAATCAGAACCAACGTCTGAATCAAAATGCACCTCAGAATGTGAACCAACTCGCGAACCCACCACTGAACTAGAATCAGGGACCGATGGTAGCGACAATTTCAGTCGAACCAAGGACACAAGATGCTGTTGTTGCTGTTATTACTCGCGGAGGTGTGACAATAGGTGAAGATAGAGCACATCCTCTAATCCGACTGGCTGGGAAGAAAAAGGTACAATTTGACATTGATGTTGAGCGTGAAGCATTCTTTCAAGTGCATAGTGCGATGGAAAAAGATCACGGTAAGTCAATTGTTTGTGACATGACCTTGACATTCGACTCAACGTCGAAAGCAGGACCGTCACGTAAGTATGGCACCTTTTCACACTTCTTGGGAAGTTGTTTATTATTAGCAAGGGATCCCGATGCTCTAGCTGAGATCGAGAGTCTGTTGCATCGACCGAATCAGGGACAGAGGGAGTCCACGGTGAATTCCCTGCAGAGGAAGAAGATGGGAAAAGAAATGCGGATGCATGTCCAGATCAGGGATTATGAGGTTGATTCAGTTATTCTAGATTTAGGTTTCGATGTTAAAATATTGACGAAGCAAGCCTGGAAGAAGATGGGGAGGCCAACATTGAGTTGGTCTCCCATACAATTGTGCTCGGCCAATTAGGCTAAGGTGACACCAATCGGGCGAGTTCCACGCCTTGTTGTTGATATTGAGGGAATGAAGACATATGTGGATTTTGATGTCATTGAGGTTGTCAAAGGCGGAAGCTCCTATCCCGTGTTGCTAGGGATTGGATGGGCTGATGATAGCGCAACTATCATTAATTTTAAGAAGAGAGTGATGACCTTTGAGAATCCGGATCTCCGCGTCATCGCTCTGTTGGATCTGGCTGAAGGCCGACGATATATTGAACTTGTGAAGGATGAAGTTGTATGGGGATGGGATAATGCATATAATATTTCCGAAGACTACATTCATCCGACTGCTGGTGGAGAACTTGGTTGGCTCAGTTCCAGCTCTGTGTCTTCTGAATTGGATGATGCTTTAGAAAATTGGTAGAATCGTCTACATGAGGTATCATTTCGAAAGTGTGGGTTGATCACACAGTCGCTCCAGCGTGTTGCGACCGAAACTGTTGAGTTTCCGGTATGTGAAGGACTGCCTGGATTGTCTGAGTTCCTAGTCACATTTGAAGCTAGGGTGTCATAACTACAGCGATTGCTAGCATTGGAGGAAGCATTGAAGGCTACTCCACCAAGGTCGTCGGTGACCCATAAGAAGTCGATTACTAGTTGGTCACAGTGTCGAAGGTTGAGGAAGGTTCGCTTTGGCGACACGAAAATATACCACACCGGAAGGTACGATTGGAAGAATGACCCTGGCAGTCATCTGATGGAATGTCATACCTTGTGGGCCTCACAACTAAGGGATGAATGGGTCCATGCTTTTATCCATACTTTGGATGAAATGCCGTGATCATGGTATGCTTCAGCTGAGTTGGGAGGGGAGATCACCACTTGGTTGGAGTTGACAGTGTGTTTTACCCATACCTTCAGCTTCGTGGATGCCAACCCAGACATCCACAATGCCTTGCAGCTCATCCACAATGTTGTTCTGAAAGTAGTTCCAGTGGCATATCCCGTGGATCCGCATACGCGTTGCAAAATGCAATCGATGATAGACTGTTATAATATAAATGGAGGACTAGAGGATGGCGATGATCCGCAGAATGTCAATATTCCGTAGTCAGAAGGGAGTCATGATGTTGTAGCACCTAATGCACTGACATATCTGATTAGTCAGCTACTAAAGCTCAGAAAGATCAACATTGGAACATAAGAGAACCCAAAGTTTACAAAAACCGAGTACCATTGGGATGAAGAGATGATGAAGGTTGCATGAGTTCCAAGACTTGTTCCCTATAAAGTTTTCTGAGATGAAGAAAATATTCGGGGATTTAGGGGAGATGAAGATCCCATTGAAGCCAGATGCCAAACCAATTCGACAGTGACCGTATCGCTTGAATCCGCGATATAAGGAAAGAGTCAAAGTTGAGCTTGATCGCATGTTGGATGCTATCATCATTGAACCAGTTGAAGAATCAGAATGGATTAGTCCAATGGTAGTACAAGACAAGAAGACCAATGAGGTCTGGATTTGGGTCGACTTGAGGAAGCTAAATGATGCATGCATGCATGATCCTTTTCCGACACCATTCACTGATGAGGTGCTGGAAGGAGTGGGCAGCCAAGAGATGTATTCATTCACAGATGGTTTTTTTGGTTATTATCAGATCCAGATTGCGAAAAGGGACTACCACAAGACCACATTCATGACTGAATGGGGTTGTTTTCAGTACAATGTGATGCTGTTTGGGATGAAGAATGACTGGGACTTGAAGAATCCCGCAGTCTTGTGGGCATACTGCACCGCTTGTAAAAGGTTGATGGGCCAGATGCCATTCAAATTGGTGTATGGGAAAGAGGCGATTATTCCTATGGAATACATTGTTCCGAGTCTGTGCATAGCGACAACAACCAGCATGAGTGATGAGGCAGTGTTGGAGGAACGACTGGAGCAACTGATACAGCTTGAGGAATACTACTTTATCACAGGTTTTCATCAGTAGGTGGAGAAGGATCAGAAAAAAGCATGGCATGATCGACATATCAAGAACACATCGTTTCAGCAAGGTGACTTGGTGCTGTTGTATGACAACAAGTTTATGAAGCATCCAGGGAAGTTACAGATGCATTTTCTCAGTCCATATCGCATCAGTAGCATAACTTAAGGAGGCACAATACAGCTGTAGTAGTTAGATGGACAAATCCTCCCAACGTTGGTAAATGGTAGTAGGTTGAATCCCTACAGGATGGGCTCAGAGCAGCGTGATGCTTGAACAACATTGCGGGGGAAAAAAAAGGGCAGGATGCTAGGTGGAAGTATGGCGCACCATCAGGGATAGAATACGCAAGCAGAAGTGGGTGTATCGTAGTTTGGGGCAAGTCCACGATAGTTGCAGGGTCGTGATGCTGTCAAATCAGCAATAAATGCAGGGAGTAAAGGTAGGTAATTAGCAGTGCGTGATGAAATGATCAACATTAATGGTGGATTCGGTCGTTGGATTGACAGGATAAATGATGAATTCCAGTAATTAAGTAAATATTTGGTCATGATGAATGGTTTGATTTGGTAATGATGATTAAGGAACCGATTCAACACTATAAGAAGAGGATGACCCTGGTCAGAAGGAACCACTGTGCAGAGTATGTGTTGTTGTTGAGTCGAGTTGTTGAGTTAGTATAGTGTGTTTTGCTAGCAACGCGTTGAGGGTGAGGAAATGTTGAGCCGAGAGGGGACCTGGTGCAGCATGTCGAGTGAACCAGTGGTCGAAGTTTCTAGTGGTATTGAGTCACCGACTAGGATAATAAGCATCGAATAGGAAGTCATCAACATGTTGGGTGGATCGGCGTTCACAAATATCCCAAAGAAGCGGACAGGGGGTTAGCAGTCCGAGTCCCCGCAGAGCAAGCAATAGTTAAGATCATCCACCGCTGTTGTGGGAGAGGTGTAGTTTGAAGTGGGCTAGTCGAGCCGAGGAATTGATGATTTGGCCACTTGGACAGGGATATCAGCTGCCAATATCCATGGGTATGTACCCCTATGTCGGCCTGGGGTGCAGAACTGCAAGACTATGAGGAACCAGCGCTATCAAGTGAAGATGCCTGGAATACCATCCGACATGACATGCTCTCCAGATATTCTGCTAGCACTGATGCGGATGTGGTATGAAGACCACGACATGTTGGTGTACAAGGAGATTACAATCGATCCCTATATGTCGGGGACAAAAATCAGCAGCAAACCAATTCCACAAGATTGGGTGCGTGGGCTCGACATGGCGGGCTTGCTCCAACTCATCAAACATGCCACACTTTGGGCGATTGGCAGAGTTCAATTCGTGTGTGAAGCAGTTGTTGGCCTGCTTCCACGATGGAACATTATGGCTGGAAACACTAGTTATAGTCATGATTGATTTAATTGCTGAAATGACCGGTATGTCGAAGGATGGATCGGACCCTTTGCAATACTTCAAAGGGAAGGAGAATGATAAAAAGTGGGCATCATAGTTGGTACATCATTACGGATTGGAACACGACGGTTGCGCCTACCGCACTAGAAGTATCAATTATAAGGCGGTCCTCACCAACATCAAGATACTGGGTTGCAAAGTGGTACGGAAGAATCAACCCAACCAATGCAATTCGAGGGTCGTGGCATGTGCGGCATAGTGCACGAAAGGTGTACAGATGAATTGGTCACTCTTCCTGTTGAACCAGTTAACAGAGGATGTAGCAGTTGTCCAATATGGGAAGGGAGCATTCGCATATAGATGGCTCTTAATTTTTATCGTGCTTATTTCTTGGAAGGAGCCTGACATTTACCAAGGAATGGAAGTAGATGTCGCAAAACACCAAAAGGGGGCACGCTATCAAAACCTGTGGTGGGTGTAAGAACTCAAGCGCCTTAAGGAATGCGTAATACATTTTTTGGTATACTAGGAGACCATTCAAGCTACAACAATAAGAGTACCTCGCTTATCTGAAGAGGCCCCAATAAAATGCAAACCGATTGTGCACTTTGCGATTGGGGCTCATGTTATTGATGTGCAAGCATGACATGACCCTATGAAGCAATGGTTGTTGACACACTACAAATTGTCTAATGAGGAGCTAGTTGCGATTATTGTTGATTGGTTGATCAAATGGAAGGAACCAGTTAGCATGGCGGAGCTCACGATGGGTCCAGTTTATCCACCACCAGAGCAGAGTCGCCATGACTTAGATCAGGAATCAACAAAAATGCCCACGGATGATGAAATCGATCGCGAGTTTGAGAAGGGCAGAACGAAAGCATGCTATGAGTATGGTATGATTAGTGGGCCCCCCCCAGCAATGGAGACGTAGTTGGGACAACTTACCATGGTTGTAACTAGTGCAACAAATGTGGTAGCTCACACGATGATGACACAGGAGGAAGCGAGTTTCAAGGAGGTAAATGCTCTCCTTGATTCATTATATAATATTGTTTCAAAGAAGGAACTAGAGGAGGAACTAATGTAGGTAGTTGGCGCAATCAGCACAATGCCATGGGTTTAGAATGTGCAAATTCCATCGATCGCGAGTGTGATAAACGATGAGGCTCTCTAGGCTTCGTTGTGGTAGTTACAAGGTATGTCAATTAACATCGACGCGTTGTCATCCTAGATGTTGGTATAGATGCAGGATGTTACCAGCCAGGAGTTGGATGACAGAGAGCAGGACTCCAGTGTTCAAGTCTCATGCTTACAGGAGAATGAAGCAGTGGCTCGGAAAGAGGTTGATGAGTTAAAGGGAAAAGTGGTTGACGCGAGGAAGGTGGTCGACGAATTGGAGGACAAGCTCAAGAAGCTGATGGCCGAGAAGACTAGTGTAGTTGCAGAACTAAAGAAGGAACATGACAGGTTGACGATAGAAAGAGCTGCCATCTGGGACAGCAGAGTGTGGTTGGAAGAGGCAGTCTCTGAAGCCTGTCAACATGTTTTTGAGCCTACCGCCCAGTTGGATCTGGTTGCAAGAGTGCAGCAACTTGGGGCTGTCATCGCCCAGTTGCAGCATGATAATTCTAAGTTAACCACACTACTAAATCTAGGGACTCCGCTGGCACAGGTAGCAGACTGAAAACACGCCATAGAGGATTTGGTGACCCAACTAGGCGAACGGGAACAGGCAGCGACAAATATCACTGAACAAACTATGGAGTTTTGGAGCAGCATTGCTTAGGATGAGCAATTGCAACAAATGACGAAGATGCGACAAGAGGCAAAAGGGCAGCTGGAAACTCTGAAGGTGTCGATGCGAACACTACTGCTAGTTGCTCAAATCACCAAATCAGCAGAACTGAAGGAATTACAACAGCATGTCACAAAGGCAAAAGAGCATCAGAAGAAGCATAACACACATCTAGAAGAGTTCCAAGAGGTTGGAGCACAGCTTTTGCTCAGGGCCAGTTCTACACTCTAGGTAGTGCAGGAGGGTCATCGACAAGTTACATAGAATATAATTGAGCATCCATCCATGTAGGACGTGACAAAGAGCCAGGTGGTGGCAACAGTAGTACATGAGTAGGTCAAAGAAGTCGATCAGTAGTACGAGGACTTCAGGCTGAAGACCACTGAGTACACCATGTCAAGTTGATGTGGCTCGAGGGTGAGCCACAAGATTGTGTTGGGGGCCTGTTGGAAGGTGGTTTGGATGAGTCAACATCGCAGCATCGCAGATGCTACGCAAGGCTGAAGATACCAGGAAAGGAGGAAAGCAGTGCGCAAGGCGATTAGCTTATGTAGTTTTGGGTCATTTGGACCGCATTTTGTGGGCTTTGGGTCATTTGGACCGCAATATGTGGGTTTTTGAGTCATCTTTTTGTAGAGTTTGTTAAGAAGTTGTTAGGTGGTTGCTTAAGTGGACCGTAAATGTAAAGGCACGAGCCTATAAATAGACATAGGATTGTAATTGTTGATATACCGAGTTGGAGATCCATGAAATAATGAATCAAAGAGACAGTTGAGCACAAATGATTTTATTTGTTTGTTGATCTAGGTATGAGACAGAGGAATTATTCCTGTATCTATGGGTTATTGCCGAGGTTAATATGATATGATGTTGAGCAGAATTACTATGTCTTTTCCCTTTGTGATTAATCCATCATGTGATATGAATCTATGAATGATGTGATGTTTCCTTGTTGCAATTGATGTTTTACTGTTATATCTGTTGTGCAATTATGGTTCTATTGATAGTGCAATCTATTGAATGATGCTATGAATTATGTATAAGTGACTGAGTTGATTGCTTAGATCTATTTTTGAATGTCGTAATAATTTGATTAAGTTGATGCAAAAAGTCCTCTCCCTTGAACATCTCGGGTGAGACCTCATCTGCTCCGCAGGTGTTGCTGGGTAGGGTAAAACCTGTCTGGGACGGTGCTCAGAGAGATCATGGTGGTTTGGGTTTCAACACTATGAGGAACCCCTATATACTGGGTTTGTGTCAACAATAATTGATATCTAGAGAAGAAAATGATTCTTTCGAGGAAACCATATGGTTGTAGGCTCCTGAATCTATGAGGAAGGCTTGTGATTGTGAAAATATGGCCTCCAATGCATGGCATCTCTCATGACCATTGGAATCACTTCCATAATCAATCTCTCTTGCGCCTTCTAGGAGGGAAATGTTGTGTTGTTCAAGAATTTTGGTAATCTGATCTATCTTCTTCTTCATGCATGAACTCTTTGGATGGTTTCCTTTCTTGCAATAAGAACACTTGGATTTATCAAATACCTTTTGCTTATCCTTCTTGTAGCGGGAGGCTCCTTCTGATGGATTATACTTTTCATTATGCTTGGTGTTAACACCCAAAATGACCCCCTAGGTTATGGGAGAGGGAAAACTGGGTTAACCACTAACCCATCTTTAGCTTGTGCTACTGACTCAACACAAACAGAGAGGGCTCTCTCTATAAGCTCACAGAATACTGGAAATCGTCAAGATTGTCAATAATGAAGAAAACACACCAGCATTCACTATTCAAGATATTCAATTACAACAATACAAAAGATCAGATTTCTGTCGGAACAAAATGGTTTAAACATTGTTTAGCTGAAACATATGAATCTCTATTTGGGCAATGGAGTCACATTTAAACAAACTCTGAAAATTCATTTACAAATGCTTTGTAAATTCATTAACACAAGGGAGAGGTAGTAAACAAGTCGTAATCAAAGTGATTTTAATTGGTGAAGCAGAAGAGAAAGAAACAAACCATTGATGTAAGGCATATAATAATGAATCCTACATCAAATTTAGCAGAAAAAGTAATGGTGAAATACTTGGAAAAAGGTAAGTAGAGCATACTTCTATGAATTCTACTTAACTATCACACTGCACCAAGTATGAAAGAATGTTACAGACTGGAATTAACAAAGAGGGATACACAATTCACATGGAAAAGAAAGAACAGACTACAAGACTAGTTACACAAGAATCCCTGAAAACATTGGCTCAGCTCTGCAATCTTTATTTCAAAATATAGCAAAAAAATGTCTTACAGAACGATACAGAAAAATTCCCATAAAAATTTTCAACACTTTATCATTCCATTACATCGCATATATAGATGCTGGGAGTCCTCTTGCTCGACTCATCTAGACCAAAAACAGTTGTATCGAAGTGACACCTCATTCAGGTTGTTTTGCCACTATCACTACAAAATAGAAATAGGTAGAACCGACCTAGCTGTTTTCTTAAAATCCATCGGCATTACTACTAAGTAATATTTGCTTCAAGTAAAAACATTAAAGTAATAGTTCCAGCTGGCTATTTATATAGCCGCCTCAAAAAATATTACAAATTTCTCAAAAATAGGAAAGTTTTTTAGAAGTCTCTGATTTCAAATGAGCACCAACAAGTATAAAAAGGTCAAATATCACTGTGGAATACGGAGAGCATATAGCGACCTGCTATATTTTTCTACATTATCCCATTGGTCTGCAGGTGGGAGGTCATAGTCCACCATCTCCTTTACCATCACTCGTATCTCAATATGCTCTGCGTAAGAAAATGGGGGAAGCCTTTCACCAATGGAAATCAACCTGTTCAAGATTTCAAAGTCCTCTTCGACCTTCTCCATCAAAGTCCTGCCTATAAGAAGCTGGTTCAAATGCTTGAATCTTATATGATCCATCCTTATCGCCCATAGTAGGTTTTTATAAGCATTATGGGAGATTAGTTCTTGGTCATCATTCCAGAACGAAGGTAGCCCCATTTTAACCAGCTTATCAAACAACCCTTTGAACTCTGCCACTTGTCCTTTCATTTCTTCAACTTTAGCTTCCACACTCTCAATCTGTGCATATTTCCCCAGAACCCTTCGTGCTGCTGCAAGTGTCGCAATCTGGTTCCCAATATTCAGCTTAATCCTTTCTTCTTCGGATAGATCATTCAGGAAAGTGATAGCATTTACTGCCGTTTGTTTAGGTCTTTGGGTTAAGGTCTCCCTTACAACTCCACAACCTGTGAGAGCGTCACTAATAGTCTTCTCCTTTATTCTTATAAACTCTAAGTAGGGTCTAAAGTTCTCATCTTCTAATGACCTGGTCCCACACCAAATGCTTGCATCCTTGTAATGCTACCTCCCGGTAGCCTGATGAGTGAGATTTTTATTGATGCCAATTAATTCCTTGTGCTTCATCTGGAGGACCTTTACTTCTTCCTCCTTTTTATTACTCTCTTATTCCAACCTTTGAGCTTTTTCTTTCAGCTCCTTGATTTCTACATCTTTCAGGCTAATGTGAGACATAGCCTGCACAAGACTATCAGTATTACTACTATCCCCACTTTGGTTCAAATTGGTAGGCCGCATGTCCATTTTGGACAAGTTCCTTTTCAAGTCATCAAGCTGTTTTTCTAAGCTTATTCTCTCTTTTTTCCAACTATCTTCCTTCTCTGCAAATTTCAGCAACTCTGCCTTACATTCACTTATTTCTTTAGACAAGGCTTCTTTTTGTGTTTCAAAATCTATCTCTTCGGGAGCTTAGATGAGCCGGATATTTGGAATTTTTTCCGTCCTCTATAGCTTCAGAATCAACTTATCTTTCTCCACCAACATCTTGCTCATGATTTTACCTCCCCTGTCACTTATAACTAGGTTAGATTGTGTCTTTTTGACCTATTGTTGAAGTGCTCGGTTTTCACTTTTCTCTTGCTTTAATTGGTTTTCCAATTTTTTCACAGTAACCAGCAAGTTGTCGCTTTTCAATGCTGCTTTGAAAAAATCATCATACACAAGATCACTAACCTATTTATGAAACTGGATTTTACCCGGCACTGGTATCTTCTGCCAATTGATCTTTGCCTCGGTCACTCCATCTTCTGTCAACACCGCTAAGTTTAAGGTGTTATCATTTATACCTATGTTGGTCATCAAGGAAGTTGTAGTATTAGACAAACCTATGGCTATAGGCATCGAGTCAAATAGCCTCTAGGCTGAGGCCCATTTGTTTAGATTGTATTGTTTACATAGGTCAGCCTTGGACCAAAATTTATTACCAGTATCACCCTCCTTAACATCTTGAAACTTATATTCTAAAATATGGACTTCAGGAGCCGACAACTCCTCATCATCTGCCTCTCCACTATCCATTGGAGAAGTCAATTCTTCTTGAGCCACTGCAAAAACTAGCTCCTCCTTAGTGGGGGAAGCAATTGACTCGGCTTGAGTAGCTGCAACAATTAAATCATCTTCTACTTCCAATTTGGGCCGCTTGTCTTCATTACCTTCTTCAGTATCCATGTCTCTGACTTCTTCTAAGTCTATTTTTCGGCCCACCTCCACGGTGTCCGGCACTTGATCTAAGTCCATTATTAAATCAGATAACATGAGATCTCCTTCCTGTGTCTCCATGGCTTCCCCCCCCTCGGGTTCCCAACGCAACAGATTTTGCCCCTTTAGCACCCCTTCTAGCTCTATATGTTCAAAAGCACTAAGATTACATTCTTTTCTTCTCTTGGAAATATTGTGCAAGGGGTCATATTTGATGGCTACATCTTTTTTGAACCCTAGCGGCTTCAATAATTCTCCCACTTCTGACAAAGCTTCTTTACTCTTCACGATGAAAGGGCCTACCTTCCAGGGGTATTTCACATCTGTGGTCTTCTTATGTTTTAGAAATTGCACTTCCTCCAGGGCCAATTTTTGTCTGATAAATTCAAGAGAAAAGATCCTAAATGTTAGAAAAGCGGGTAAAATATAGGGCTCCTGTACAAAAACATACAACCTAATGACTGTAGCCTCTTTCAATAAAAACCAGTCACCAACATCCAGTTCGTCCTTCAACTGCATCATTGTTTTCATTTCAGGCAACACTCTAGGCAATTCTTTCCCAAAGATGATTTTATAAACAGGGGGCAAAACATAGTTCAAATAATTGAAAACATTGTCTACCAAAACATCTGTCTCAAGTAGTGAGGAGAAATGTGGGCTTTCGACGCTGCTGTACATAATCATTTTCATCAACTGCGCCTGATATCTAAAAAATCTAGGACTCAGGAAATTGCTCAATTGTACATGTATCTTTTCTGCCAAAAAAATCATCAAACCTCAAGGATGGGATGAGCCCGCTTTCGGACCTGGCCAAACTGATGCTAATCCTAAAGAGTAAACTTAATTGGACTTCAGTCACCCACAAATCAGTATCCAACCCTAAAAACTGAGCTAACAAAGAAAGAACCAACTAGGAATTGTCATAAAAAAGATTGACATTTAGGGGGTAGGGTTCTTCGGATATTTTGGAGTTGGGTTTCAAGCATGTGGCTAAGAATGCTTGACGGCTTTTTGGGTTGATTTGGTGATACAAGGAAACAACAGACTCTTCGGAAAAACCCTCCAACTCTTGGTACTGAGACTCGGGAATGAAAAATGAATTCCTAATGGCTGATACATGTATATTACAGATGACTTTGGACTTTTGGGCATCCATAATTATTCTTTGGGGTTCTGAGTAATTCAAAGAACACCATGTGATGAACTCAAGGAAAGAGAACACTTTGTTAAGGCAGAAGAAAATGAATGACGACCTAAGGATCCCACGTATATCGAGTCACTGCTCATGCAAGGCTTCCAACCTCCTCTTAATTTTTGGAACCAGGAGCCGAATGCATGTGTGAAATACATCTACGTCCCTATTTTCTAGGGCAATATTAACCCTAGAACTGGTAGAAGCTTCCTCTTCCCCCATCTTACACTGTAAAAGACTTAGATTTTTAGAAGAATGGCAGTTACAGATCCTACCTGTCACTTTTAGAAACTCTACACGCACCCTGTCAAAGGTTCTATCGCCTTCATAGTCTGCCATATGCCGAGAGACTTTCTGACTTCGACAGGTCTTTGAAACAAATGTCAACTTTCACGGGCATTCTTATATATATAACCGGGTTTGCATAACCTCAGGTTTCTTTGACTAGTTGTCCTTTGATCTTAACCATCTAAACTCTCATGTGCTCCCTTTCCATCATTGGATCTAACCTTCTCTTTACCAACTGATTTGACAACCCCTCTATTTCCACCTTAGGATCATCTTGCGGTTTCTCATCTGAGCCATTCATCTCATCTGTATGGGCTGGCGGGGTAGCATCGCATGCACCCAAAAATATTTCCCTATATCGTTGTTAACACCCAAAAAGTGCTCACTACCTCATCTACCCCATGACATGACTCATTGGTCCATATTTCCTACCATATTTGCCTCCAAAACCCAAAAAAACCATTAAAAAGCGTCCAAAAGGCCAAAAAACCATTAAAAAAGCCTTCAAAAGGCCCAAAACCCCCTTTTTTCCCATAAATAAGTTGAATTCCTCCAAAATTAGCAAAAACCCTCTAAAAAGGGAATCAAAAATACAAAAAAGAGGAAAAAGAGGAAAAAGAGGAAAAAATGAAGCAAAAACCCTATACAGCTGACCTAAACCATATGGTGCCCAAAACCATGGGTTAGCACTCCACCACTAAAAAACCGATATATAGGTGATGGAGGCTCCCCATTTCACATCCGCAGTCACCCCTATCCTTACTCTGCCAAAATCACTCCTAAAACCCTAGCTCACCCTTCTGAGCTATTTTCACATTTGAGTGCCCCTTTGGCCCATATCCAAAACCCTTTGGAGAAGGAGAAGGAACAACACTGGAGCTTGGGAGCAGCCCTCTTGGACTACTGCAAGAGCTTCACCAACCTCACATTGGAGGTATAATCAATACAAAAACCATTTTTTAATCTCTTTTATTGTCTCATGTACATGCTAGTTTAAATTTCCTGTTTTCATTTACTGTCTTCTTGTTATTGTTTTTACTGAACTGCTACTAAGGAGTCCCTTCTCCTTAGTAGGTGCTCATTTGCACAAGCTAGGGTGAAAACCCTAGCTACAGTTTTGGCGACTCCCCTAGTGTTCCTTTGAATTTTTGGTTATAGTCTTTAGAACTTTTTACTTTTCTGCAATATTTTCCTGTTTTTTCCTTTCGGCCGTCCCTTTCGGCAGTTGGGTTTGCTGCCGTAAATCGCGTATTTTTTCCCCACAATTGTGATCCAGCCATGTCTTTCAGAATGTTACCTACGATCCCACCACAGCTCTCAGGCTATTTTCTGCGATCTCCCAGTGGTTTTCAGTCGATTACCTGCGATCTGACCGCGGTTCTCAACCTATTTCGTGCGATCCAACCGCGGTTGTTCACCCCTTTCCTGCAATCCGCCTACGGCTTTCAACCATTTTCCTGTGTTCCATCTGCGACTTTCAACCAATTTCCTACAATCTTCCTATGGCTTTCAGCCATTTCCCTGTGACCTGCCTGCAGCTTTCAGCCATTTTCCCGTGATCCGCCTGCGGCTTTTAGCCATTTCCTGCCACCCTCCTGCGGCTTTCAGCCATTCTCCTGTGATCCGCCTGCGGCTTTTAGCCATTTTCCTGCCACCTGCCTACGGCTTTCAGCCATTTTCCTTTGGTCCGCCCACGACTGAAGACCTGTTTCCCGCGATCCGACCACGTCGTTTCGCCGCAAACCTGCGATCTTTGTTTTTCACTTTTTCCTAAATTTTTGAACCTAGCACTTTGCTGCAATATTTTCTACACCTGCACAGCCACCTATCCTATCAGCAGCCATACTGACCTATATCCTTTTTCTACAGTGTTATTTCTGTTCCATTTACAGAATTTTTAAAATTTCAGCATTTTAATTGAAAAGAGAAAATTTTGCATTTCAAAGTTTAATTTCTGCATTGTTATTATTCATTAGAAAGTTGCCCACCCCATGGAACTTTTGTTTGGGTTCATTATCTCACATGCAGACACTCTATCACCTAATTCAAGTGAGCCCTAAAATACTGCTTAACACAACCAGCATTCTAATCCCACTTGAGGAACACATAAGAATATTGTAGTTAGGTAGGGTCGGGGGGATATGCATCCAAATAACACCCCTCGGTCGCTTACACTTGAGACATAATTGTTGTCCATTAGGGAACCAAAATCCCCTAGTATTTTTTGACGCGGTTTAAAATCAATTTATCGGGAAGGCCTCTCCCCTAGGAGGGTTGAAGTAGCTAGACTGGTTCCGGAAGCCTAAGTGGAATACCGCAATCCATTCAGTAACCGAAGGATACCTTTCGTAGTTCTCGGTGTACTACCCGTATGGGAGTACAACGGTGATAGAACCAAACTACAGATTCACCCAACTGAACATGTCATGAATGGGGTATCTTAGTTGGTTTTCTTCTAGGATTGACTACCCGGTGTCCCTCCCAGTAAGGGAATATCTTTAGCCACTTGGCTCTACTATCCATATTGTCTAACTTGGATTTCATCGCCTTGCAGAGGATATGTCTGGTTAAGTCAGAATACTATTTAGCTAGGTGTTTGCATGATCCCTTACCTCCCTTTGGTCTAGCAAGTCCACTATTTTTATTTTTTAGGAAACCTACTGCTTGTTGGTATTCTGACCATTTTTGTTGATGCTCCACTTATTGTAGCACAACTATTACAGTGAGTGTTTTGAGCTGGTTGTTGGCCCGAGTGCCATATTTTTTGTGCTCTCCTTCTGCACACTCGGCTGCATTAGGGTTTTTGAGCTGTTTTCCACTCGACACAACCCCCAGAGACTTGACACCATCTGTCACCATTAAGTCCCTGAGACATTCTCGGCACCTCCAGGGCCAGCCCCCACAACACAGTTCACTTGACATCACCCGTCATAGACATAGAGCTTCATCAGTCGACTCCACTCGTCGCAGACGCAAAGCTCCATCCGTCGCCAGTGACGCCCCTTATTTTACCTCTGATTCTGAGGCAGAGTCCAAGAAGCCCACTTATACTGCACCAACCAGCCCAAAGGCTAGCATGACTTCCAACCCTTTCTTTGTAGGGACCATTGGTGGAGCATCCACCACCACCCCAACTACCACACCCGCTTTGGGTATGCCCTCGATGGGGCCCACACCCACCATTCCGATCACTGTACCCATTCCCATGACTAGCATACCCATCCCAACTCCACTAGTGACTCACACTACCCTTGGCGGTGCAGGACCGTCCCATACCACCTTTGTTCCTCCACCTGGGGGCAACGTCCCCAACTTGAACCCAGTCACTCCCCTTGGGGGCATTGGCCCAACGTGGTCACAACCACCAGTATGTCATATCCTTCTACTAGTTTACCATTTATGGCTAGTCTCAACCTTCCTGACCTAGCCAGACTGACTAACGATCCCATCAGACATAACCCTCCATGGCCTCACATGCCCACTAAGCTCCCATCAGACACCCCTAAGTCTGAGGGCAAGGTAGGTGAAGACCCTCAGAACCATATTATGTCCTTCCATCTATGGTGTTCGTCCAACTCCATAGTAGATGACTCCGTCCGACTCCATCTGTTATAGCACACCCTCACTGGCTCTGCAGCTAAGTGGCACATTGAGCAGCCCCATGGGACCCATGCCACCTTTACTTCCCTTGCCTTGACCTTCCTATAATTCTTTCAGTTACCTGTCTGCTATGACGCGAGAGTTGAGATCCTACTGTCTTGTAGACAGAATACGGCCACCCACATCACTGACCACATTCACGAGTGGTGTCGATGCCGAAGCCTATGCAAAATCAAGTTAGATTACCGTATCTTCTTAGATTGGTTTCTAAAATATCTCCTTCCTGTCATTGCCAAAGATGTGGCATCCAAGCGACCCTAGTCCGAAGAAGAGGCCATCCTCAAAGCCTAGCAATTTGACCTTATTTACGCCTAGTCTGGTTACCTATACTCCATCATCCTTGATGCCCCCCACGACGATTCCTCCCGACACAATGCACCGGGGGCATCCCATGCCACAGATGGAATCATTGGCCGTATAGCCTCACATAACCCACCTTTTTCCATAGCATGTCCTAGCCCTGGCCCTGACCTTTTGCGGGCTACATCCTAGTCTAGAGCAACCAATTCGTATGCTCCCATGGAACATCATCACCATTCCCACAGACCCTCATGTCCACCTCAGTGCTTTGGTCATGCATCCCTCGCTTACGCCCCCCCAGTCGCACCTTGTCCATATTACCACCCGTAGGCCACGCAAGCTCCTGTACCCTCTCAAGCCCCTCCCACTTATTATCCGCCACAGATAGCACCTGTGGCAAACCCACAACCTGTTGCATAGGCATATCAGCAACCCCCACAAGGTTCAGCACCTGCACCGCCTCCACCTACTTATTATCCATCGCAGCCTGCTCCCGCACCTGCACAACCCCAGAACCCACCTACCACCCAAGGGCAAGTGTATGTGCAAGAAAATCTGTATCCCAACCAAAATAACCAACGCCAGCAGGGCCAGTAAAACCGTGGCAAAGGCCGTAACCACGAAAATAACCCCCCTCCAGATCAAGGCGGCCAACCTTCTAATCCCCCGAACAATAATAACGCAGTGCCTGCCAACCAAAACCCTGACCGGCCACCCAAGCAAGCCAAAAATCCTAATTTGTGAACAAACCATCCTTGTTCTATTTGCGGGGTCTATGGCCACTACACACACTCTTTCCCACATTTGGAGTGAGCTTGGAAACTATGGACTGATGATGCCCACTGCCAAGGGGCTCCGCAGGCGCCGCCCAACCCCCCACCACCTCAAAATCAACCCTTGGTGCTACAAAACCCTTTACCAACCCAAGGCGTAGTGAACACTCAGCCGTTGACTCCCCATCAAAGAAACGCGCCACCACAACAGCAAATCACTTATGCCACTCCTGATCAACCCATGATAGACTCAGGTACCCATCACTTGCTAATGATGTCATCCACCAATGTCAACCTACAAACCCATCGGAACCAATATGGCTCCACCCCCGAAGCCCCTCCCGTCGACAAGAACACCAACGCTCATCCCACCGATCAGTCATTACGCATACCTCCGGCTCCACTAGATGGTGCCTCCAAAGCCCCTCACTTCCCACTTTTCCGCATCAACAATAACCCCAATGCTCGAGCTGCGTCTAATTACAACATTGTAGATGACTTAGCCCAGTCCCCCACAACCATGTATGCATTAGAGGTCTTAAAAAACTGTCCAACACAGCGCAAGACTTTGCTTTCAGCAATTGGTGCTATTGACCCAAATGATTCACGAATGATGGCATTCGATTTGGACCAGTCCGAACCACGCCTGCCTTCCACTTTAGCGTTCCAAGTTTCTGTATCCGTTCGGAATCTTGTCATCCATCAGTGCATCATCGATGAAGGTGCCTCTACATGCATTATGTCCACATTCGTTTGGCAGAAGTTGGGATCCCCTACACTCCAGCAGTCCACTATTGCATTGCGAGCCTACAACGGCTGTTCGGCTCAACCCCAAGGTCTCTTAGCTAATGTCCCCGTCTAGTTGGCTGGTAAAATAGTGCTTATTGACATAGAGGTAATCAACGCCCAGCTTGATTATAACCTCTTACTTGGCCACAGTTACATGTATGCCATGCGGGTGGTTGCCTCATCCATTTTTCGTACCATGATGTTCCCCCATGACGGAGGCGTGGTTAAAGTTGACCATCTCACCTATTATGATCCCAATGCCCCCATTGCACCCAAAAACGTTCTCCCCATGATTGAACAACCTGTTAGTGGTGCATCTACCTCATTGGTTTCCTCAGTGGGCCCCAGAGTTTACTCAGATACGCCAATGACCTCGACATTCCAGTCCATTCCACCCCTATCACCAGCGACTGAAATATCTTACTTATGTACCCTTTCCCACAACACACCAACACCCAACCATCAACCGCCCTTGCTCCTCCAACCACCATTGGTACCTAGTCATGCTGGTGTTACACCCATCCATACAATCCCCTTCCTATTCCCCGTTTCGGGAGTAGTAAGCACCCTGGTTATGGCTACTCTTAGCCTCCCCAATTTAACTTTAGGATTACCTGTATGGTACATCACGCCTCCCGTTACCCCTCCGACACCAAATGTCATCCTACAACTAGTGCAACCCATCACCACTACTAGTCAACCACCTCCCGGTGTCACTACTCCTTCCTCATCGGCCAATCCATCCCCTCTTATCAAGCACACTAGGGGCAGAGGCTCACAAATATACACTGCTTTACCCCTGCCCAAAATGGTTAAAAAACCCCCCATGTTTCGTGCTCCTCCCAAATGCTCGTTGTGTGATGAATCAGGCCATCCTACCCATCAATGTCCAAAATTACCCGCATTACAAGAGCACATACAAATTCTTGATGATGACCCCAACATCCCGGTTTTCCAACTTGACCCAAATCCTAAGCCTCGTGATAAATAACTGCGTACCAACCACCCTTGTGCAATATGCGGTATTTACGGCCATTACTCACATCACTGTCCCGATCTCCCAGATTATAAAGCAACCCTCTACGAGATGAATAACTTGGACCTTGAGACGGATCCCCCCACCATTGAAGAGATCCACCCCCCAGCATCCCCGCCAATCGGAGAGATTAATACCATTTACATGATCTCTTCTACTAGCACTCCCTCGTCAACTGATTTGACAACCCAAAGTTTCCACAATGATGAGGAGATTCTAGAGGCTCTGACTGCCCCTAATTACCCTTGGGAGGATATGCACCATTGTTCATATTTCCTCCCGGAAGACTCCTCCTCCACCACAACTACTCAATTTTCGATTGAGTTCAAAGATTTCCTCCCCACCAAAGTCGACCGGTTTAAAGACCCCATTCCTGCCCTCGACATCTTCAAGGAAGGTAACATGGCCAAAATCTCGTCCGTCATCCACATTGATATCTCTGCCCCGGTCGATGCTCCTGAAATCATTTTGGTAGGAGCTTCCTGCACTAAGCACGAGATCGGAGAGTACAAGAAACTTTTCGAAGAGTTCCAGGATGTCTTTGCCTAGTCCTATACCGAAATTCCTGCTCTTGACCCTGCTATTATAGAGCACCACATTGACACCTCTGAGTTAGGGGGCATAATAGATTACCTCGACCCTAGGATAGGGGGAATGATCAACCATTTTGAACCTTCCCCATCACATCTATTTCAGCACCTCAATGAATCCATCATTCAAACTAACACATATGTGATCCACAATCACAAACCCTATGCACATAGCATGGGGGTAGGTCATTAACCCTGCTCACTTTTTCACATGCGTGATCTCAACCATTTTTGAGGTCACATATGACTTGTAGATTTGATTTGATTTCATACGCCTAGTATTTCGCCCCTGAGGGTCATCATTTCTCCCCACCCCTGCATCCTTCGCTTGGTGGGCTCACCTTTATTTGTAGCCATTTTTTAACCTAGTTATTTCCTTTGACCATTCTAGAGTCCTTATGACCTCCATTTTTCGCACCATTTGCACCGCCGAATTCATATTTCCATGCCCGTGATGGTGCTTGAGATCATTTCTTGCTCTCACCTCCATATTTTTCGGGTATTTTTCCCAAAACGCTCCCAGTCGCCTCGGTTTACATGCCACCTCAGCCGTTATCCATTTTTGACACTTTTTATATCGTCGGATTCAATTTTCCGAGCTCGTGATGATGCTTGAGATCATTTCTCGCTCTCACTAGGTACAATTTCAACATTGTGTCCCGACACCTTACTGCCTCGATTTGCGCACCACATCAGTCACCATCGGATTGTTACACATTTTTCCATGAGCCATTCACTCCATTCATACTGCAATTATTTCATTATTTTGCCACCATTCATCATCCCGCAAGGAGGCCCACCAGTGTTCCCCCCCATCCTCGTTCTTGGTTCTCATCGATGTTCCTTGATTGAGCACTTCCTCCTTGCCTGGCCATTCCTTTTTTTCGGTATAATTTTATCCCTTTTTCGGGCCGGACAATTCCTTTACGAAAAAGGCACTTAGGGAGTTTTTGTTAAGCTCTTTTCTGACTCCTAAAACAATGAAAAGATCGCAGAGCAATCTTGCTTCCTTTCATGCTCGTTAAATTACCTAAAAGGGTGTCTATCTGGTATAAGTTTAACCCTTTTCTGGACCTGGTAGACTAATTACGAAAAAGGAATACTCTAGTCACATCGGCTAGAAGAGTTCTTCATTGCATCATTTTATGCTTCTTTAGGCCTTGAAGACTAACACATGAAAAAGTACCCCCTGGAGTCTTTTTATTGCTTTCAGACTCTCTAAAATTGAAAGCAACCACGAGCACGCACCGTCCTAGGCTCGTACAAATCCACACGACGGTACCATTCGATTATTTCAGAGTGTTCTTATCGCTTTCAGACTCCTTAAAATTGAAAGCAATCATGAGCATGAACTATCCTGGGCTCGTATAAATCCACATGATAGTACTATTTTGAACACACTTCTTCTAGTTCCTTAACCCGTGAAGAATTCCCCCCCGTGCCTCTCGGCACTATGAGCGATCACCTCGGCAGCACCCCCAATAAGGTCGCTTTTGTTCAGAGTATTCTACAGTCTCCTGCCATCTTACACCAACTTGAGTATCACTCATCCCAGTCGCTATCCTTGATCCATTACAGTTATTATCCCTTTCCCACCAGTTAGTTTCATATGCTTCCCGATCATCCCTGCCATCATACTCTAAACAAAAAAAGTTTGATTCCACCCACTCTACTTGCCCAGTTATCCCCCACCCCCATAGTATGTTAGTCCTACCATCAGTACTCTCACACTTTGGTTCGCCACCTCCTGCTCCTATCAAGGAAACATCATTTCCTTGCTAGTTGCAGGTCTCACTCTGTTGACGACAACCCATCTA
>BSBM01000939.1:7810000-7820000 GCA_027924585.1 Larix kaempferi | reverse complement strand
CATCACCATTGTCATCATCAACAACATCATCATCATAATCATAATCATCATCATCATCACCATCACCATCATCATCCTCATCACCAGCATCCTCATCCTCATCCTCATCATCATCCTCTTCATCATCACCCTCATCATCATCATCCTCACCATCATCATCATCATCATTCTCCTCTTCATCATCATTGTCATCTCCCCCTTCCTCATCTGCATCACCATCGTCATCATCATCAAGATCTCCATCATCATCACCACCATCATCATCATCATGATCACCATCACCATCACCATCACCATCACCATCATCATCATGTCATCATCATCACCATCATCGTCATAATCCTCATCCTCGTCATCCTTGTCATCGTCCTCCTCTTCATCATCGCCATCATCATCGCCATCCTCACCATCATCCTCATCATCATCATCATTATCCTCCTCATCATCATTGTCATCTCCCCCTTCCTCATCAACATCTCCATCATCATGATCATCTTCACCATCATCATCATCATCTGCATCACCATCGTGATGGTGATGGTGATGGTGATGGTGATGGTGATGATGATGATTATGGTGCTGAGGATGATGAAGAGGAGGACGATGATGATGATGGTGATGAAGATGATGATGATGATGATGATAAAGATGATGATCATGATGATGATGATGATCATGATGATGATGATGATCATGATGATGATGATGATCATCACCATCATCCTCATCCTCATCATCACCATCGTCATTACCATCATCCTCATCTTGTTCATCATCATCATCATCGTCATCTTCATCACCATCATCAACATCTTCATCATCATCGTCCTCATCATCATCATCATCGTTCTCCTCCTCATCATCATTGTCATCTCCCCCTTCCTCATCATCATCTCGATCATCACCATCATCATCATCTGCATTTGCATCACCATCATGATGGTGATGATGATGGTGATGATGATGAAGATGATGATGATGAAGAGGAGGACGATGACGATGATGGTGATGAAGATGATGATGATGATGATGATGATGAAGATGATGATCACGATGATGATGATGATCATCATCATCTTCATCCTCATTATCATCATCACCATCGTCATCACCATTGTCATCACCATCATCCTCATCTTGTTCATCATCATCATCATCATCATCATCTTCATCACCATCATCATCATCGCCAACATCTTCATCATCATCATCCTCATCATCATCATCGTCCTCATCATCATTGTCCTCCTCCTCCTCATCATCGTTCTCCTCCTCCTCATCATTTCCATCTCCCCTTTCCTCATCAACATCTCCATCATCATCATCATCTTCACCATCATCATCATCATCTGCATCATCCTCCTCATCTTCATTGTCATCTCCCCCTTCCTCATCAACATCTCCATCATCCCCATCTTCTTCACCATCATCATCATCATCTCCATCTTCATCATCATCATCATCATCATCTGCATCACCATCGTCATCATCATCAACATCTCCATCATCATCACCATCATCACCATCGTCATCATCTTCATCATCACCAACATCCTCATCACCATCATCATCATCATCATGTCATCATCATCACCATCATCGTCATCATCCTCATCACCATCATCCTCCTCCTCCTCATCATCATCCTCCTCTTCATCATCACCATCATCATCCTCCTCCTCCTCATCATCATCATCGTTCTCCTCCTCCTCATCATTTTCTTCTCCCCCTTCCTCATCATCATCATCATCATCATCATCACGATGGTGATGTAGATGATGATGATGATGATGATGATGATGATGATGATGGGGATGATGATGATGATCATCATCATCATCATCATCATCTTCTTCTTCTTCTTCATCATCATCATCGGCATCATCGTCATCATCCTCATCACCGTCATCCTCATCATCGTCCTCCTCTTCATCATCACCATGATCATGAAGATGAGGATGATCAAACCCTCCTCGCATCATCATCACCATCATCACCATAACCATCATCATCATCTTCATCTTCATCAACATCACCATCACCATCACCATCATCATCATCATCAACATCTTCATCATCATCAACATCTCCATCATTATTATCATCATCATCAACATCTCCATCATTATTATCATCATCATCATCTTATATCCTCCTTATATCCAAAATTAGACAAGCTCCATATGATGATGAAGACTATTTAGATGATGCTGACGAAGATGAAGATGATGATGACATTTAACTCGATAACTTGCCTATAATCCCTATAACCTTTAACTCTTAATCTACAATCCTTATAACCCTAACCCCAAAACCCCTAAACACCTAGAAGCACTTAAATGCACTTAGGGATTATGGGTTAGAATAGGGCCTAAAGGCCTTTATGGGGGAGGGGCTCTAGGAATAAACCGACACATTTAGATTTGTTGGGTAATAAATGCAGTGAACATTACCCATTGAACTATACAACGTTTAGCAGGGACGTGCATGCACTCCTAGCATGCACGTGTCCCTGCTGAACATAAAATTTAGAAAATCACCTGCACTCTTCTCCCGCATTTTTTCCCTGATTCATCGCATTTTGTTCGTTGTTTTCAAGCACAGTCAAACAAACGTTTACATTTTAGATTGAATTCATACACCATTTGGTGCTTCCTTGGCCATTTGGATAGAATACACAACATTTGGGGCTCTATTTGGCTCTTTGGATTGAATACACACCTCTTGGGCTCTATTTGGATCATTTGAGTGAATACACAACAATTGGACTCTATTCGGCTCCTTGGATTGAATTCTCATGCTACTTGGACACACATGAACTCTTCTTACATATAATGGACACATCAAAAGAGCATTTTACATTTGAAGCAAAGAACAATCATAATCCTTGAGGTATGGTGACAATTTTATCTTGTTAAATGTATTTTAGTCTTCATTCACTTGTTTGAATGGCATCTATTTTGGTTTTTCCTCATGAATTGTATGATAGATCTATTTTATTATTCTTAATCTTCAACATAGACAATAAAAACATCTTACCAAAAACAAACTACAACATGCACCAAGCAATGCTTTCAACCTTTCATGAAGATATTAAAAAAAAATTACTTGCATCACCACCAATAACATTTCATAATCACATTCCTCCATCTAGTAGACAAACATTTGTTGAATTCCTCATGGTTTCACTACAACAACTCACACAGACACCTAGAGAATTTAAAACTCTTAGTCTTTTGGGGCTATTTTCCCTCATCCATAACATGAAAATGAAGTGAGTAGGAGCTTCTCCCTTGCAGGGAATTTGCTCCTACTAACATCCCATACCACCATCCAATACCATCCTACTGAGTTCCTAGAGGTATTGTTGTAGTTATATGTAGGGCATTCCCAATATATTTTAAGATTATATGAAAACATTCTCACTAGATGTTGTTGTACATAATCAATTGCTACATCGAGCTTCAATAATCATGCACATCGAGTTTTAATATCTTATTTGCTGTTCATTCTTGTAGGGGTGATATTTTTGTTTTTTTTAAAACGCATTGAATATGGAAAAGATACGTAATAATAAAAGAAAGTCTAGAAGGAAGGAGATTCCCCCTAAAAAGGCCCATGAGATAAGAGAAAATGCCAGGTTGTACATGGAAAACCGTAGAAATCAAAATGTTAGTGCCTTAGATCCATCAGCAAGCAATGACGAAGTGGTTGAATTCAATCAAATCTTGCCTGATGTCGAGTATGAAGGGATGGATGTTGAACAAGTTCTTAATTGGAAACCTCCCCAAGAAGAGCACACACATGGCGAACACACTCCCTTGCAGGACCAATTTGTGAATGAAGGGCCAAAACAAATCGTTGATGAGACTCTTGCTTCCTTGCCGACTCCCTTTCCTCGACTATCAAGCAGATGATGAAGAACTCCCAGACATATTCATGTGGATGAAAGTTCATTTTCAAGACTTGAAGGTAAGGTTCCTAAATGCACTATTGATTTCCATTGTAGCAAGATAATCAAAGATTTTTTTGAATCCAAAATCGATGCAGCAAAATGCCAATTGTTTCTTGCTTTGTTAAAATCACATTGTCTAGCTCACATTAGGATAATTTTGGGCATAAAGGTAGTTAGAAGTTCAGAGGCCAAAAATCATGTTGTTAGAAATCTACAATCTGCATTTAATTTGATTGGAAAAACTTCTCGTACAAAAGATTTTGATGCGGCCCATCATGTACTGTCGGAATCGATTGTAGACAAATCTACAAGGCAATGTTACCTACTACCACACACATGTAAAATATTTAAAGTAGATAGAAAGACTCTTCAAAAGTATTCTACCATTAGAGAAAAAATTGAGACCCCAGGCCAAAAATATTGTTGGGCCTTTGTTGGTAGGTTACCTCGTTAAGAGATGAAGCTCATTGATGCTGTTAAAGAACTAGTGCAATATTTTTGGCATGATAACACTAAACCGTCATCGAATCAAAGAGATGTTTTAAAGTTGAGAAAAGGTGTTAGGGGGGGTGAACCCCATGTCAAGCACTTCCTTGACACGACACAAATAGATCTCTATGAGAGGTTCAATAATGAGCACACACAATTGAACTTGGGCCAAAGGTCCTTTGAAAAATGCAAACCCTGGTATGTTAGAATTTGCATTGATCGCAATAGATGTTGTTGTAGATACCATGTAGAATTTGTAACATCCCTCCAATTTGACCTTATTATTATTATGGTTATTATTATTTTGTAAATGTAATTGTGTAAATGGCCATGGTGAGGAGGTCAAGGCCAAGGCCCCACCAGTGGACCTTGAAAGGTATTGTTGTGAATAAATCTGAAGAGGACGAATGCCACTTAGTGACAGGCAAGTGAAGGCATTAAGGAAGAAAGTGTGGTAACTAAATCATGAGTAGATGACATGTGTCATCTTAATATCTCAAACAATTACTTGATAACCTTAAGTTATTATATTATCATCCTAAATAGATGATTGGCGATAGTGATTTTTTACACCACTATTATTTTAAAACCTTATTGCCTTTTAGTTAGCCATTATCTTAAATTAAGACTAAGGAACAAGTCTTATATGGGATTGGTATATAAGCATTGATTTTCTAAAAGTACGATAAATGCTCCTGGTCATATACCTTACATAAATAGTTATAATGCCCTTAAACAAACTTAGTCACGCTTAATTATCTTAAGGAAAAATAACATCTTCTATTGAAAATAGGTATATACAAGAGCATCCTAGAAAATGATATAAGCTATTTAAGTGAGGATAGAAATTTTTTTAATATAATTATATATATTTATAATCTATTTCTTATATTCAAAATACTTGAATGTCCTTATTAATAGGTACCTTAGGATTTTGGAACTTATGATCACGATAAACATTTAAATAATGATCATATCCATAAAGGACCTTTTCCTTGTAAAAGCTTATTCTCACAAATTTAATATATATATATAATGGATGTATGAAATACATAGTTGGAGTGGGAAGATTCAAAGTAATAACTATAAGATTTATTCTTTATGAAAGTGAAATTATTTTAGGGCCTTTAAAATAAAAAGATTTGGAAAATCATTTTTCGAATTCAAGAGAGAATTGAAATCATAGTTCAAAATTAAGAGTAATGACCTTACGTTAGATAGTGAAGACCACCTCATGACTCATCTCAACGGTTTGAGTGGAGGCTTCATGGAGAAAGTTAGTGGATGACCTCAAAGACGACCACCTGCCATACTCTCCTTATTTTACGTATAGATTGGAAATTCCAAGTGGAAGTTAAGAAGGGTTATACCATGTTTGGCGGATGGTTCAAGCTAAGGGAGGTGAGAGTGGGAGAGATTGGATATGCTGCCATTTAATATTGGAGAGAGTGGGACTTGTTTTGGGGAAGGCCACCATTTATACGAAGGGGGGAAGGCTCTATAAGAGGAGATGGCACTGAAGTATCTTCTGGTATGATTGGGCGATTTATCCTCGGGAATTGACCCCGAACTTTTTCATTTGCATGAGTATATCCTGGACGTTGCTGGTAGCACTATGATCAGGGCTTCACCTCTGCTAAAATTATAGTTTATTTTCTTGTTGCTTTTCGTTGGCTATGTAATGATATGTTGATCGCCGGTTTATTTTCTTGATTTCATTTCAATAGGCTTAGTTCCAGTGATATAAAATACTTGGATGTTGATTTCATCATAGTGAGAAAGGAATAACTTAATAGCCGAATCCCAGTTTCCTCATATGGATATTGTATGATAAACCCAAGGCAGGAGTGGACTCTGAAGTTATTTGACTTCTATATAATTTAAATATCGTACATACTGATGTAGATATCATGTAGGTTACTTTATGTTAAAAACAAATTGGATCTTCGTCTCAACTTCTTGTGTGTAAAGTCTATTATATAGTATGCGTCACTACAAAAACTTAGGGATTGTTATTTGCAAATTTTGCATAATTTGTTTATCTAATCATCTAACCAAATCTATTCCTGTTACAACCTCTACAGCATTTGAGCGCAGATCGGCCATCCCAAAAGAAAGCCAATCCTATGTATTTGTTCGTATACCCTTCTTAGTAAGAGTTGTGTTATTGTTTATGCTCTTTATTTAGTTAATGTTAATGACATAGAATTTCAAGCCTGTATAAGACTATCTCCGCAATTAATGTGGCAAAAAGAAAATATTATGTGAGAGCCATTATATGGTAGTATGTTGACTTAATCTAACTATAAGTATTCCATTTCTATCTCTCAAGTACTTGATAAAGTGTTACTAATGGAGGAGGAGCTTAGCACTTAATATCTTGAAAAGTCTCTAAGAGTCAATATTAAGTTATAATATTGATACAAATTTTTATATTATTATGATTAAGAAATCTTAGTTATGTATCTTTCTTGTATGTAACTTTTATGTGTATATCTCTCTTTATTTCGTGGTTGTACTTAAAATATCGTTTTTATGTTAAAGATGACTTGATTATCTATACCACTTGTGGGTATGGATGAATGGTAAAATAGATCATGCAAATATTCTTGTGATTGTGTCTCTTATGTATGAAATTATTTATTTTGTGTTTTCTGATATATAGTATTTTTGTATGTTCTTAACTACTTTTAAGGTTGGTTTCGTGGTCTACACTTTTATGAAGGAAAAGGTTGGTAAAGAAAAAGTTACCATTATCTAATATCGTATTTAAAGTATATGTTTGTATTGTGTGTAAACATACAAAGAGGAATGTTATTTTATTTGATAAGTGTATGTATGACAAAAATTGGTCCTTATCACACATAAATTTTCATTAAAGGGATCTTTGATATTAATTGTTATTAGAACAATTATAATTTTTGTTTAAAAAATGAATAGATGTTGCAATATTTTTATATAAATTTTATTTAAAAGAGTTTGAACACATCCTTTATATTTCCACATAAAGAAATTATTGGTGATTAGACCGCTTATAAATTTTCAAATTTTTACAATTTTTGGGTTCGTGACAGAATTTGAGTACTATTATGATACATATAGACATATATTTTGTGATTTTCATACTAACATTGTGCAGGATTTCCCATCGTTACAACCACCGAATGCATTCAGAAAATTTATACATAGCATAATGTGTCCAAGACCTGAAGGACAAAAATATTATAAAAGATCATGTTTATATGGGACATGTTCCAGTTGCAGTGGATTTGCATTATTGAGCCACTGCATCCACGCAACCGAGGTGCACAAATTTGGGAGGATGTCAGTAGAAATGCAGAACTTCAAGTACATAACATATCAAGTAGATAGTTCAAAGGAAAGCAAAAAAATTACATTGGTAAAGTCATAGGTAATCTACATTTGCATACTTTCATAATGTACATGTTGAATTTATACATATATATTTAGAGTGCAAATGTCACATTGTATTAATGTCCTTGGTTTTGTGGCACCAGGTATAAATTTGTGATTTCGTGAAGGAATTCAACCAAAAGACCGAGCAGTATGTACAACATGTCCATGTAGCATGATGGAAGGATGAATAGTACAGATAGTGTAGGGACACCTTTCCCAATGGCACAATATTGTCGGCTGTGGACTTTGCTGAAAACTACACCCTACAACCATATAATGAGATTCAAAGTCAATACTACCATTCAGACCAAGTTAGCATAATGGTCCATATCACATATAGGCATATGCCAGAGAGCAGCAACGACATGAGGATAATATTGAAAGAGACCAACTTCTACATCAGTGACGGTAGGTGCCACGACCTGCATTATGTGCAGCATTTCTTCAAAATTTTCTATGATCAGCTGAAGGAGAGAGGTATATAGATGGATCAGCATTGGATATGGTCGGATGGTTGTGCAGGCCAGTTCAAAAATGCACGTGTATTCCAATGGTTGAGTATTTTGCACAAGACTTATGATGTGCTGCATGTATGGAACTATTTTGAGACCAGGCATGGAAAGGGAGAGCACGCCGGGGGTGGAGCATGTCTCAAAACTTCCCTACGAAGGGAGGAGATGAGGTGCATGAGATACCCTCATATTCGAAATGCAGAATCCATAGTTGAATGGTGCTTTGCAAAAATGTCAGATCGAACCATGGAGCAACACATACCAATAGGTAGAGGACATGTTGCCAGAAATTTTTGGCATGTAGTTGATATGGATTGATCGCATTCTTATAGTTGTAGTACTGTGCAAGGCACTTGTGGATTTCATTCAATTTGAAGCTCAAACAACCCCTTATTTGAAATATGGACGCGAAAACTTGCTTGCTTTTGCGGTTCTTGCAGCAATTGTGAGTGGGATGAGTGAGAATCAATGGATTGGGTTGATGAATGGGATCATGTATCACTTGTAGTGGACCCACATGAAGTTGTTGAAACAATCCAGTTAGAGGAAGGCCAGTCCTCTATTTCGAATGAATATGATCATATATCTGATCTTGTATAGCCAGGTAAACATTTCTGCATGCATATCCTGGTTCCCTCCTTGTTTTTGTAATTATCCAAGTTATCAAACCACTACTTGTTGGAATATGACCGTAAAATGCATTTTTGCAGGACACATCTACGCAGTTGTTGCCCCGACAGACAATGCAATTGGGACAAATTATTGGTTGACACAATGCATCCAGGGGAAGTAAACCCTCCTCACATCATTAATCGATAGTGAAGGAATTACCTTTCGGACTGGTTCGATGGTTATTAAGGGGGAATATCTTATAGTAGATGGAAAGGGACCAAAGAGAAATGGATACACACACACATATTATAGACCAGGTTCACAGGTGTATCACTTTATGCACCTAATCATTGGTACAAACATCCAACTGCAGCCAATGTCAACGAAGACATCAAACACAGTACGCTACTTACTACCTCATGCAAAGCATGAAAGGTTGTTTGAGACAATAAAAAACCGAGAGGATCCAGAAGGCCTAATTGATTGAGGTACATAGTATAGCCATGTGATTGTTTATTCATGCATGATTAATATTATTCATGTTAGATAGTTTATTTGATATCGTTATCTTATATCGTTTATTTGATGTTTGAGTTATGATTAAGTTATGATTTATAGCCATGTGATTGTTTATTCATGCATGATTAATGTTATTCATGTTAGATAGGAATTTGATATCGTTATCTTATATCATTTATTTGATGTATGAGTTATGATTAAGTTATGATTTATAGCCATGTGATTGTTTATTCATGCATGATTAACCCTAGAAGCACTAATATAACCCTACAAACATAATCTATCCCTAGAAATCCTAGAAATCTAAACTAACCCTAGAAACACTAATTTAACACTAGAAAACTAAGCTAGAATAGTATAAACCTAATCTAGTCCTAGAAACCTAAACTAGCCCTAGAAACACTAATCTAACCCTCAGAAACTAATCTAGAATCCTAAAAACCTAATCTAGCCCTATTAACCTAATCTAGCCCTATTAACCTAATCTAGCCCTAGA
>BSBM01000939.1:7797500-7805000 GCA_027924585.1 Larix kaempferi | reverse complement strand
ATAGCCCTCCTAGTTAGTAAGGCGCCCACTTCTCACCTACCACTTGAGAAAGGCGCACTTCTTCACCTACCACTTAGTTCAATTCAGTTAATTGGTTGTCTTTCCTTGATTTAAGGCTAGATTGACTCCTAACTGATTGTATCACTACATTGGACCCCCAGTGAGACTATACTTCCTATTCTAACTCCAGTTAGCTCGTCATTCTCCCTCCACTAAGCCTCCTTCATTCAGTTAGTGTCTCCATGTGCCAGTTACACCTACCACACTTAGTTAGACTCAGTTTGACACCTGGTTGACCGCTACTTGTGCATTGAATACTCCAATGATATGATGATGAGGAATCCTAGTTGGAGCCAAGATATTCCATGTAGTATTTCAAATGAACTCCTTGGGTAATTCGAATTCATTCATTCATTATGTCTGCATCTTGTATTGTATTCTACTTTTGAGTTCAATAGAGCACTGCTGCAATCCTTTTGCACAATTTACACATATTTTCTGAGTTTCATCTTTGTAATTGATTTACTTGTTCAATTAGATCTGATGTGCTTAATTTCACATGGTATCAGAGCCATGGCAGGGACAAGACTTCATTTTTGCAGGTGTTCTACATGAAGATTGAGTTAATTGCTCACAAAAATATTTCAGCAGCGTCATGCAAAATCTCATGTGCATTCTCTCTTGGTCACGCAGAGACAAAAATTATCTTCCAATCCACTCCAGAAGCCGAAAATCTTCCACATAATTCTTGGATTCGAATCATTGGATCTTCAAGCTTGCTTGATTGTCTTATGCCGGGTGTGAAGTGACTTGAAACGGGTGGATTGTTCGACCTTTTGGTTCTTGTTTTCTTGTGATTTGTAGGTTATTCTACACTTCTATTGCATTTGATCCTCTTGAAATATGGAGACATATTCATCAAGTCTCCTCACTCCTTTCAATTATTTTCAATGGAAGGCTAATATGGAGATATTGCTATGCTCTAAAGGTTTCTACAGAGTTACCATGGGCCTAGAAGTCGAAGCTACATTAGTAGTAGAGAAGGAAAAATATTTCAATAAGCTTGATGAATCTTACGGTTTCCTTTGTCTCAGCATCTCTAAGGATATTCTTTTCCATCTCAATGGATTGACTACTCCGAAAGAGGTATGGGAGAAACTTGCCACACTCTTTGGCAAGCAGGATGATATGAGATCTTATCAGCTAGAGAATGAGTTGATTCCCCTCAATCCTGACAATTTCAAGACCATCAATTACTTCTTCACTAAGTTTAAAAGCTTGGTTATGCTATTGAAGCAATGTGGAGTGGAAAAATGAGATAAACAATTGATCCTATGCATTCTTTCAAAACTTGGGAAAGATTATTCAGTTTTTGTTTCAACTTTCAATACGGGAAAGCTCACAATCCCGAATTGGAAAATGCCTACCAAGTGCCTTCATTGAATCCATGACGAAGGAGCATGATAAAATCATTCAAATGGGGACCATGTGCTCCAAATACCAAGCATTATTTCCTAGAGGATCCAAATCTACGAATGGCAAAGTGAATCAAAAGAAAGAGAAGCCAAAGTTTGATCCGTCCAAGCGAAGAGAGAAGACAAAGCAATTGGATGAGCCATCCGGTTCAAGAAACAAGCAAAAAGGGAAAGAGGGAAAAGATAAATCTAAATGTTCTTATTGCAGCAACGGCTATCATCTTGAAAGCTCATGCATGAAGAAAACCATAGATCAGATGGCCCTTCTTTTAGAGAAAAACAACATAACCCTTCCTGACGATGCCAGGAAGAAGGAGAAAAATGATCATCCCGAGAGAGGTCATGCACTCATGGAAATAGTTTCGAACTCCACCACTATTCTCATAGATTCTGGAGCTTCTAACCACATGGCTGCAAATAAATATTCTCTATCATCATTTGATCCCAACAACACCATCTCCATCCACATGGGAGATGACTCTTAGATCTCTTCAAAGGGAAAAGGTACTATTCATTTAGAGCATGGCAGTTTTCACAATGTTCTCCATGTTCTGTCCTTAGCTTCGAATCTTCTTTCCGTTTATCAGATGACACACACTGGTTCACCAAAGAAAGTTGTATTCTACCCTAACAAAGTTAAAATTTCTGGTATTCAAAGTGGAAAAATTATTGCGGTCGGAAAAGCAAATCATGCTTCAAAAGCATATGAATTTTCACACTTTCTGCCGCATGACAAGCCCACCGCTCTTCTGACTCATGGAAATGAGGTTAGTAGACTATGGAATGAGAGGTTTGGACACCTAAATTATAAATATTTGTAGCTGCTACAGAAAATTTCCATGGTTGATGGCCTTCCGACGATCAAATCCTCAAAGGGAATATGCAAAGGTTGCATCATTGGGAAGCACCCTAAGCACAAATTTGACCGAGGAAAAGCTAGCAGAGCTTTATGTATTTTGGGGTTGATACATTCTGATATCAGTGGTCCGCTGCCACATATCTCCATGAATGGCTCAAGGTATGTTTTGACATTCATCAACGACTTCTCCAAATTTACATGGGTTTTCTTTCTCAAAAACAAGTCGGAAGTACTAGAAAAATTCAAGTTTTTTAAGGCTTATGTTGAGACTGCCACTGAAAGGAAGATAGAAGCTCTTAGATCTGATAATGGTGGTGAATATATCAAATTAGAGCTGCTGCAACTTTGTGCTGAAAGCGGCATTCATATACAACACACAGTTCCCTACACACCTCAGATGAACGGTGTAACGGAAAGGAAGAACCTATCACTGAAAGAGATGGCAACTTGTATGATTGAATCAAAAGGTTTGGCTGAAAACCTTTGGGTCGAGGCTATGAATGTTGATGCATACATTCAAAATAGATTTCCACATTCATCTTTGACTGATATTACACCTTTCGAAGCTTACACTGGTCACAAACCTGATGTGTCCAATTTCCGTGTTTTGGCTCAACCGCTTGGGCTAGAATTCCGGCTGAAAAGAGAAAATATTTGGATCCGCAAAGTGTTGAATGCATCCTATTGGGATATGTTCAAGAATAAAAAGGATACAGACTAATGGATATCAGGTCCAAAAAGATATTCATAGAGTGAAGTGCCATATTTGAAGAACCGCTTCAAAATCTAGAACTGGTCGAGGAAGAAACTGTTGATTTACCGCCTCTACAAGAAGAAGAATTTGAAGAAGATGATGAAATAATTGGTTATGATATTTTGATATTTTATCAGAATTTGATGAACATGATATATTAGGTTCAGAATCTGATCTAGTTGTGTCCCAACACTTGACAAAGTGGGGCAAAAATACACTCATTTCTGCTAGTCAAAACATTGGAAATCCTGGCGATCCAAGGAGGACTCGAGCAGACTTTCAAAGAGTAGGTATGGATCTTTCATTCTCTGATCCTTTGCTATCTGAGAAATGTTATTTGATGATAGGTTCAAATCCTAAATCATATTATCATGCCCACCGAGATCCGAGATGGCAAACCACCATGGATGAAGAGTACAATTCTCTTCAAAAGAATGCTACATGGGAGCTAGTTTCTCTTCCACATGACAGGAAATTAGTCCAATGTAAATGGGTCTACTGCAAAAAGGTTGCTGCTGATGGCTCAAACTGAAAATATAAAGCTCGGTTGGTTGCAAAAGGTTTCTCCCAAGTCCAAGGAGTGGACTACACTGAGACCTTTGCATCGGTTGCAAAGATGGATTCTATCCGTCTAGTTTTGGCCATTGCCGCATCCAAACACTGGGAAGTGCACCATATGGATGTGAAGAGTGAATTTCTCCATGGATATCTGAAAGAAGAAATATATATGAAGCATCCAGAAGGATATTTATCAGATCCAAAGTTAGTATGCAGATTGAAGAAGTCATTGTATGGCTTAAAACAGGCCCTAAGAGCTTTGTATGTTAAGATGGACTCATTCCTTCTCTCACAAAACTTCGAAAGGTGCAAATCATATCCAAATGTGTACCTACAGCAATCTGAAGGTAATTTGATGATTATAGTTCTTTATGTTGATTATATTTTGATAAATGATAGCACTCTCAATTCAATCAACAAGTTAAAAACTGCTTTAGATCTAGCTTTTGACATGAGCGATTTGGGCTTGCTAAAACAATTTCTGGGGCTTCAGATTGCTCAAAATTTTGATGGGATCACCGTATCTCAGCAAAAATATGTTTTAGACTAGTTAAAAAAGTTCAACATGTCAAATTGTAAGGCATCCCCATTCCCATTCCCCTCATGAATCAGTCTTGAGGAGGGAGATTCTACATTGCTTGTAGATTCTACATTGTATCAACAGTTGATCGGTTCTCTTCTATACTTGACACACTCAAGGCCTGATATATATTATGCCGTGAGTGCTGTATCAAGATATATGCAGAAGCCCCATGATATCCATTGGAGGGCATCCAAGAGGATCTTACACTATGTGCAAGGTACTCAACACTTTGGCATACACTATGCTGCAGATTGTGAGCTAGATTTGGTTGGGTACACTGATTCAGATTGGGCGGGTGATAGTATTGATCAGAATTCCACTTCTGGTTATGTTTTCATGATTGGAACTGGGACTATTTGCTGGTCAAGCAAAAAGCAGGAAGCCATTGCATTATCTTCAGTAGAGGAAGAGTATTGAGGAGCAGTTAATGCTTGCATTCAGGCAGTTTGGTTGCAGGGTATTTTGTCAAAGTTTGATATTGGTAGTACTACTTCGACTGTCTTTTTTTTGTGCAATCAAAGTGCTATCAAGATCTCGATGGATCCTGTTAAGAGATAGAGAACCAAGCACATCAAGATCCACATGCACTACATCAGAGAGCTTGTGCATGACAAAACCATTGTTTTGCAATATTGGCCTACCAACGAACAAATTGTAGACATCTTCACCAAGATGTTCACTGAGAAGAAGTTCTCTTACCTCCGTTCACTGTTGGGGGTGAGTTCCATCATGGTGGAGACAGATTAGATCCTTCTATGTTCAGCTTGAGGGGGGGATTTCTTCCCATTGAGTTTTCCTTCTTTCCGCACTTAGATTTATTTCAAGCATTTTTGGATTATTGTATCGGGGTGACCTTTGGTCTCAGTAACCAGGGCCCTATTCAGTTATTATTTTTTACATCATAGTATAGCTTGAGGGGGGCTGTTAGGATATCTCATCATTCTGTTTTGTACTTTGCATGCATGCATCCCAGTCACCAGTTTGATGCCTCTAGCACCTTGTCCCCAGTTTGCTAGCACCCAGGAGCTTCTTTCCATGCAGTTATAGCCCTCCTAGTCAGTAAGGCGCCCACTTCTCACCTACCACCTGAGAAAGGTGCACTTCTTCACCTACCACTCAGTTCACTTCAGTTAGTTGGTTGTCTTTCCTTGATTTAAGGATAGATTGACTCCTAACTGATTGTATCGCTCCGTTGGACCCCCAGTGAGACTAGACTGCCTATTCTGACTCCAGTTAGATCCTCATGCACCCTCCATTGAGCCTCCTTCATTCAGTTAGTGCCTCCATGTGCCAGTTACACCTACCACACTTAGTTAGACTCAGTTTGACACCTGGTTGACCGTTACTTGTGCATTAATGACTCCACTAATCTGATGATGAGGACTCCTAGTTGGAGCGAAGCTATTCCATGCATTATTTCGAATGACCCCCTTGGGTAATTTGAATTCATTCAGTCATTGTGACTGCATCTTGTATTGTATTTTACTTATGAGTTCAATATAGCACTACTACAAGCCTTTTGCATAGTTTACACATGTTTTCTAAGTTTAATCTTTGTAATTGATTTACTTGTTCAATTAGATCTGTTGTGCTTAATTTCACACTACAAGCATTCTAGATGGGCACCCCAGGGCCATTCAAGGACACCTTGAGGATTTGCTCCTGGGCCACAGAACCTAAACCGACGAGCGGAATTGGATTCCGTTGGCTCCCACAAGTCCACGTGGCCATTGTGGACCTGTCCATGGTGGCCACGCACACTCGGGGGTCTCCGGACGAGAAATGGACCCCTTGAGCGAATTTGGAATGGTCCTCACTAAGCAAAACCCTAGCTCCGGAGATGGCTCATTCGCACCACTTCCAGGTCTTCAAGGCACGGTGTGGGGGATCCCCTAACTAAAAACCGGCGTCCTGGACCCACCGGAATCAATGGATTCACAAACGGAGCCACAGTTTGGGTTCTATGGGAATTCTAGTCGGGAACCCCGGGGCCATTCAGGGACACCTTGAGGATTTGCTCTGGGGCCACGGAACCCAAACCGGCGAGCGGAATTGGATTCGGTCGGCTCCCACAGATCCACGTGGCCATTGTGGAACTGTCCACGGTGTCCATGCACTCTCAGGGGACTGTGGACGAGAAATGGCCCCTTTGAGCCAATTTGGAATGGTCGTCATTGAGCAAAACCATAGCTCCGGAGATGGATCATTGGCACCGTTTCTAGGTCTTCAAGGCACCGTGTGGGGGGGGGCCTAGCTGAAACCTAGCGCCCTGGACCCACCAAAATCAATGGATTCGCGAACGGAGCCTCGGTTTGGCTGCTACGGGAATTCTAGTCGGGCACCCCAGGGCCATTCAGGGACACTTTGAGGATTTGCCCCGGGGCCATGGAACCCAAACCGGCAAGCGGACTTGGATTCCGTCGGCTCCCACAGGTCCACGTGGCCATTGTGGACCTATCCACGGTGACCACTCATGCCTGGGGGCCTCCGGACAAGAAATGCCCCCCTTAAGCGAATTTGGAATGGCCCTCACTCATCAAAACCCTAGCTCTGAAGATGGCTCATTGGCACCGTTTCCAGGTCTTCGAGGCATGGTGTGGGGGTTCCCCTAGTTGAAACCCAGCATTCTAGACCCACCGGAATTGACGGATTCACAAATAGATCCATGGTTTGGCTACTACAGGCATTCTAGCTAGGCACCCTGGGTCCATTTAGGGACATGTTAAGGATTTTCCACGGGGCCACAGAACCCAAACCAGTGAGAGAACTTGGATTCCATCAGCTCCCACAGGTCTACGTGGCCATTATGGACCTGTCCACGGTGGACATGCACGCCCAGGGCCTTCGGACAAGAAATGGCCCCCTTGAGTAAGATTGGACACTGGGTGAAGATGATGATGATGCTAATGAAGAAGATGATGATGATGGAGATGTTGATGATGAGCCTAGAGATGACAATGACGATGAAGATGGTGATGATGATGAAGGTGGTGATGATGATGAAGACTTTGATGATGATGGTGATGGTGATGAAGATGATGATGATGATGACGAAGAAGATGTGATGATGGAGATCTTGATGAGAAACCTAGAGACGACAATCATGATGAAGATGTTGATGATGATGGTGGTGGTGATGATGATGAAGACGTTGATGATGATGGTGATGGTGATGGTGATGGTGATGGTGATGGTGATGGTGAAGAAGATGATGATGATGAAGAAGATGATGATGATGGATATGTTGAAGAGGAGCCTAGAGATGAAAATG
>BSBM01000939.1:7720000-7795000 GCA_027924585.1 Larix kaempferi | reverse complement strand
ATTAGTATTACCGATATGTGTCATTATGTGTCATTATCTAAGATATATCTACATATTCATACACATAAATGGTGATTAAAAAATATAAAGGTTATTAGGACCTAAATGAATATTTGCATGCTCATGAGCCATGAACAAGTCCTTGAATCACTACACAAGCTCTCTAGATGGGAATTTCCCTAACACACAAAGAATGATCCATATGTAACTACATTAACAATTCTCTTTTATATGTAACTACACAATCACTCTAGATGGTGACCCTAGAGCTTGGATCCTAGCCTAGAAACACGAGAGCATAGCCTAAAAACCCTAGTTGGTAGCATAAACCCTAGTTTGTATTCTAATCACAATGAAACCCTATTATGTAGCCTAAGATCTAGCCCTAAATTATAATACATATAAAAATTAAATCATTTTCATTGTACATATATATTCATGTGCATACAATTGAATCCAAATCACTATACACATATATGCATAGTTTCTCATATATATAGCAAGGGTGCTTACAACTAGAAAACCATTGTACCTAACACCGGATACCTAATTCAGAAACCTAATGGTTTGAAATTGGTTGTACCATGAAGATTTTTATATGGTGTATATGCACACCTATGGAAACCTTCTCAATGGATGGCAAACCTAATATTATCATAACATTAGTAAAGCTTAGTTCAACATGTAGTAATGCTTAAAACTGTTCTATCATATTATCATAACCTATTGATTTCTCTGTATGTTTGGATTATGCTCAAAACTATTCTATTAAATTTCTTTAATTGAACGTTTTCCTTTTTTTAATATTTCTGCAAATGATTCGATGCAAACAAATATGTTTAATCAAATGTTAATTTTTCAATTGACACAATGATTACAGATCAGGTATTTGAATAGGCTCAAACACTTTGAAGAATTGTCACTTAATTTCTTGATTGATAAAACTTTAATTAATAAGTGAAGAACCCGAAGACATTTTTGTTTAAGGTACTTAACTACTTGTTCATCACACTTCAAATCTGATCTGCACAACATCAACTTCTCCTTTTAGGTTAGATCTAACTTAGCATAGTTTCCTTCTTTTGATAGGTTAAGATAGGTTCGTTAACCAACTTTTAGACTTTGTTTTCTCTTATAGGAAAATAGATCTTTCAAGATCAAATCTTTTACTCATAGAGTGCCAGCGGAGGCCAAATATCCGTGGGTGATTACCATCCTAAACAGCTCGAGGATAGGGTAACTCTTGTGTAGGGTTAACTGAAGCCTTTGGCTGGGTTTTCATCCCCTGTTGTGTGCCTTGGAACCCATTCCAGCACTTTGCACTTACCCTGCACCCCCGAGGCATCAACAAATGGCGCTAGAAGGAAGGCCGCAAGTAAAGCATCCCTAAGCAAACTACTAATAAACCTCCTCCAACAAGTACTTCCATGGTTCAAACCCGAAGCCAGACTAGGGCTTCAACATCTGAACAACCAACTGACTCACAACCTACAATTCTCCCTGTCACGTCTACACAACCTGCGGTTATACCCGTTACACCGGTGGTACAATAGGAGAACAGAGGAGAAGTCATCTTCACATCACCCATAAGGGACCCATCTCATTAGAGCAGTTATTGAAAACATCTGCCGATAGGGTTTTAAGAGTTGAACAACGTCTTGTCGATCAAAGAAGACGCGGCTTGGAAGCTCTAAACTTAGAAGGTGTTTTGCAGGCTAGCAGTCAGGAAGAACAGCAAGTTCCCACTTCACAGACCTCTGATCCATCGGTTTAACTTAATGATAGTTTTAACGCATAGGATCAACATACAACTGACCACCAATCTGAAAACCAAGACCTAGTTAATCGACCAGATTCTCCTGAATATAACCGTGAGACCACCCACACAACAACACAAGGTCGGCCAAATCTTGGAGCCGGTGTTCCACCACCATCCCCTCCTTCATCTTCATCATCTTCCTCAGACGAAGAGAATTCTTCTATTTTGTCATCTGAATAAGAAGAACAAGAACCTCCAATGGCTAGAGAAGGTCAAAACAGACCTTGGCTTGACCAAGGTGCAGTTTTCATATTAGGCAATCAACATAGATTACCAAAGAATCCTGAGAAATGGCTTCCCAAATACAACCCTGATGAAAAGATATCTGCATTGGACCACATAAAAAATTTCATGCAGGAAATCAGGCTTAGAAGTGTGGTACATGAGGATGTAGTTTGCAGACTCTTTCCCTACAGTTTTCAGGGTAGAGCGGCCACTTGGTATTTTGCTTTTTCGACCCAATCTATAACTTCCTGGGATGAATTCGAGAAACATTTTACCCAGAAATTCAGGGATGACAAAACACTGCAAGATCTTGTCTTAGAATTATCCTCCATGAAAGCCAAAGGAAAAGAAAGGGTAAAAGACTTTAACCAAAGGTTTTCATATCTCAAAAACCAAATTCCTACCAATCTTCTTCCTGCTGAAGAGTTGTTGGTGGCTTATTATGAAAAGGGTCTGCCTCCCCCTATTGCAATATGGGTCAAAAGGGAACATAAGGGTACTTTACTGGAAGATTTTGATGAAGCAATCCAAGTTGAGAAAGACATCTTTTGTCTGGAAGACAACCCTGAAACCATAGAAGGGCAACCTTCCACTTCTAGGAAGAAAATTGAGAATGTCCCTAAACCCACAGTTTAGAACAAGGATACATTTGATATGACTGAAATGAAAAAATTTCTTCAGAAGATGTCAAATGAGATGGTGGATTTGAAGAAGAACACTAATGATAATCAGAATCAGAACAGAGGTTTTGGAAGGCCACCGTTTAGGAGACCTTACCAGCCTCCACAAAATCCACCACCACCAAATCCAACAGATGCTCTCACAAACGAGGAACTCTTTTCTATTTTTAGAGCATTGGCAGTAGAATCTCAAGTCACTCCGACACTTCCAACGATCAGACTACTCCTGATTCTCCACTACCTGAAGAAGAAGCGGAAGGTGGTCCACATGTTTATGCTGTGGGTTGCTTTTTAGAACTTCCTATGTGTGAAGAAGAAGAAGAACCTGAGGCAGTGTTTAACACACAACATCCTTATCATACAAGGTCAAAACCACAACCACCTCAACAACCTTCATCTTCTCTCTCAGTTCCCACAAGAAACAATCCTATCCCACAGAAGGATACACTCCTCCCTCAAATGGAGTACAACCTGGTTGAAGACTTTAAAAGAGTCAAAGCAAACATCTCTCTGTTTGAGCTACTTAAAATTCTTGCTATGAGGGATTCCTTGCCTAAAAACATGATAGTCAAACAGCCTAGAGAGTCACAAAATAATAATCTAGACTCTGTCACTAAAACTGATGATAAAACACCAGCAAGTAAAAGGACTCCTCCTTTCTTGCTTATTTTTGAGATTTTCAACCGGAATGTACACAACTGCATGATAGATTCGGGAGCATCATCAAATGTGATGCCCCTCTCTGTTTACAGAAAATTGAATGCAACATGGGAACCCTGTCCAACCCAGATTGTGCAACTTGACAGATCCAAAGTCAGAGTGGTTGGCAAATTGAGAAACGTTCTGCTTACATTGTCAGCTGATCCCAGGATCCATCAGATAGTTGATATTGTGATAGATGACATCCCAGAAGCTTATGGGATGTGGTTAAGCAGGGACTGGTCAGCGAAACTTAAAGGTTACTTTGCAACCGACTGGTTCCATTTATGGTTGCCTTACAATGGTCAACCAAATAAAATTAAGATCAGCAGAGAACCTTTTATGAAACAGACAGTTACTGATGTTAATGATTCAAGTGAACCTGTTGGTTATCTCACCTCTCGTGCAGGGAAATTTACATTTGATACCTTTTTCGGTGAATTCCAAGCTCATGCCTCACCAGAAGAAAGCATCCCAAGCGAATCACATATCACTCAGGTTACTTCTGTACCTTTTTCTAGTGAAATTGTGCATAATGTATATAATGTGAATATGAATTTTAGATTAGACCATGTCTCCTGGACTTTATTTTTCGATGGCTCCAAGTCCAAGGAGGGAGCTGGAGCGGGTTGTGTTCTTATCAATCCTAAAGGAATAAAATTCATGATTGCTTGCAGGTTAGAATTTGATTGCACTAATAATGTAGTCGAATATGAAGCTCTTGTGCAGGATCTCAAGAAGAACATTGATTTAGGTGTACAAGCAATAGAATGCTATGGAGACTCCAAAATTATAGTCAAACAAGTCAGGAATGAAATACACTGCTTATCCCCACGTTTGGCTAATTATCAAAAGTTGGTAAGGGATCTGACCAACTCATTTTTGACATTCAATATTAAATCAGTTCCCAGGTCACAAAATTTTGATGCAGACCTGTTAGCAAATACAACGTCTAGACTGATCCTACCAGAAGGTTGGTCCTCTCAAACTTTTTCTATTGAATTGATGTACAGACCATCCATTCCGGATAATGTGACTAATTGGAAAGTTTTTGATGATGACCGACGGATAATTGACTTCCTCACTACTCAAGATACGTTTCAAGACATGGCCATCGATGAAGCAGAACATGAAAAGTCTCTCACTGATTCCTCAAACATCATCCCAAAGTCTATGATCAATCTAGAAAAGTTTTACGATTTACAAGATAAGTTCAAATCTCAAACTAACTGTAAAACTCAAAACTCATCTTTGAATTATGAGTGGGTCAACCTAGGCACAGAACAGGAACCTCGTTTCATCAATTTGGGAGTTGATTGTACCCCTGAAGAATGCAGAGCCATTATTGCATTGTGTAAACAGTATAAGGATGTTTTCGCCTGGACGTATGACGAGTTGAAAACGTTTGACACTAGCGTCATGTTTCATAATATACCCATGAAACCAAAGGTTAAGCCATTTCAACAAAAGCAATGGAAGATGCACCCCAGTTTGGAGCCTTCTTTAAAAAAGGAGCTAGAGAAGCTTCTCGCTACTCGAATCATCTTTCCAGTCAGGAACACTCAATGGATCGCTAACTTAGTACCTGTCCACAAGAAAAGTGGGGAAATTCGACTGTGTGTCGATTTCAGGAACCTAAATCGGGCTTCTGAGAAATACAACTATCCTGTTCCACCAATGGAGTAGATTCTTCAAAAGGTAGCCGGGTCAGAGATGTTTTCCCTCCTAGATGGTTTTTCGGGGTATAACCAGGTCATGGTTGCCCTGGACAATCAATTGAAAACAACTTTCAGGACCACATGGGGTACTTTTGCCTACAGACAGATGCCTTTTGGGCTGATCAATGCAGGAGCTACTTTTCAGAGAGCTATCGATATAGATTTACAAGGGTTAATGCATAATTCTGTTGTGGTTTACCTTGATGATATCACTATTTACTCTAAAAAACGACATGAACATGTGTTTTCTTTGAAACAAGTTTTTGATCACTGCGAAAAATTCGGTATTTCTCTCAACCCGAAGAAATCTATTTTTGCAGTAATAGAAGGAAAGCTTTTGGGTTTCATTGTTTCGAAAGAAGGTAGGATTATCGACCCTGAACGTACAGAGGCCATTTCAAAAATTGGTTTACCAGGCTCGCGCAAAGCAATGCAATATTTCTTAGGTAAGATTAATTTTGTGCGTAGGTTTGTACCAAATTTTGCCCAGATTGTTAAACCATTACAACTTTTGGTCAAGAAAGATGTGCAGTTTACTTGGTTGAAGGAACAGAGAGATGCGTTTATCCGAATTCGAAAGGCTATTGCAGAAGCTCCTGCTCTCATGTCCCTAGATTTTAATAAGGATTTCATTCTTTATACTTTCGCCACTGACTTTTCTTATGCAACTGTCTTAACTCAGAAGCATGACAATGATATTGAAATCCCGATCTCTTTTATGAGCTCAACATTCAAAGGTGCAGAGCTTAAATACTCACAGATCGATAAGCAAGCCTATGCGGTCTATAAATCCATCAAACATTACAGGCCCTACTTGCTGAAGTCTCGAACCAAAGTCATTGTTCCATATTCTGCTATCAGAAATGTCCTCATCCAGAAAGAATTGGGGGAAAAGAAGGCCCATTGGATGACCGCACTACAAGAATATGATCTTGAGATCAAACTGGCTAAAATTGTAAAATGCCAAGGCCTTTGTCTTCTTACTATGCAATCCAACGACCCTGCACAGCAGCAGTCCGAATGGGATCATGAGGAAGAAATTCCCTCAGGTGTTGTTAATGTTATCGATGCCCCGACATCAGAATGGTACGACGATATCAAATTTTTCCTGAACCATGGGTTTGCTCCCGAAACCCTTGATTTTAAGAAAAGAAGAGCTTTAAGACTAAAATCTGCTCCTTATCAATTCATCAATCATGTTCTTTTTAGGAAAAATTATGATGGAGTATTTCTTAGATGCTTGGAAAAACATGAAACTAATGACATTCTGTTTCAATTTCATGCAGGTCCTGCTGGAGGCCATTTTTCAGGAGAGACTACAGCACACAAGTTTCTTAGGGCCAGATATTATTGGCCCACGTTGTTTAAAGATGCTTATGCTTATGTGAGAAAGTGTGAGCCATGCCAGAAATGCACAAGGAATTTTAGGAAACCTGCATTTCCTTTACAACTGATTACAATTCAGTTTCCATTTCAACAGTGGGGACTGGATTTTGTTGGACCTATAAAACCTCCTTCATCCCTCCAACATAAGTATATCCTCATAGCCACAGACTATTTCACTAGATGGGTGGAGGCAACTCCTCTTAAACAATGTAACGCTGCCCAAGTAATATCTTTCCTTGATACTCAGATCGTCACACGGTTTGGCGCTCCAGAGTACTTAGTTTTCGATAATGCATCCTACTTCTCTTCAATCGATATAACTGAATATGCCTTTGAGATGGGGATTAAGCTTAAGTTTTCTGCCAATTATTACCCTCAAGGTAATGGTTTGGCTGAGTCATCGAACAAAAACCTGATAAACATTCTCAAGAAGACTGTAGCTTCTCATCACAGAGATTGGCACACACAGTTGTATAATGCATTATGGGCAGATCGAATTACCCCAAAAGCAGCAATTGCAAATTCTCCCTACTGTTTGGTTTATGGTAAAGAAGCCATCCTTCCCACTAATCTTCCCATTCCTTCGCTACAATTGGCCTAGTCTGTCCAAGAAGATGATTCTTCTCCCCTCCAGCAAAGAATTAACACCCTCTTGAAGCTAGAGGAGGACAGGGAAACAACCAAGAACAAGTTGTATCATAATCAACAGATGGTGAAGAGACGGTTTGATCAAAAATCTTCATTTGACAGGGAATTCTCTATTGGTGACCTGGTTCTGAGGTGGGATAAGCAACGTAAAGATAAGAATCAGTACACCATGTTTTAGCGCCTTTGGCTAAGACCTTTCATTATTACAGAAAAGATTGGTCCCAACATTGTTCGATTACAGACATTAGAGGGAGTTGTAGACACCTTCCCAGTGATGTGTCTCTTCTGAAAAAGTATTTTGTTTAAACAATCTGGTGCACTTGTACATACGTGTGGTTTGTTTTACAATCATTTGTTTTATTGCATTGACATTTTCATTGGGTTTCTTGTTTTGTTTTGGTTTTCATTAATAAGGTTTCACACTTGTGGTAATGGCTTATGATCATTTTTTTTTTTTAGCAACAATTGCTTCTGAAGCTTCAACATCGTTATCAATCTTACTTTCTATCTTTTGATTAGAATTTGCTCTGAAGAACTAACAGTCAATAAGTGCAGTGCCTTTGGATACTTTTCACTTTGATCATTATCTTTCACTATGCTTTATTTGTGTAATTGAGATATGGAGGATGGTCATCATTTCTCTATCTGGTGTTTCATGGTTGAACGACATATCATAATAACCTAACCAGTTCTGATTGCTCATGGATCCTTTTACAATCACTTTGAATATAAATTTTATTTAAAAAATATAAGTTACGAGTTGGGTGGTCTTGTTATCAAGCCAGCTCATTAGGTTCATAAGTGCTTAAAGTGGAATGACATCTTCACATTAAGCCACCACACTTGGAAGATGACTTTCAGTTCTTCTGGAAGGTGGAAGATCCTATTACAGGTCGGTCCATTCATGATCCGCAAAGCAATGGTGAGTAACATTATCACTAAATGGTCACCAAGCCATGGTAATGCCTTGTACCTTATGCCAAAATAAATTATTTTCTTTTCATAAGATTTTGTTGTATACAAGAATAGGGGGGTCTTATCACAAGCCAGCCCTGCTATGATCATGGGTTTGACCTTGGACTGGAATTATCACTATATGGTCACCAAGCCATGATAATTTATTTTGGTCTTACAACCAGAAGACAAGGAGTCTCGTCATTAAGTTAGCTTGACCAGTTTCCAGATCAGACCTGTGAATGGCGCTGTTTCATCTGATCACCAAGTTAGTACAGTGGTCTTGTATTAACAAGGTTTTATGTATAAAAAAAATAAAAATATATATATATATATATAAAAGGGAGAGAAAGAAAAGATAAAGGAATATATATATAATCCATAGAGGATCGTTGATTAATAAACCAAGGCGATCTGTAATTAGGATATCCATGAGCATTTCCAAGACTGTGCCCAGGTTCAACACAAGCTGGTTTTTAATGATTACATCATGGTAAAGATTTGGTATTACTCTCTAAATCTTCTTATCGAATGAGTGTTATCTTTAAAATGGTCATTGTTGAGATCTATCCATTTTCATGTTCATTGCTTGTTGGTTGTTATCTTTTGAGTATCTTCTTTGAATTGAGTTTCAAGAAATTTGTTATTGACATGTTGTCTTTAGTTGGATTTGATTGCAGAAATAATTGGTTCTTCCCATCCAGTCGCCATTTGTTGTGGCCACAACAAATCCCATGCTTAGCCAAGCATGGGAGTCCCCCTATTTTAATAAACGCAAAGGTATTTGGGTGAGTCATCTTGAAAATTTTAGGTTTTTGATTTTACCTCTGAAATTCTTCTGCTTTTGGTCTACTTGTGTGTAAGGGTCTGATGATTTCTTCCAAAAGTGTTTCGGTCTAAAAAGAGCCAAAATTTTGAGTATTTTGTTGACTGTTAATCATCATCCCGAAACTCGACATTTAGAGAACCCGAAACCCGCAACCCGACAGGTGCGGGTTGCTGAACTGTTGTTTTTAAGTTTTGGTGTTGCTAATTCCGAAACCCACAACCTGACGGCTACGGCTTGCGGAATCATTCTTTAATAACATTGAAGAATAATTACTCCGAAACCCGAACCCCGTAATGGCGGCATTCGACTTTCAGGATTGTGATTTTCGTTTATCTGGTGTGTGTTCCCGAAACCCGCAACCCGTAATTTCGGGATGCGGCTTTCGGGATGGTTATCTTACATCATAGTTTAATGTTTCCGAAACCTGCCACCCACACAGTGGTTTTTCGACTTTCGGAAATCATTTTTTTTCCTTTTTGCATATCCGCAGCCTGCAAATACGTACTTTCGGATTTCGTCTTGCGGGATCTTTGAATAAGAGCTTCATGGAAATTTTTGAACTCGATTCCGCATTTCACTTCGGTTAATTTCCATCGTCCGTCTATCATGATATCACGGTCATGTTGATTTTTGGTAATCAGTTAAGTCAGGCCTGTTCATTTTGTTCTTTTTCTATGTAATTCATCATAGAAGACACCATTACAAGGATAGCAGTTACTTCATGTTGAATGGACGCCATCTTTCCGCCTTAAGTTTGCCATGTCTGGACTCGAGATTTGACATCTTGTCATTTTTTATCCATCTCTTAATGATCGGATTTGTTATGTGTGAAGAATTGATAGCCTGTGTACTGGAACTCCTGTTCGAGGCCTCCTGGAACATCAACTTTGTCACCCTAACCTTCATCTCTGTTATTAATCACCAGTCATAATTAGTGATGAGAGATTGCTTGTAACGATGTGATCATGAAGGCAATTCAAAATCATGCGAGTAGTAATTGAACTCGTACTTCGCACAAGCTTTGATCCGACTGGGACATACCTCGGCTCTTTTCATTACAATTGAAGTAATCACAATGAATTCACTGGATAAGTTTAATCATTGCGGATTGCCCCGCCCGATTATCATCGACATGCTTGTTGGTCTTTAAATAGAAATTAACATAAAAAATTCCAGTTCATCAATTGCATTCTGAAACAGGAAACACTTTGTTTGGCATTCTTCTTATATCCTTTTCAGAATGAGTAATATTCATGCAGATGGTGAATTTTCTAATATTCTGGTTGAAAATGAAGAGCTCTATCCCATGTTATATCAAGAAATGTTGTCACCACCATTTGATGCAGGTGTTCCTGATCTTAGCAGCGGTATCAATGAAGAAGACTTCGAAACTTTGTCTGCCTACATTCACAACCTCGAAAAGAAAAGAAAGGAAATTCTGTAGGGATCAACGGATCTTGATACTGATTTTATACAGGACTTTATTATCAATGAAGAACCTGATGTACCGGCTATCATTCCTGAAGTAAATCCTCTAATGGATTTCTCTGTTTTTGACAGTGGGTTCCCCGACCACAAATTTCCTACAGTGGATGCTCTGCAAGCTACGCCACCTTTCGATGCTAGTGAACAATCTGTGATGAAATTCTTATGGTGCCACGAGATCTTATCAGATTGAAGAACAAGTCTTTCTTTTTGTGAAAGGTGGCGAAAAATCTCTTAAGCTTAAAAATAGCAAGATTTCTTGGATCGATGGTTAGACCCGATTTTTTAATCCCTATTTTGTAGAATTTCTCCTTTTGGAACTCTGATGTAAATTTAGTATATAAGGAGGAATGTTTCTCTTAGTAAAGGGTGGTAGGGAATTTTGGAATTGCAATTCAATAGGAGTTTGGATTGAAGATACTATGTTTATCAGAGTCATTGTAATTTTTGTACAAGACTTCTCTATTCAAGAAAGTTATCTTTTAATTCATCTCCTATTGTTCTTCAATTTTTTTGGGGGAATTACTAAGTTAATGTTTCAAATTTGTCATCGATCCTGTGTTTAATCTTTTGCAGGATATTTTTTTAATGCATAAGATCTCTCATATTGATTTCTCTGTATGTTTGGATTATGCTCAAAACTATTCTATTAAATTTCTTTAATTGAACGTTTTCCTTTTTTTTATATTTCTGCAAATGATTCGATGCAAACAAATATGTTTAATCAAATGTTAATTTTTCAATTGACACAATGATTACAGATCAGGTATTTGAATAGGCTCAAACACTTTGAAGAATTGTCACTTAATTTCTTGATTGATAAAACTTTAATAATAAGTGAAGAACCCGAAGACATTTCTGTTTAAGGTACTTAACTACTTGTTCATCACACTTCAAATCTGATCTGCACAACATCAACTTCTCCTTTTAGGTTAGAAATAACCTAGCATAGTTTCCTTCTTTTGATAGGTTAAGATAGGTTCGTTAACCAACTTTAAGACTTTGTTTTCTCTTATAGGAAAACAGATCTTTCAAGATCAAATATTTTACTCATAGAGTGCCAGCGGAAGCCAAATATCCGTGGGTGATTACCATCCCAAATAGCTCGAGGATAGGGTAACTCTTGCGTAGGGTTAACTGAAGCCTTTGGTTGGGTTTTCATCCTCTTTTGTGTGCCTTGGAACCCATTCCAGCTCTTTGCACTTACCCTGCACCCCCAAGGCATCAACACCCCCCTCTCTCACTCTCTCTTCCCTACTTCTACACCTCTCTCTCTCTCTCTCTCTCTCCTATTCCCCCCCCCTCTCTCTCTCCTAATCCCTCTTCCCATACCACTAACCACACCCCATCTCTAATCCCTAAGACCTTAACACCAAATCCCTGTTTAACCTCCTAACCCATAGAAACTATTAAATATAATATTGAATAAGGTTTTGATGATTACCATAATGCTAGCGCGTTTTTTCATGAAGAAACGCTCGTGCATTTTGTGCAACTAGGTATTATTTAGCCATGCACCAAACATATTGCGTTTTGTGCAACTAGGTATTATTTAGCCATGCACCAAACATATTAAATTCCTAGGATTTTTTAACATTCCAGAAATGCGCACACATTTTGTCTGTCCATAACGCTAGCTTGTTTTGTCTGTGAAAAAATTCAACAGAATACTCTGCCTATTTCATACCCAAAATTTTTGTTTTGTCTCCCTATATCCCCTACAACGCTTCCAAAAAAAACTTCAAACTCTATGTTCACAATCAGCATTCAAGGAAATTGAGGAAGCTTGACACCCTATGTTCACAATCAACAAGCTTGAAGAGGATTCTACAGTTAGCATTGGGAATTGAGGATTCTAAATTCACAATTAGCAAGCTTCAAGAGGATTCTACATTCACAATTTCAAGCTTCAAGAGGAGTCTACATTCACAATTTCAAGCTTCAAGAGGATTCTACATTCACAATTTCAAGCTTCAAGGGGATTCTACATTCACAATGTCAAGCAAGCTTGATGAATCTATATGAATACAATTGAACAAGAATCTACATTTACTATTGAGCAAGCTTGAAGAATCTATATTCACAAATGAAGAATTTTCTATATTCACAAGTGAGGTAGAAACTTTACTTTCACATTTGAGAAAGATTGAGGAATCTATATTCACAATTGAGGAAGTATCTATATTGACAATTGAACAAGCTTGAAGAACCTATATTCACAATTGAGAAAGAATTTGGATATTTGAATAGTTGAGCACACCTCTAGAATCTATTTTTTTAGTATTGCTCATTGTGGTCATGAGGAATTCACGCAATCAAAAAATGAAATCAGCAAGGAAAGAGAAGCCTCAAGAAACCATGGAAGAAGTTAGAGAAAATAAAAGATTGGACATGTGGAATCGAAGGAATTCCATGGAAACTCATCCAATTCCAACCGTAGATGATGCCACGGTCGTTCCTACCCATCCACCTCAAGAAAAATGGAGAAATTCTATAGAGGGGCCCTCAATTTCAACAACATTTGATGAACAAGCACCCCATGGCACTAGTCAAGAAGTAAGACGTAGGTGCTCATCGAGGGATGTTTCAATTCCCACATCAAGTAAACCTCAAAATATGGTAGTGAATTACTTGTTGGGTAGTGGTTATACAAGTGACGAAGTTAGAGAGGCATTGAATGAAGGATTTACAATGGAAAAAAAAAATGTTAAGGAGACCGTCCAATAGAAAGTCCAATTACCCACATCCAACTACCAATAAGAGAATGAAAGACAAGAGGATCCGATTGAAACGCCAGAGCATCCTAGTGATGTTGTACATTCTCCAATTCCAACACCCTTACCTCCATTAGCAACTGCACGTCAAAGAACTCCGAAATGTATACAGGTTGATGAAACTCTCATTAGTTCACTTGAAGGTACATTGTCTAAACATGCTATTTCTTATCAAACTCGAAAAATACTTGATAACTTTTTTGATTCTAAATGTGATGGGGACAAGTGCAAATTATTTTTATCATTGTTAAAATCTAGGTCTATGGCTGTTGTTAGAAGAACGTTAAGGATAAAGATGACCAAAAGTTAGAACCAAGTTCTCATATTGTTAAAAGTTTAGTAGATTCATTTAGCACAATTGGAAAGAAATCTCTCTCAAAGGATCGCAATGCGGCTTGTCGTGTGTTGTCTCAATCAATCATGAACAAAAACACTAGCGCACTTCGTTTTCTTAAACCTACATACAAAATTATTAATTTGAATGTGAAGACACTTTGTAGGTATTGTGTTAGAAGAGAACAACTTGAAATCGGTCAAATAGATGTTTGGGCCTTCATTGGTAGGTTTCCACGCTCTGATATGAAGCTCATTGATTCAGTAAAGGGATTAGTGCAAGATTTTTGGCATGACAACACTAGACGTTCTTCCAACCTAAAAGATGTATTAAAATTGAGAAGGGGTTCAAAGGATCGTGAACCACATATTAAACATTTTCTTGATATGGCACAAACAAAATTATATGAGAGATCCAGGAATGAACATAACGAACTTGATTTGGGCCAAAGATCCTTTGAAAAATGCAAACCATGGTATGTTAAAATAAACACAATTCGTAACACATGTTGTTGTCGATACCACATTGAGTATGGTTACTATTATGACACATATACATATATTTTTCGTGTATTTCATAACACTCTTGTGTAGGAATGCTCAGCTACATTACCACCGATTCCATCTAGAGACTTTATTCTTATCATTTTGTGTAGCAGGCCAAACGATTGCACATTTTATCAAAAAACTCTCATAGATGGGACATGCCCAGAGGGTGGTGGATTTGCATTATTGAAAAAATGCATACATGTGACCGATGAGCATGAACTTGGGAGGCAGGAGGTGAACTTGCAGTCATCCAAATATGTCATGTATGATATTGATGGAGGGAACGAAAGAAAAAATATACAGTTGGTCACTTCTCAAGTTGGTAATGAGCTATCTGATATTATTTTTTCTTCATATTGCAATTTCATATCTAACAATCTATTGATATATGTCTTTATTGTTGATCTACCAGGTACAGGTTTGCGACTTCATGGAGGAATTCTTTGAAAAGACACAACGGTATGTAAATCATGTGCATGTGGCTCATTGGGAAGATGAGGATTTTAGAACATGTAGGGATACATTTCCTATTGGGACTATCCTGTTAATGGTCGATTTTGCGGAAAACTACACTCTTCAACCGCAAAATGAGATTCAGAGCCAATACTATCACTCAGACCAGGTCAACCTAATGGTCCATATCACCTATAGACATGGGGCAGATAGTACTAAATACAATAGGGTTATATTGAAGGAGTATCACTTCTACATAAGTGATGACAAGTGTCACGACTTGGATTTTGTACAACACAGCTTTCAAATGTTCTACAATCACTTGAAGGATAACCGTATACTAATGGAACAACATTGGATTTGGTCTGACAGTTGTGCAGGAAAATTCAAAAATGCCTGTGTCTTCCAATGGTTGTGTATGCTCCACAAAAGGCACAAGGTGCCACATATTTGGAACTATTTTGAGACCGAACATGGAAAAGGTGAACATGATGGAGCAGGTGCGTGCATAAATACTGCATTATGTAGGAAAGAAATGAAGTTCACAAACGTATCAATCATCCGAGATGCCAAAACCATCGTTGAATGGTGTGCTTCAGTCATGGGGTGGGGAGCAAGAAGGCAGGAAGATCACTCAACCAGGAAAGTACATGTACATAGATATTTTTGGGAGGTGGTGGATGTAGATTGATCACAGTTATATGAGTGCAAGACCATCCAAGGAACTCGTGCATTTCATTCAGTTAGAACATCGGACAATGCTATACTTGAAATGTGGACAAGAAAACTCATGTTTTTGTTCTCCATGTAGTAGTGGTGAATGGGACGAATGTGAATCTAGCGATAGGGTTAATAGCTAGGACCGTGTATCACTCCCCATTGGTCGATGGATAGCTATAGAATTATCCTAGTTGGAAGAGGACCAATAAAGTATTTCACTAGACTATGGCCACATATCATATCTCGTACAACCAGGTTCTTAATATTTTTATATTTTTGACAACTAGTTGTGTCTAATTAGCTGTGTATATTTTTGATATTTTTGACAACTAGTTGTGTCTAATTAGCTGTGTATATTTTTTGATATTTTTGACAACTAGTTGTGTCTAATTAGTTGACAGAAACGTTGGAACTATATTTTCTCTAGGGCACATATACGTAGTGGTTTCCCTGAGACCCAATGCATGGCTGGCTGGCACGTTGCTTAGAAGGGAATCAAACCCTAAATGTCCCATTACGAGACTCTGAGGCCAATGATTTTTCCGATTGGGTCGATAGTTATAAAGGGAGAATATTTTGAACCAGGTTTCCCACTCAGCAAATAGAAAAGAGTATACATATGAAGGTTATAGACTAGGTGAGATTGTATACCATTATACAAACTTAGTTATGGCACAAACCTCCAGCTGCAAACAATGCCAAGGAAGAACTCATCAAAGGAACGATACTTATTGCCTTATTCCGAGCACGAGAGGTTAAAGCAAAATCATTGGTATTCGAGGTGATCCTGATGGTCTAGTCTAATGACCATAGGTAGGTAATCTGGTATGTGGTTCACATGTTTTATTGTGTACTATGTTATAGGTATGTGGTGTACATGTATGCTATGATTTTGTTTCATGGTCTCATTGAGTATTGACATTAATATTTTGACTGTTGCATCCATACATTGATAGCTTGATAGATTGATAAATTGCATAGAATTAGTGCAACTTGATAAATTGCACAAGTTTCATCATGGATTTGTTTCATTTGTTTTTTTCTTCCATCTAAGTAAACCATAATATCTACATCCCCATGCTCGTTTTCATGCTCACTAGCAACATCACCATCTTCATGCTCATTATCACTACACCCATGGTGGTTGTCACCATCACCATGCCACCATGAACATCACCATCGTGCTCTTCCTACCCATGTTGTCACCATCACCATCTAAACTATTGTAAACGGATCAAGACCCATCCATGCTATTGAAGACCCATCCATAAGTCCCCGGTCGACGATTTTGCAAAGTTGACCCCCATGTGCAAAAATTGCACACTCCCTTACCGAGCAAAACCCTAGTTTCCAAAATGGACCTACAAGATGACACTTGGTCCATGGGACCATGGAGAGGGGCACCCCTAGCACTATCCCTATGTCCTGAATCCAACGGAGTAGACGGTTTGTCGATCCAAGCCACAATCGTCATTCTATGGCTCATTCCATCTCACATCCAAAATGCCTTAAGGGACACCAATTAGATACCTACTCGGGCCATAGAATTCCAACCATGCAACAAAACCATGTTCTGGGGAGTCCTGCAAGTGTGTCTAGGAAGTTTCCAGTTGGGAACGCTAGCCATAAGTCCCCCGATCGATGATTTTGAAAAGTTGACCCCCATGTGCAAAAATTGCACACTCACCCTTACTGAGCAAGACACTAGTTTCCAAAATGGACCTACAAGATGACATATGGGCCATGGGACCGGTAGAGAGGGGCACCCCTAGCACTATCCTGATGTCTTGAATCCAACGGATTCAACAGTTTGTTGATCCGAGCCACGGCCGTCATTCTATGGCTCGTTCCATATCGCATCCAAAAGGCCTTCATAGACACCAGTTGGATACCTACTAGGGCCATAGAATTCCAACCGTGCAACAAAACCCAGTTCTGGGGAGTCTTGCAAGTGTGTCTAGGAAGGTTTCTAGATCAGAAACGCTAGATGGAAAAATAACACCGTTTCCAGGCGTTGGAGGCATGCTATGGGGGGGGGCCTAGCTGAAACTCGAGGTCTCGGATCCACCGAAATTGACGAATTCACGATTGGAGCCACGGTTTGGGTGCTGCGAGCGTCTTGGTCGAGCACACCCGGGGCCATTCAGGGACACTTTGAGGAATTGCTCTGGGGGCACATGAGCCAAACTGGCAAGCGAAATTGGGTTGTGTCACTTCCCCACACGTGCGTATGGACATTGCGAACGTGTCCACAGTGGCCACGCATGCCCATAATCCTTCAGACGAGAAATGGCCCCCCTTGAGCAAGATTGGCATGGCCTTCACTGTGCAAAAACATAGCTCCAGATATGGCACAATAAAACCATTTTCGGGGGTTGGAGGCATGCTGTGGGGGGTTCCCTAGCTGAAACCCAACATCCCATATCCACCAAAATTAACAGATTCACGATCAAAGCCACGACTTGGGTGCTACAGGCATCTTGGTCCGGCACCCTGGGGCCATTTAGGGACACTTTGAGGAATTGCTCCGGTGGCACAGAACCCAAACCGATGAGCAGAAATGGGTTCTGTCATATCCCACATGTGTGTATGGAAATTGAGGACATGTTTGCAGTGGCCATGCACACTCGGGATCCTTCGGACGAGAACCCGAAACCCAATTTTGTTGCACAGTTGGAATTCTATGGCCCTGGTAGGTATCCAACTAGTGTCCCTAAAGGCCTTTTGGATGCGAGACGAAATGAGCCATAGAATAATGACCGTGGATCGGATCGAAAAATGGTCAAATTTGTTGGATTCAAAACATCGGTATAGTGATAGGGGTGCCCCTCTCTTCTAGTCCCATGGCCCAGGTGTCAACTTTTAGGTCAATTTTGGAAACTAGGGTTTTGCTCAGTAAGGGAGTGTGTTGTTTTGCACACGAGGGTCAACTTTGCAAAATCATCAACCAGGGACTTATGGCTAGCATTCTCGGCTAGAATATTCCTAGACACACTTGTAGGACTCCCTGGAACCCAGTTTTGTTGTACGGTTGGAATTTGATTGCCCCGGTAGGTATCCAACAGGTGTCCCTGAACGCCTTTTGGATGTGAGATGGAACGAGCCATAGAATGACGACCGTGGATCTCATCGACAAAAGGTCAAATCCATTGGATTCAGTACATTGGGATAGTGCTCAGGGTGCCCCTCTGTGTTGGTCCCATGGCCCAGGTGTTAACTTGTAGGTCCATTTTGGAAACTAGGGTTTTGCTCAATAAGGGAGTGTGCAATGTTTGCACATGGGGGGTCAACTTTGCAAAATCGTCGACCAGGGACTTATGGATAATGTTCCCAGCTGGAACCTTCCTAAACACACTTTTAGGACTCCCCAAAACCCGGTTTTGCTGCACAGTTGGAATTCTATGGCCCTGGCAGGTATCCAACTGGAGTCCTTGAAGGCCTTTTGGATGCGAGATGGAACAAGCCATATAATGACGATCCTGGATCAGATCGACAAACCGTCGACTCCGTTGGATTCAGAACATCGGGATAGTGCTTGGGGTGCCGCTCTCCGCCGGTCCCATGGCCCAGTGTTGGGTAGGCCCCAGGTGGATATAAGTTTGGATAAAGAGAAGTTTTGGAATTGCGCAGTTCAGGTTGAGTGCGAAGAAGGAACAATTTTTTGGAGAGCGCAACGGAGGGTATATGTTTAAGTTTTGCACAGATATGTTGTTACGCAATAACATCGCAGCGGCTACTTTTGGTAAAGAATATGAGTAAAGGTCGGATGAGGAAGTGACCTATTTTGAGTAAGGGACAGAGCGAACGATAGTGGAAAGTGACATGTCTAAGAGAGTGGCGGCAAGCAGTGGAGAAGCTAGGCCACTAAGTCGATGGCGACAGGAAGGCTAAAGGAGTGGAAAGTGATAGGCCACGATGCAGTTGTAACCATTTTGCTAGTGACTGCAGCTGTCAAAAGGGCGTTAGAGCCATGAGTGGTCTAGTAAGGTGGCCAGAGTGAGTGGAGCAAGTTTTCAACAGCAACATGCAAGGTGGCGGGCATCCGTGCGAGTTTTGGGAACATTAGGGTTTTGCCTATGTATTGTAAAGACATGACCTATGGGCATGGTGTATAAATAAGGAATATTTTGTATGGGAAAGGGTTGTTGAATCTCTCATTTTTGTATTATCATTTTGATTACTCTTCATTTTTATTAACCGAATATATCTATGTGGAGAGACAATTTTGTAAAGGCTCTGCAAGCTAAGTGCGCAGAGGCCTATTAAAAGAGAAGAGAGTCTGCAGCTGAGTGCGCAGACAAAGAACTGTTGTAACCCTTCCCAAAGACTAATACAACAAAAGTTCTTATGGACGTAGCTCCCATCCTGGGGGTGAACCATGTTAAATCCTATGTAGTGTGATTGTTTTTGGTTTACACTTGTCTATTTGCTTACAATGGATGCTTGGATTCTCATTTATCAGTTGTTATGTTAATACTTTTATATGTATTCGCCATAGGAGAAACATGGGAATAATATGTTAAGTCTTACATGTATGGATGAATGATAAATGCGCAGTAGTCTAAGTTGCGAAAGTATCAGTATGTGGAATAATCACTTATGTATGTAGAGTTTGGCTGTGTAACTATTTGATGCGCAGCACTGGAAGTGCGCAATATAGTGTGTTTCATCTGGTTATATTGGTTATAGGCTTAATTGTACAAGGCAATAGATAAATGGATAAACACTAAGTAGAGCCATCAATATTTGTTAAGTCCGTACAGGAAGTGTGTAAGTCAGTTGTGCTATCCTATTATTTGCATCTTTCCCGAACCACGTAGTCCTTAGATGCAATGGTTGTGGAAGCATCTGGGCTTGTAGAAGCAAGGACCCGCGACATAGTCTATTGTCGTGCAGTCTTCAGTTCACAGCGCGAGCCCCCACACTGCGTTGCGCAATAGTTCTATCCAAACAACTCATCACACTGCTATGGAAACCTGATTCCGTAGCACCCCCATAGATACACCTCGGGTGAGACCTCAGCCTGTTCATAGGCTGTTGCCGAAAGGGCCGGTGAGAAGGGGTTTTGTTGGTTCCTTGAAACCACGAAGAACCTGGGTCTACATTGGAAACCTCTAACTCAGTATTTAAGCCAACGAATGGTTCTGTTTCCAGGCTAAGAATCCGTGATGAGTTGAAGTCGGGATGTGCGAAGTAGAAGAAGTTGAGTTGGGTGTCGACTTTTGGTATCCGGACACGCGAATGGAACTTTTTAAGCATTCAATAAAGTACTGGAGAATCCGCTGACTAAGGTATGCAATGTGAATTGGGATGATTGGGACCTGCACATTCCAGCGGTGTTATGGGCATACAGTACCACAAGCAAGAAGTTGACTGGCCACACACACCTTTTAGGATGGCCTATGGACAGGAGGCAATAATTCCAATGGAGTACGTTGTTCCTAGCTTGAGAATAGCTACTTTTATAGGCATGGCAGATTGCAACGCGCTAGAAGAAAGGATTCTACACTTGGTTAGTCTGGAGGAGGATCGCTTCATCGTAGGCTTTCACCAACAAGTGCAGAAGGAAAGAGAAAAAGCATGGCATGATCGCCATATAAAAAACAAGACCTTTCAGTTAGCCACACTAGCAGGAGATAACTTGCCTAGTTTAATAAATGGAAGCAGACTTAAACCCTATCGGGATAGTCCTTCTTCGCAGAGCCATTGATGATTAGAAATAAAGGAAATATCTAAGTGCCACGTATAGTTGAAATTGGGAACTAGAAAAGGAGAAAGGGTATGTATGTGATGTATGATGAGGAAATGTATATACCCCGCAACACTGTTAAAATGTGCCGCTACAACCACAAAAAAAAACACACACAGACAGAAGGAAGAGATGAACCACATAGTTGAAGTAGAACATATAGCTGCACAGACCCAATTCAGTAGACCCAACTCTGCGCAGATCAAGTTGAACAGACCAATGACGGAGGCCAAGAGAATTCGACAAGAGGTGTACGTGGAACTGCAGCTACGTAGTTGAAGAATTCGACAAGAGGTGTACGTGGAACTGCAGCTACGTAGTTGAAAGTAAAAAGGAACACGTTTGAATCAAAACCGCCAGCACATCATGACGAAAAACGTTAACTGGGAAACTGTCGGCCCGGTGAGTGCGCCGTTAGCCATTATGACAGAACCAGTAAGGTTAAGCATTAAACAACGGATATGATAGTTTGGGGCATAATAAAGGAAGAAAGTGACCATAATCTAGCCAAGATCTGACTGACAAGCTGGCAATTGAACGCTAACTTAACTGACTTGACAAGCTTGGCCATTGCCGCCAACCCTTTTTGGTATTAAAGGAAACATCAATGGTCCAGGCATGATGATTGGTTGAAGTGAATGGGATATCACAGGAGATCTGGCTGACGTAAGAACCATTAACCAATTCACTAACGGTAGCCTACCACGTTCAAGACTAGCAGGGGCCTATAAATAGCCTTCGGGAAAGCATTTTATAAGTTTTTACCGGGAACTTTGCTCGTTTGTGTGCGATTTCAGAGTTTCCACAACCAGAGAGCCAAGTAGTCTATAGGTGCATGTTTGAACCCACTTTCCAGTGCCAAAGATGTTGAAAATTTTTCATCCAGTCAGAATTTCAGGGAGTCATGACAGCTCCAGCAATGAAACCTGCAGCTGAAACGGGAGCTCCATCACGAAGCTTTACAAGACAAGCTGTAGAAAATGGGCAAAAATCCAGCAACAGACCGGGAGGGCCGAATCCGATTTAGATACAGAAACTAGTTACATTCGTGGAGAATCCCATCTGCCTGGCACACGACAACATTCCGCCACAAAAAGATGATGCACCACCCTGTCCTGTTGTAGAATGAATGTTGTTTACGAAATTCCCATCCCGCCCATGTCTAAACATGTGAGAATTGAAGAGGACCTTCTGGGAAGAGTAAGGGATTGCAAATTTGATGACCACGACTTGCTAGAGGGAGCACAATCGAAGCCGAAAAAGTTTCCTCAGTTCCAACCTGACCGATACATGCGGTCGGCAGATTGATGCGCAAACCAGAATTGAATGTGTGTATGTTCAGGATTGGCTAAAATCCATAGAACCATCCGGGTTGCTGCACCTGTTACGCATCCCCGCATTTTGATAGGAGTACAGAGCTCACGACAATAGTGCGTGTTCTACTATCTTACGCACATAACGGTTACCTATGGCTAGATAGTCACGTTGATATTAATATTGACCTCATACACTAGATCAACCTCTTAAACAAGAGAGGTGACGACCTGTCAATAGTAATGGTAGGGAAGGCACAAGAAAAGGATCTTGCTGCCAAAATAGCCGAAGAATTCAAGGTAACCAGGAAAAAATGAGGTTTCCCTACTAGTGAAATCAATGACGAAGCCACTAAGTTCATAGTCTAGCTTTCTTGCAGGAAAGGTGCTGCACAAATGCAGACTACCAGAGGTATCGGCTGCAGTAGTCTGGCTCGCAGATTAAACATTAAAGGGAACTTCCTACAACTGGGGTGCAGTACCTTCTTAATGAGTTCTTATCAGACGTTGAAGAAGCTCAAGACAATGGATCCCCCGTTCCATTTTAGATGGTTGCTAGTATTGATTCTTCTCTAGTCGGCTGGAAAGAGCCCACTGGTTATCAGGGTATTCCAGTTCTCGAGGGGCAATGTGGCAGAGTGTGCTACACCAACTTATGGGCTAGCTCAAAACCCTCAGGAAACAAGCAAGCAATGAAGTGTTATATACCTACTATGTGCAGATATGTGATGCGATTCAGCAGACACCGCGCATCTCACAACCTCTCATAGATAATATAGAGGGATAATGAGATTCTTGGACAAAAGGCACAGATCGTACATTCAGCCCCGGGAAGACACGGATATAGAGCTATGGTATCCCAAATTCCTATCAGCTAGATGTTGAGAAAATCGAACAAATGATGGAGAGATGGGAGCCCAATTAAAAAAAAGAGCAGCCAATCGATGTTGAATCCGACTATGAGCAGTAGCAGAAAGAGGAAGACAAGCCAGAAAGCAAAGATAATGAGACAGAGGGAAGACCACAAGATTATGACAAGGATGAAGGAAAAAGCCAAGACAAGGAAGAAATCAAACCTACACCTATTGAGGAGGAAAAGGATCCTGAGCAGATCCAAACGAAAGACCAGGTAGGAGAGAAAAGAAAGGCGACTGAAACACCCTGCCTGGGGCGAAAGGCCAATGGAAGAAGAGGAAGTCTGAAAAGCCCGAATTTGGTCCGCAGCTACATCCAGACGATTGTGAGACAATTGCCCACAAAAGTACAGGAGGTATGGGAGGAAACCCGAGCAAAAAAAGAGAGGCTAGGCAAGAGCAGATGCAACTCTCGCCTCATTCATAAAATGGAAACAGTACAGACCATGGTCACCCAGTTGAGCTTAGGCCATCAGTCATCAGACTCTGAAGGGAAGTTAGGAGGAATGAGTGGGAAGAAGTGGCCACCTCATATAGTTAGAAGCCCCTACCCCAGGGTTGCGCATATAGAACCGGTGCACTTTATCTTCCCAAATGATAAGGTGCGCAAAGCAACGAAAGACTCGACACATTTTGACCTCAACATTGGGTCATTAACACTAGAGGACCTGAATGAGCTACATCTACAAATTTCAGAGGAAATACAAGAAAGAGGCATTGCCTCATATGACCAGAGTGTCTAGCTAAAAGAAAATATTGAAGAGCTCAGGCAGGAATCCGAGTGGAAGGAAGAAGAATTATCTGAAGTACAAGAGAGGGACCACAAGCTCAAAGATACCGTCTCAGCAATATGCACAGAGGAATAAAATGTTGAAGACACCATACGAAATATTGGGGCCAAGGTAGAGTCCCCTCACGACTGAAATGATGGACATGGAAGTTTCCTATAAGGGAAAGATTGCCAGCCTGGAAGCCAGGAATCAACTCCAGCATCGGATCAACACTCAACCACACAAGAGGAGGTTGAGGCCACATTGGGCAGCATCCAGTCTGAAGTAGCAAGATGCCAAGGTTTACTTGAGCAAGTAAACACAATTGTCATAGGATTGAATGAAGACCCAGAACTTCAGAATATCAAAGAGGAAGTGCAGCAGACACATCAAGATATTGACGCTACAACCACATAGATGAAAGATTTTCCCACGCAGCAGAAGCTACCTAAGTTTAACGAAGTAATGAAAATCCAGAAACAACTCAAGGCACTAAGGGAAAATGAAGTTATCACTTCTGCGCAGATGGAGAGCATAGAAGAGGAAGGGCTAAACCTAGTTCAGTGGTTTGATGAGAAGTTTGTTGAACTACAAACAGCGGAGGGAATGCTTAGAGAACAAGTCTGGGAGAAGGTTTCACAGGCACATCCGGAAACCATTAAGACTTTTGAAATGAAGGAAAAGGAAACACTTTCCGACATCACCATCACTTTGAGCAGTTTCACTGCTAAGCTAAAAAAGCGCCAAACATACGCAGGAGAAGTCAGCTAGCGAAAGTGGATCGGGGACGATCCACAAGTAAGTGTTAGGGGGCCTATTGGGTAGGGCTCAAGTGGGTATAAGTTTGGATAAAGAGCAGTTTTGGAATTGCGCAGTTCAGGATAAGTTCGAAGAAGGAACAATTTTGTGGCGTGCACAGCGTAGGGTATATATTTAAGTTTTACACAGATATGCTGTTGCGCAGTAACAATCGCAACGGCTAATTTTTGGTAAAGAATATGAGTAAAGGTCGGATGAGGAAGCAACCTATTTCGAGTAAGGGACAGAACGAACAATAATGGAAAGTGACCTTTCTAAGAGAGTGGCGGCAAGCAGTTGAGAAAGCTAGGCCACTAAGTCGACGGTGACGAGCATGCTAAAGGAGTGGAAAGTGATAGGCCATGATGCAATTGTAAACCATTTTGCTGGTGACTGCAGCTGTCAGAAGGGCGTTAGAGCCACGAGTGGTCCAGTAAGGAGGCTAGAGCGAGTGGAGCAAGCTGTCGACGGCGACAGGCCGGGTGGTGGGAATCCGCGCCAGTTTTGGGAACATTAGGTTTTTCCTATGTATTGTAAAGACATGACCTATGAGCATGGTCTATAAAATAAGGCATATTTTGTATGGAAAAGGATTGTTGAATCTCTCATTTTTGTATTATCATTTTGATTACTCTTCATTGTTATTAACTGAATAGATCTATGTGGAGAGACAATTTTGTAAAGGCTCTGCAAGATGAGTGCGCAAAGGCCTATTGTGAGAGAAGAGAGTCTGTAGCTGAGTGCGAAGACAAAGAACTGTTGTACCCTTCCCAAAGACTAATACAACAACAGTTCTTGTGGACATAGCTCCCATCCTAGGAGTGAAACCACGTTAAGTCCTGTGTAGTGTGATTTTTTTTCGTTTACACTTGTCTGTTTGCTTACAATGGATGCTTGGATTCTCATTTATCAGTTGTTATGTTAATGCTTTTATATGTATTCGCCATAGGAGAAAGATGGGGAATAATATGTTAAGGTCTTATATGTATAGATGAATGATGAATGCACAGTAGTCTAAGTTGTGAAAGTATCAGTATGTGGAATAATCACCTATGTATGTAGAGTTTGGCTGTGTAACTATTTGATGCGTAGCACCAGAAGTACGCAATATAGTGTGTTTCGTTTGGTTATATTGGTTATAGGATTAATTGTACAAGGCAATAGATGAATGGATAAACACTAAGTAGAGCCATCAATATCTGTTAAGTCTGTACAGGAAGCGCGTAAGTCAGTTACGCTGTTCCTATTATTTGCATCTTGTCCGAGCCGCATAGTCCTTGGATACATTGGTTGCGCAAGCATATGGGCTTGTATAAGCGAGGACTGTGACGCAGTCTATCATCGTGCAGTCTTCAGTCGGCAACGCGAGCCCCCGCACCGCGCTGCGCAGTAGTTCCATCCGAACAACTCATCACACTGTTGTGGAAACCTGATTCCGCAATGCCCCCCATAACTACACCTAGGGTCAGACCTCATCCTATTAATAGGCTAGTGATAAGGGGTTTTTTTGGTTCCTTGAAACCGCGAAGAACCTGGGTCTACATTGGAAACCTCTAACTCGGTATTTAAGCCAACACTCAGGTGTCAACTTGTAGGTCCATTTTGGAAACTAGGGTTTTGCTCAGTAAGGGAGTGTGCAATTTTTGCACATGGGGTTCAAATTTGCAAAATCATCGACCGGGTACTTATGACTAGCGTTCCCAGTTGGAAACTTCCTAGACACACTCTCAGGACTCCCCAGGACCTGGTTTTGTTGCACGGTTGGAATTCTATGGCCCCGGTAGGTATCCAACTAGTGTCCCTGAAAGCATTTTAAATGAGAGATGGAATGAGACATAGAATGATGACCATGGCTCAGATCGACAAATCATCAAATCCGTTCGATTCAAAACATCAGGATAATGCTAGGGGTGCCCCTCTCCGTTGGTCCCATGGCCCAGGTGTCAACTTTTATCTCAATTTTGGAAACTAGGGTTTTGTTCAATAAGGGAGTGTGGAGTTTTGCAAATGGGGGTCAACTTTGCGAAATCATCGACTGAGGACTTATGGCTCGCGTTCCCAGATATTAACTTCCTAGACACACTTGTAGGACTCCCCGGAACCTGTTTTTGTTGCATGGTTGGAATTCTTTGGCCCCGGTAGGTATCCAACATGTGTCCCTTAAGGCCTTTTGGTTGCGAGATGGAATGAGCCATAAAATGACTACTGTGGCTTGGATTGAAAAATCGTAAACTCAATTGGATTTAGCACATCGAGATAGTGCTCGGGGTGCCCCTCTCTACTGGTCCCATGGACCAGGTGTCAACTTGTAGGTCCATTTTGGAAACTAGGGTTTTGCTCAATAAGGGAGTGTGCAATTTTTGCACATGGGGGTCAACTTTGAAAAATCATCGACCGAGGAATTATGGCCAGTGTTCCCAGCTGGAACCTTCCTAGGCACACTTGCAAGACTCCCCGGAACCTGGTTTTGTTGCATGGTTGGAATTCTATGGCCCTGGTAGGTATCCAATTGATGTCCCTAAAGGTCTTTTGGATGCGAAATGGAACGAGCCATAGAATGACGATCATGGCTCGGATCGATAAACCGTTGACTCTGTTGGATTCAGTACATCGGGATAGTGCTACGGGTTCCCCTCTTCGCTGGTCCCATGGCCCATGTGTCATCTTGTAGGTGCATTTTGGAAACTAGGGTTTTGCTCAGTAAGGGAGTGTGCAATTTTTGCACATGGGGGTCAACTTTGCAAAATCATCGATCGTGTTAGAAAAACAGGATCGCAAAGCAATAACAATAAAAAAGATGCAAATATAATCACAAAAACACATTACAAGAGAGACACCAATATAATGTGGTTCACCCGGGATGGGCTACGTCCACATAGAAATTTCCAGTTCTTATTATTGTACCATCCAGCAAAATGAAGGCATACAACCCGCAGTACATCTGTTGCAACATCCTCTTCACTCTTTCTCAGTCTCTCTTCCACGATCTTAGAGATATTTACATTACACAATACCTAATACATCAACCCTATCCATATTACAATGTCTCTCTTTTAAAGGGGAAATACCATGGGAAAATACCACGGGTTACCCAAAACCATGGGCCCATAATCTGTTGGCGAAAAACCAACCCATAACAAAAAATTATTGTGCATGTCGGGACCATAACCAAACCTAGGGTACAACACGGCTGAAAAACAACATCTCTAAATTAGGAAGATCAGGCTCCACAACCAACATTCTCCCACTTGGATACTGATCACAGCAACTACACAGCTGTTGTACTTACTAGACTATGCTTTGGACCTTGGACTTGGAAAATTTCTCATTTCACCTTCACGCTAGAAGGACAACTAAAACCGAGTAGAAACTCAGTTTCTCTCTGGTCACTACCTTTGTAAACATGTCTGTAGGATTTTGGGTAGTATGTATCTTCTCCAGCTTCAACAGTTCATCTTTTAGAACAAAGCGTATGAAATGGTATTTGAGCTATATATGTTTAGTCCTAGAATGGAAGGCTGAGTTCTTTGCAAGATGAACGACACTCTGGATGTCACTATACAACCTGCTATCCTTCTGCTTCTTACCCAACTCCTCCATAAACCTCTACAACCAAATCATCTCTTTACAAGCCTCTGTAACAACAACATACTCTGCTTTCGTCATGAAAGTGAAACAACCTTTTGCAGTTTCGAAATCCAACTTACTGTTGTTCCACTTACAGTAAACACATACCCTGTGGTGCTCCTCTTGCTATCCTTATCACCTTCCATATCTTCATCAACATATCCTTGTAGAACAGTGTCTGAACCAGGGTATTTTTTAAGGATTATAAAAGTATACTTAAGTATAGTATTCTAGGCAATTATTTTGGATTGAAAAAATATATATATAGATTGGTAGGCGAATATAAAATATGAAACATACAATTTACTACTAAAATTTGTAAATTTTGGCGAATATTATGAGAAAAAAACATATTTTATGTAAATATAGGCGATATTAGAGACTAAAAATGACCAAATAGCGAATTTATTTTTTGAAAAAATGCCCCAAAAATAGCCAATTGGCTAAATTTCGCCCCTAAAATTTTCCCTGGTCTGAACCTCCAAAACATAATGCATGAGTGGTAGTACCTTTCATATACCTGAGAATCCATTGTACTTCCTTCCAATGTTCTTTACTTGGATTTTTCATATATCTGCTCACAAATCCCACTGCATGTGCAATATCTGGTCTTGTGCACACCATGGCATACATCAAGCTACCAATTGTTGATGAATAGGGAATCTTGGACATGTAATCTATCTCTTCTTGTGTCTTGGGACACATTTCCTTACTTAGTTTGAAATGGTTGGCCAAAGGTGTACTAATTGGTTTTGCATTCTGCATTTTGAACCTCTCCAACACCTTTTGTATGTACTCACCCTCAGACAATGTCAGTTTGCGATTTTTCTCGTCTCTTGTTATTCTCATATCCAGGATTTGCTTTGTAGCACCCAAATCCTTCATTGCAAATGAATTAGCTAACTTCCTTTTGAGCACATTTATATACTGCATGTTAGACCCTGCAACAAGCATGTCATCCACATACAATAACAAGATAATATATCTTCCATTATCTAACCTCTTGAAATAAACACAGTGGTCAGAATGACATCTACTATAACCTTGTTCTATCATAAACCTGTTGAATTTTAAATACCATTGCCTTGGAGCTTGCTTCAAGCCATACAAGCTCTTCTTCAACTTGCATACCAAATTTTCTTTCCCTTTGACCTCATACCTTTGTGGTTGCTGCATATATATCTCTTCCTCCAAATCCCCATGGAGAAAGGTTGGTTTTACATCTAACTGTTCAAGATGCAAATATTCTACCGCCATTATACTTAAAATAGTCCTAATTGAAGTCATATTAAAAACAGGGGAAAATATTTCATCAAAATCTATACCTTTATTCTGTACAAACCCCTTACAACAAGTCTGGCCTTGTACCGCTTCTTACCTCCATCTTCTTCCTTTAACCTTTAAAACCATTTGTGCTACGATGCTCTTTTACCAGCAGAAAACTGAACCAAATCCCAAGTCTGGTTTCCTACCAATGAGTCCATCTCCTCATTCATGCCTTTCTCCCACTTCTTTCTAGTTTCCACCTGCATTACTTCTTCATAACATTCTGGTTCACCAGAATTAGTTATCAATAAATAATACATTGAACGAGAGTATTATTCAGGGAGTTTACTTAACCTGGTAGATCTTCTTGCACTTGCAGGAGTTTCAGGTATTTGCTGTTGTTCTTGATTTTCTGACACCTTTGGAACTTCATTTTCTTTAATTTCATCAAGTACTGTGTACTCTGTGCTTTTCATTTTCCTGTTTTTTTCCCTGCAACTGATCTTTATGCATGACCTTTTCATTGAATATCACATCTCTATTCCTAATGTTTTTTTATTTTCATAATCCCATAAGTGATAACCAAAATCATCAACCCCATATCCAATAAAGGTACATTTCTTTGATTTAGCTTCAAGCTTTGTTCTATTTTCTTTATCAATATGGAAAAATGCTTCACAACCAAAAGTTATCATAAATTAGTAGTTTACCTTTTACCTATCCATGCCTCCTCTGGAATACCACCATCCAAAGCACTTGAAGGCCCTCTGTTTATTAAATAAACAACAGTATTTATAACATCTACCCAAAATTGTAAGGGCATAGCATCTTCCCGAAATTGTAAGGGCAACCCTGCATGCAATCTCATACACCTTGCACACTCCATGATTGTTCTATTCATCCTTTCTGAAACACCATTTTCTTATGGTGTTCCTGGGACTGTCTTCTCTCTACGAATCCCATGGTATGAACAGTAACTATCAAACTCCTTGCCGCAGTACTCACCTTCGTTATCAGATCTAAGACACTTCAACCTTTTTCCTGTCTCATTCTCAACCAAAGATTTTCACTTCTTGAAAGTAGCAAACACATCATATTTATGTCTAATGCAATAGACCCAAGTTTTCCTAGTTGCATCATCAATAAATGTAACATAATAATGAGAGCCACAAAGAGATTGTACCTAAGGCGGTCCCCATACATATGTATGCACAAGCTCTAACTTTTCATTCTTCTTTTGTTTCCAAACCCTGAGAAATTTGACTCTCTTCTGTTTTGCATAAACACAGTTTTCATAGAATTCCAAACTTACCTGCTTCAAATATGGAAGCAACTTCCTTGAGTGGAGAATCTGCATCCCCTTCTTGCTCATGTGGCCAAGCCTATGATGCCACAATAGTATATTTGCTCCTGTGGAAGCAAAAGAGATAGAATGGTCAGTATTATGAGGACATAAATACAATATACCTATCATGTCTCCTTTTGCTATCACCATTGATCCTTTAGTGATATTCCACCACATTTCTCCAAATGCAGATAAACAGTCGCCATCTCCCAACTGCCCTGTTGAGATCAAATTTCTTTTCATATCAAGAATATGCCTTGCATCCTTCAACAACCATTTAGTTCCATTCTTAAATTTTATCCATACCTTACCCATTCCAACAATTTTACATGGCTCATCATCACCCAATAAAACATGTCCAAAATCGCCTGGAACATAATCATGAAAGTTTTTCCTATGGGGTGTAGCATGACATGAAGCTCCTGAATCTACTACCCAGTAATCACTTGTATTAATTAATGCAAGAATCAAAGCATCTTGTAACACATCACCTGCTACATTTTCTTCCTTACTAGTCTCTTGCTGTCCATCTCCTTTCTTCTTTAGAGATATGCAGTCTTTCTTTAGATGTTCTTTCTTTTCACAGTTCCAACACTATATCTTTCCCAGTCTGGACTTAGATCTACCCTTTTTAGAGTTGCAATTACCTTGGCTCTTTCCTCTCTCACTTTGTCTTCCCCTTCTCTCCATGCTCAACGCATTATCTGATGTCTCACCTGTGCTTTTTCTTCGCATTTCCTCACTAAGAATAACACCAACAACATCACCAAATTTCAAAGTGTTTGAACTAGAGACAGAGTTACTTACAAGCATGACCAAGCCATTTCATCTTTCTAGAAATGAACACAAGATTAGAAGAGCCCTAACCTCACTATCAAAGTTCACACTTACATAACTTAGTTGATTTGTAACCGTATTAAATTCATTTAAATGATCAGCAACAAATTCACCTTCTAACATATTCATATTAAATAAACGCTTCATTAGAAATACCTTATTGGAGGCCGAGGGATTTTCATACAGCTTACCCAATGCGCTCAACAGACCCTCCATTGTCTTTTCTTTTGAGATATTGAAATCCACCCATGAAGCTAGGGACAACCGTATTGTTCCCAGTGTCTTTCTGTCAAGAACCTCCCATTCTTTGTCCTTCATAGTCACCGACTATTTTTCTTTTCCTCCCAACGGTAGGAATAGATGCTCTTGGTACAGATAGTCCTCCATTTACATCTTCCATAATTGGTAGTTATGGCCATTAAACTTCTTGACCTTAAAATTTTCTTCTTCCACCATTTCTCCCACTCGAACTAGGAAGCCTTCTTTCCTGCGAGTTTATGTGCCAAATAAACCTTTGGCTCTGATACCAATTGTTAGAAAAACAAGATCGTAGAGCAATAATAATAAACAAGATGCAAATATAATCACACAAACACATTACAAGAGAGACACCAATCTAACATGGTTCACCCAATATGGGTTACATTTACACATAAATTTCCAATCCTTATTATTATACCATCCAGAAAAATGAAGGGATACAACCCACAGCATATATGTTGCAACTTCCTCTTCACTCTCTCTCAGTCTCTCTTCCACGATCTCAAAGATCTTTACATTACACAATACCTAATACATCAACCCTATCCATATTACAATGTCTCTCTTTTAAAGGGGAAATACCATGGGAAAATACCATGGGTTACCCAAAACCATGGGCCCGCAATCTGTTGGCAAAAAACCAACCCATAACAAACATTTCTTGCGCGTGCCGAGATCATAACCAAACCTGGGGTACAACATGGCTGAACAATAACATCTCTAAATCAGGAAGATCAGTCTCCACAACCAACAGATCAGGGACTTATGGCTAGCGTTCCCAACTAGGACTTTCCTAGACACACTTGCAGGACTCCCCAAAACCTGGTTTGTTACACAGTTGGAATTCTATGGCTCTGGTAGGTATCCAACTAGTGTCCCTGAAGGCCTTTTGGATGCGAGATGCAATGAGCCATAGAATGACGAATGTGGCTCAGATCAACAAATCGTCGACTCCATTGGATTCATAACATCGAGATAGTGTTAGGGGTTCCCCTCTCCTCCGGTCCCATGGCCCAGGTGTCAAATTTTAGGTCAATTTTGGAAACTAGGGTTTTGCTCAATAAGGGAGTGTGCATTTTTGCACATGGGGTTCAACATTGAATTTTTTTAATTTTGATTCTAGAACTAGATATTCAAAGAGTGGAAATCAAACCTACCACACTCCACCCTTGGTAGATTTATATGTCCTTAGTGTGCCACATCATTTAACAACTCCTTAGTGTTCCACTATATTTGGATTTTGAGTAATTAATGTCATTTTTAAGAATTCAAAGTTCCAAATAAAAAATAGAGGCAATGTTTCATCGATGATATCCCTCTAATCCTTGCTAGCTTTGTTAGATCAAAGTCACCATGAAACTTTGCCATCAAGTTATGGGGGAACCATAATACTTGCCAAATCACAATGAACAACCATTACATCATCGTTTGTATCAATAAAAAACATTCAATTTTAAATTCATTTTCATATGAGGATAATCCATTTATTTTACTAACATAGGACCATGAACATCTTATTTTACTTCATCAAAACAACATTATTAAGGAATTTCATTAAACTAGTTAGGTATGTCATTTTCCATGGATTCTGTATGATTACTTTTGCATTATGACAAGTGGAAAATGGACATATGAAAGAGGTAAAGCACAAACCAGGGTCTTACATACTAGGGTTTAGTAAGGATAGGGTTTATATCTTCAATGATTTTATGAGAGTGAATTCATGACCAACTATTGGTTAGAATATTGGAACAAACTAGGGTATATTTGTTACATATATTTGACCATATGTACATGAAGGCCCAATGAATTTTATTACACTTTAGTTATGCATTCCTTGCCATTGTACTTGATACTTTGCCATTGTTTTTATCATGCTAGAGTAGGCACACTTCAATCGAACATGCGTAGATGCTCATGTACGTATTGTTTGATGAAATACAGTAGCATTGATTAAATGTGTAGCATCTATTAGACTTCCTCTTAGTTTCTGAAAATGTCATAGGATTACATTGATGATATGCATAGCATGTTACTATTATGACAGAGGTTATTCAAACATATTTTGACTTATTTTGTTAACTTTTGTTTTTTCCTTGCAACCATAATCCTGATCAATGGGTATGAACCCTTAGAGTTGACAAAAAAACACAATTTTAAATTAGATATCAAATTAGCATGCATGTGATAAGTTCATTGAACTATTGAAAGATATTATTAGTTTTTTCCATGAAGATAATGTTTTCAAAAAACAATGGTGAGATGTTACTTGATCAACACAATAATTGTAAGAGAATAAATATTGCTTAAAATGTAATTATATAAATTTCAATAGCATAATTTATCAATTTTTGGAAGAGATAAATCATCACAAGCACAAGCGGAAATTCAAGAGAAAATATGGAATATATTGTATCATGCATTGATAGTCAAATGTTTGTAATACAAAATATGGCAAAGTAGTCGGCCCTCAAATGGCCTTTCAATGTACATGTATCCATAAGTAAAACAATGTGTACATGTATGTCAAAATACATATATACAAGACTATGCAACATCAAAAATCAATCTTTCACTTTTTTTTCCCTGACTTTCCTCTATCGACCATATCCCTGGGATCGCTCTACATCTCAGGAGTCTGCAAAAAAAATATCATTATTTTTATCAAATAATTGCACTAATACCCTACCATTAACAAACTTAACAAATTAACTTATGGCCAAATTATTTATGACAAACACTCACCAAATACTCATGGGGTATAGATGTGAGCGGTGTGCTCATGGAAGGCCTCTCTATAGTTGTGCTCTACAAATAAAAGATCATATCTCAATTAATTCAACAATTCAACATTGATCAACATGTTTGGATAAATTGAATAAAAAAACTTGGTCATTAATGAACATCTCACCACAAGAGGAGACTCGGTCAGAACCATGGATTGAGCAGAGGGGCCCTGCCACTAATGGCTACAATCACCAAATGGGGAAATAGTTAGACATGCATGAATAAAAAATATAGTAACCTGGTTAAATACTATGCATTGTGATTGTTGAAATAGTTACCTCTGTATGACTTGTGTCTATTGTAGATGCGGCACTAACTGCAGCATCAATGGCCCTTGTTAGGTGAGGGGTAGATGGATCTCTCGTGTGTATGCTATAGAGGACATCCAAACCCTTTCTAGGAGTGGAGCCTCTCTTATACACTTGTCCCTTTTGCACATTTGGACTACGAGGAGATCAAAATGCTGACTATCTCATAAGTATAGAGGCTGGTGGCTACAATCACCAATACTGACGTAGTTAGAAATGCATTGGTCAATGAAATAGCATGTATTAACAAACTGACAATGATGAAATACATATTGATGTACTCTATACTTAAAGTAAATATAAGAAATGATCTTCCATGCATTATGTCTCTATGGGAACCCTACCGATTGTATTTCCACCAGGGGGAGCTCACTAGATGAAATCATTTCCCTCTGATGGGGATTTACAACCTACAATTTAGAAAATTGTAAATATTAGATCGTGTAGCATTAATTAAGTAACATGTGATAACAAACTAACATGTATTAAAATAATTTCATGTTGAAATAGTTAACTCAGCGTGAGATGTTGTCGCTGAAGGTATGACAACATCTTGTAACTCAGAAAGTTCTGCTGCATGAGCCTCTTGCCCCTCATGCCCTTCTTGTGGAAACTACAAGTTTTAAAGTCATTAAAAATATTAACAATCTATATATGTGTATAGTAAGGAAAAATAATTTACAAATGACACTAAATTGTTAACCATTTACTCATGTATTAAAATAATGTCATGTTGAAATAGTTACCTCAGCGTGAGATGTTGTCGCTGAAGGTATGACAACATCTTGTAACTCAAAAGGTTATGTTGCATGAGCCTCTTGCCCCTCATGCCCTTCTTGTAGAAACTACAAGTTTTAAAATCATTAAAAATACTATCAATCTATATATGTGTATAGTAAGGAAAAATAATTTACAAATGACACTAAATTGTTAACCATTTACTCATGTATTAAAATAATGTTATGTTGAAATAGTTACCTCAGTGTGAGTTGTTGTCACTAAAAGTATGGCAACATCTTCTACATCGGACAGTGTCGGTGCATGAGCCTCCGGACTATGCTCTGGATCATTAGTGGAAAGGTCTTCAACCTCGTGCCCTTCTTGTAGCAACTACAAGTTTTAAAATCATTAAAAATATTAGCAATCTATATATGTGTATAGTAAGAAAAAATAATTTACAAATGACACTAAATTGTTAACCATTTACTTACCTATGTAAAATACCCAGTAAAGGTATCATCTGTTTGGACAGAAACAAAGCAAGGATGGCCGCATACAGTGAATGGGTGGGGATCTCGGTTGTGCTCATGATGTCCAGGTCTAGTTCCACTACTAGATGCTCCTCGACCATTGGAAGGAGGTGGCTCTACCCCACTGGGAGGTGGGGGATATACTCCACCGACAGGTGGTGTCTCTACTCCACCCATAGATGGTGGCTCCGATGGCCCTTCCTGGTACGTACCTTGAAGATATGTGCTATGGCAAACAACCGCCTATGCCAACAGTATGAATGAATCATGTGTCTTTGGGACCAACTGATGTGCAGGCGACACATCTGGCTTGGGTAGCTTCCTTCGAGGTGGAGCTGCTGGGCGATTGGGATCTATGTGCCTTGCATTGGGACATTGCTGAGGCATCCCTATCCCAACGCCCTGGTACTCCAAGATATCAAAATAGTTAACATGCTTCCCCAAAACAAATTCTATGTCATCTTTCTCAAAAAATATAGAGGCATTTCCTTGTTTTTATGTGGTGGTACAGCAAACACCATGTACGATCGGTCCATCCAATTATCTATGAATGGTTGATATGTACACCACTCGATAGAAAGAAGACTTTTGTTTGCGTTCAATATTTCACCCGTCTGTGGATCTCTAAAGAGGGAAAACATATGTTGTTTTGTTATTTTCAACTTCTTAACTTGTTTGTAGCTAATGCCATCCTCATATTGTTGCCTATTTCTTTCTCTGAATGTAGCAATATCTGCGGCAGTGCACCATTAGACCTACTAAAGGTCTCTATCATTGCATCCAAATTGGATGCAAGCATACAATGCCTATCATCAACAATAGTTAGTGAGGATCGAATTTCTCTGAGCCTCTGAATTTCTCTTTGGATGTCTGAATGTGCATCCATGGTCGTCACTGTAATCAAAAAACAAAAAAACAAATCATTAGAAACGTATACATGTGCTATAATGACATCTCTCAAAAATTAAAAATGTACAAACTTTGTGCAAGAACGAATACATTACAAACATAAATGTCATCTCAAAAGACTATAATAACAACTACATGTAATCCAAAGTGGAAGGTGAGGATCATGCGGGCATAAAGACCATGATGAGGTCACAAAGATATGCATTTTTATTGGTTAAGGATAACATGGAAATAAAAATATCATTTGACTTATTTGAATTAATAAAAACAAAAAGACAAGTCGGCCTCCTAAATAAATGGAAAGGAGACGTATAAATGAAGAACAAGATGGTTGTGGTTTTTGTGTGGTGAGTGTGGAGAATTCAAGGAAGAATTCGAGAGATAGAGGAGAGCTATGATCTCGAGGGTCAGGAAGATGAGGACAGTTTTTGGTGAAGGAGCAGCAGCAGGTGGAGCAGTAAAACAATCTCTCTTTCTATCTTTTATTCTGGGTTAAACTGAGGCAGCCTATTGATGGAAAAAGTGAAGACATGCTGGTAGAATGATGAAGAGATGACTAATGATATGGGCAGAATGTTGTGATGTGCATATGGACAATGTAAAGTGTATGAATGGAGATATGGCAACAGATCGATATGACATGAATAATGATGACAGAATGAAGATGTGATCTGATTTGTGATATTTTCTGATGGACAAAATGAAGTTATATTGAATAATGAGTGCTTGATGAGAATGATGAAGTGCTTTGGAAACAAACAAGGGCTTCTGGTTGATGATGTATGTAATCTGCAGACTTAAGAAGACTCTGAAATATCATTTGTAAATCTATGGTTGTTGGGGTGTTGCTGCATCCCAATCAGTTGCAGCTCATAGAATTATCTTGTGGTTGGTGCCACTTTGGGTTGTATCCCATTCTAGAGATTAAAGTCTCTAATTATAAAAAGTTTCACTTATATCTTGTCTCTTGTAATGTGTTGATGATAATGTGTCTTGCTTAATGAATGACATGTGATATAGTTCTTGATGAATATGATATTGAAGTGAATTTGTAATTAATGATATAAGATTTGAGAGAAGAAGTTGAAATTGTTAATAAGTGCAAGCTCATTGATTCACCCTCCCCCTTTCAGTGAGCCATTGTGTCTAACATCTTGGTGGTGAAGGAGGTCAAAAGAGATGTGGTAGTTCATCTTAGCAACAAAGTAAGCGGTGTGTCTGCAAAGGAGGGGAACCTAGTCCCTTGGGGTTTGGGGGATGATGTAAACTACATCATGCCATAATTTGGGTTGGCTTCACAAGCATTGGTTGGACATTTTTAGGGTAAAATAATATGTAGGAAAAAAACATAGGGTTTGGTTGAGTCAAGTCTAGAAACCAAGCCTGGGTTATAGTCCATAATTTGTCCTCCTATCCAAATGGTGAATGGTTTTTTTTTTCCAATTTGCAATAGATGTGGAAAAAATATTGATGTTGAAATTCAATTTCCAATTTCCATTTTAGTTTTTTTTCAAATCTTTTATTGCTTGGGTAAATGTAAAATTCATTAAGGAAATTGATAATAGAGAGAAATTAACATATATTAAATAACAAATTTTAAAATTTTTAGTTTTAGAATTTCATTTACAAATTAATGATTTCTATATATTTAGTGTGACATTCATTCCATATTTACAATGGGCTATACATAAGACTAATTAATCTTATTCATGTTATTAACTACAGAAGTCTTGACTTCTCCTTATGGATTCGTTTTGGAATCAAATGATATAGTAACTTGTGACTACATTTTGTTTCTTCTTTATGATATTATTATAAAAATACTTTGTAGGTGTGATAACGAATACAATATGTCTTTTTTATAATGTCGTGTGGACTGTATAGATTTCAATAGTTCCTTGATGTCGGATTGATTTTATTCCTGGTCTATGTATATAATTTTTATTTATTTAAAAACCTAAGTTCTTGTTCTTCGATTCATGCAAATAATCTATTTATATAATATTGATATGGCTCTTGTTTACAATACCTAGTCTATAATTTGATTTGCTATATAGTATATATTATTTACACCAAATATTTCTTGATCTTTTTAGTCTCCAATGCATATAAGGATTTGTGACTCGGGGAATGGGCTAAATCATTTCCTTATGGTGGTAAGGAATAATATACATGAGTTTTCTTTTTATCTGTTTATTATTATTATTTTTAATATTTCATAGATAATAACAGGTAGGGTTAGTTATGCTATAATAAAATACAAGAATTTAGACAGAAATATTTACTCATTATTAGATGTAATTTTAATATAAATAAATGATAAAAAATAAATTAAACAAAACTATCATAGCAACTCGTATTAATATTTTGAACCTAGATATTAATAAATAAATAGCTGCTTACTCATTTAAATATCAAAAAACCTAATATAAATGCTAACTCATAATTTAAAGAAAATTGTTTATGAGATTCACACTGATTTTTTTAATTGTCTTAAATTTTGAAATTAAAATTCATAATTTAAAGTAAAAATTCGAAAGCTTTTCCAACTAATTAATTCATTCTAATTCTTACATTTACACCCAAAAATACTTACTTACATTTACTACTTATATTTACACAAAAAATACTTGCAAAAAATGGGTTTGGGTTGTATGTATATTGTTTTCACATATAATCAAACAATGTAGACAAACTAATATAAATGTTAACTTAAAAATTAAATATACAATAGAGTTAACTCATAATTTAAAGAAAATTTGAAAGCTTTTCCAACTAATTAATTCAATTTTAATTCTTACATTTACACCTAAAAATACTTACTTACATTTACTAATATTTACACGAAAAATACTTACAAAAAATAGGTTTGGGTTGTATGTATATTGTTTTCACATATAATAAAACAATGTAGACAAACTAATATAAATGTTAACTTAAAAATTAAATATACAATAGAGTTAACTCATAATTTAAAGAAAATTGTGAAAGCTTTTTCAACCAATTAATTCATTCTAATTCTTACATTTACACCCAAAAATACTTACTTACATTTACTACTTATATTCACACCAATGTTAACTCAAACATTAAATATACAAAATAGTTGAAACATTATTATGATTGTCAAAAAAATGAATTTATAAAATCAAATTGTAATAATAAAAATGAAATTTAGGTATATTGTTTTTGAGATAAAATCAAACTATAAACTAAAAAGATTTGATCATACTATGCAAATTAAAGAGACCTTATCATAATAAAAATAGAGCAAGTTTTCCCAAAAATTAAAGAGTAACAACTACAATTATAATTATTAAGTTCCAATAGCACCTGATCAATTAAATTGAGCGAAACTTCCATGTTGAGAAAGATTATTGAATAGGGAATTGAACTCTCCACTTAAAATATATTATTTGAATAACTCCTAAAGAGTATAATCATCCCAAGTTTTCTCAAACTTGTAGAAAGCACAAGTTTGCACATAATTTAATTTTATTGGGCAAATTAATTTTACAATAATGAACACATGTTCCATGGAAATTGAAACCGCATTCCAATAATGAATAGATATTTTATAACAAACTCTGGCATTTATTACATTGCAAGAGTACAAAGCCTTTCAATAAGCAATACATATTATATGAATATCTTAGAGTGGCATTCCACAGAAATTGAAAAACATAAAATAATGAATATAAATTTAAAAAAAAGAGCTTGTAGTGGTTATAGGAAACCCTCCAACAAAAGAACACTGGATAGAACAAATGGAAATTTTGTTGTCAATTTTTCAATGTGAAGAGAACAAATCTAAATTTTCATGTCAATCCTCATTGTGTATGTTATTCTAGGTTTTCTAAAAGCATTTAAAATTTTTTTTTTTTTCATTATTAAAATAACAGGCATTTTGAAATTTTCATACATTTTTTATAATTTTTTTATATTACCATTATTTTTTTTATACTATCTGTAACGTTCCCATTGACCTACTTGGCCACTGGAGACCATGATCCATTTATTTTCTCCAAAGCATCGAGTGAGTGCCCATACACTCAGTTAGGAGAGTTCGGATCCGCCATCTGCAAACCCGCAGCTGCGAACCTGCAACCTTCAATCCACAATAGAGGATCCCGCAATCCGCAATTGCGGATGCGGAAATGTGGAATTCCAACTTCCGCAAGAGGTTACCCCGCAACCTGCAATAGTGGGTCCCGCAATCCGCAACCCACAATTGCAGATGCAGAATTGCGAAAGCCCAAAACACGAAACCTTGAACCTAACGATCCCGCACCCCGCAACAGTTGATCCCACAACCAGCATCCCACAATTGCGGATGCGGGACTGCAGAATCCCAAAACACATAATTTTGAACTCAACGATCCCTTAACCCACAACTCGCAACCTGCAATTGCAGAACCATGTGTGCGGAACCCTATTTCTATAAGGGCAACTCCATCACATCTTCAAAGGGGCATAACTTCTTCCTCCATCATCCAAATGGGGCAAGGTTGGTACTGTTGGAAAGCTCTTGGAGAGCTCTATCCAATGGTAGAATACCCTGACCAGGTGAAGTATCTAACCTTCCCATTTTCTCTTCTGAAGTTCTATATATATCTCCACTTAGACACTTCCAACCTTCTCCCTATCAAGATCTTCCCTTCCATCTGTCCACAGAGGTTTCTGAAACCACTTCCAGGGAATCCCTTCTTCCCCGGGGATTAGGTGTAGGTATACATCTCCTTCACATGGTTAGTTATACAATACATTCATCTTCCATAATGAAACACTATCATTCATTATAACATGTAAAATGCATTAAACAGATTTAATCCACACATCTATCATATGCAAGAATTACAAGGCCTTAAACTCATGCAATATAAGATATACACACAACATTGAACTCAGCCTCTTACACAAGCCTGTACATGAATTCATGTCAATCTCATTCATATACATACATTCCACGGTTCCATAATTATGCACAAGCATTCATCACAAAACAATGAAACACCATCATTTACTATAACAAAAATACTTATCTTTAATTTTCGAAGCAACTGGCTAAGTGACAGCAATGTTCCACCCAACCTTAGATCTCTGTCCAACCTGTACTATTTCAGCTAATAGATCACCCCCAAGATGGGCAGTGTATCCACTAAGGAGGGCTAACAGGTTCTCTCACAGTCAAGGCTCCATTCTCATGATAAACCAGTATGTAGTTGGATTTATCAAGCATTCCAGGGATCCTACCCATGCTAAGCCAACCTTCAGTGGTTTATCAAGCATTCAGGGACAACAAGGAAGGCGTTGCTAATCCAGTGATCTCAACCATAGAGCTGCAGGCATCTCAGCACTCAGTTGACCTGGCACCCACAATACCTACGACATCCAACACAAGGAAGACCTACATCATTGTTCCAGAGTCTCTCAAGGCATCTTCCCTTCCAGTGCTCTTCCAGGATGGGCATAGAAAGGTCCAGTCGGTCTCAGCTGACATGGCACCCAAAATACCTACCACATCCAACACAAGAAAGATCCTATCACTGCACAGTCTCTCACTTTCCTTCCCTTCCAGTGCTATTCCAGGATGGGAATAGAAAGGTCCAGTCACTAGTTCTTTGTGACTATAGCCTTCACTAGGTTTATCAGGCAACCCAACTCTCTCCCACAGTTCAACAACTGATTCGTTACCAGGATTGAGTTTTCTCACAACCTCTCTGCCAATACCACTCTATAATATCTTTCTGTCAATAGCACCCTATCCCTGTAATTGGGGTTTGCACACAGGGTAGTTACGGCTCTCAACTCTAGGGTATACTCTAACACGCAGGATCACAATTAACTTCAGGTTTCTCTCCCAGGAATTAGCTTGGCATATCCAAGAAGTGCATGAACGAATTCTTTGCGAGGGTCGATGGCTCATAAATGACAAGTGCGTGTGGGTATGCGAATGAGTGAGAGAGTGAGAGTGTGTGTAATGAATGTCCCCCTCGGATAGTCAAACAGGTTTAAAGAGTTCCCTGAGGCGATTGAGTGTCATCCCCGACAAGTGATCAGATCCATGCCCTGCCATACGAAATCACAGGCATGTTCTATACTCCATTGTCTTCAGCGATCAGAGTTCTCAACCACCCGCTGCCATAGCATTAGTGTCTGCAGGGAGTTCCAACGGGTTCTCAGTCAGACATGTGGCAATATGGGAAACCAATCCCAAACCCCCTCACCTCTCCCTAGTGGATACACACATGGCCCCTTCTCATTAGTTGCCTCCTTAGCTAGCTTCTTGGTTATTTTATTCATTCAGTAATAATTACATCATTTACATTTCTTCATGGCTTAATCAACCCATGAATAATCAAACTAGCCAAATACTTGCCTAAGCAATAAACTTAAACATCCACTAGTAGGGTCTTGACCTTGAGCTCCACACTAGGGAAAATACACATACTATATATACACAGTATTTACTTCAAATCCAAATACATTAAGGGAAAAATGGGCTATTACAACTCCCTCTCCCTTAAAATAACACCGTCCTTGGTGTTCTCAAAACTGAACAAAAATGGGAATGCCTCTTTCATGGCATCCTCCAGCTCCCATGTGGCCTCTTCTCTATGGTGCCTCCATTGCACCTTTACCTGCCCTATGTCTCGGTCCCGGAGCAAGGTAACCTTCATGTTGAGGATGCATGTAGGCTCCACCTAGAACTCTCCCTCTGGTTTCACCTGTATCACATGCCAATCAATGATATGATTAGGATCATGTACATATTTCTTAAGAAAAGAGACATGGAAAACATTATGAGCTTTCATGTTAGCAGGAAATGCAACCCTATATGCAACTGGCCCTATCCTATCAAGGATTTCAAATGGCCCACGATATCTTGGTGCCAACTTGGCACAACTTCCCAATTTCATGGAACTCTTCCTTGGTCTCACTCTCAAGTAGACATGGTCCCTAATCTGAAATTCCTTATGCATTCTTTTTAGTTCTACATAACTCTTCTACCTGTCCTGTGCTTCCTTCAAATTCTGCCTAATCTTAACAAATTCTCGTTCCATCTCCAAGATCATTTATGGTCCAAGTACTACTTTGTTCACTGGGTTGTCTCATCTCACTGGAGTTCTGCATCTTCTTCCATACAACACTTCAAAAGGACTCATCTTCAATGATACTTGATGCCCATTGTTGTAAGAAAATTTCCCATTGTTGTAAGCAAATTCCACTAAGTGTAAATAGTCTTCCCACTTAGATGGCTTATCCATCACATACATCCGTAACATATCTTTAAGGATCTGATTCACTCTCTCAGTCTGACCATCTTCCTGAGGATGATAGGATGTACTAAACTTCAACTGAGTTCCCAACTCTTGGAACAATCCTTTCCAAAAATTGGATGCGAACTTCGTATCACGGTCATAAATTATTGCCTTGGGCAATCCATGCAGTCTGAATATCTCCCTCATGAAGATATCTGCAATTTCATTAGCCTTATGGGTGAACTTGAATGGAATAAAGTGAGCTACCTTTGATAGCTTGTCCACCACAACCATGATCGAATCATTCTTCTTCACTGTCATAGGAAATCCTGTTATGAAATCCATAGAAATCGCTTCCCACTTCCATTATGGAATGGGCAAGGGCTACAACAATCCTGTTGGATGTTGGTGCTTTTCCTTGACCTGTTGGAATTTATGACATCTAGCAATGTACTCAGCTATGTCTTTCTTCATACCATGCCAAAAGTACTGCTTCCTTGCTGTTGTTATAGTCTTCTGGTATCCTGGGTGTCCTGAGTATGGCTTCTGAGGCATCTCATCCATCACCAACTTGTTCAGATGTGCATTGTTTGGAATGTACAGTCTGGTGTTCTGATAAATGAGAACATCACCCTCACCCAGCTGATATCTTGCATACCTCTCCTCTATAACATTCTGTTGCAATTTCTCTTTAATCTGGAGATAGAATTCATCACTATCTTAAGTCTCTAAAATTATTTCCTTCAAGTTTGATTCACATCTACTTATTGCTACAATATGGAATTTCCTGCTGAGTGCATCAACAACCTTATTCTCTTTACCTTTGACATGCTTAATCTCCAAATCAAACTCACAAAGAAACTCCATCCATCTAGTTTTCCTTGCATTCATATTTGGCTGGTCAAATAAGTACTTTATACTCATATGATCAGTCTTGAGCTCAAATATTCTTCCCAAGAGATAATGCCTCCATCTTTTGAGAGCATGAACTATGGTTGCTAGCTCTAAGTCATGGGTGGCATAATTCCTTTCATGCTTTTTCAACTTTCTTGATTCATAACAAATTACACAACCTTCTTGCATTAGCACTCCACCGAGTCCCTCAATGAAAGCATCAATGCATACCAAAAAATCCTTACTCAGATCTGCAATCTTCAACACAGGTGCACTAGTAAGCAATTCCTTCAACTGCTGGAAACTTCTTTCACATTTCTCGAACCATGTGAATTTGATGTCATTCCTATGCAAGGAAGTGATTGTATGGGCTATCTTGGAGAATCCTTCCATGAACCTCCTATGGTAACCAGCAAGGCCCATAAAAGATCTAACATATGCTGCATTCCTTGGAGTGGACCAATCCATGATGGCCTCAATCTTCTCTAGATCTACTGCAATGCCTTCTGTTGCACCTTCTCTTGATAGAAGTTACATTTCCTCAGCTTAGCATACAATTGGTGCTCTCTAAGGACTTGCAATACCATTCTCAAATGTTCATCATGTTCTTCTTCATTCTTTGAATACACAAGGATATCATCCAAGAACACAATTACAAACCTATCCAAGTACTTGCTAAATACACTATTCATGAGACACATGAATGTAGCAGGTGCATTGGTAAGACCAAATGGCACTACTGTAAATTCATAATGACCATACCTAGTCCCGAAGGCTGTCTTATGAATATCTTCTTCCTTTATCGTCACTTGACGACACCCAGAACTCAAGTCAATCTTGGAAAATACTCTAGCTTCCTTCATCTGATCAAACAAGTCATCAATCATTGGCAATGGATACTTGTTCTTAAATGTCACTTTATTGAGCCGCCTGTAATCAATACATAGCCTCAATGTTCTATCCTTCTTCTTAACAAACAACACTAGTGCACCCCATGGGGATACACTCGGTCTGACATACTCTTTGTCCATTAACTCCTGCAATTGCATCTTCAACTCTACCAATTCTGGTGTGCTCATTCTATAAGGAGCTTTGGAGATGGGTGCTGCTCCTGGAACAAGATTAATGGAAAAGTCAATGTCTCTCTTAGGTGGAAATCCTGGAACTTCATTGGGAAACACATCCTGAAACTCTTGCAATATATGGAAGTCTTCTACCCTGGGTCCCTTATCCTCTGCTAAATTTGATATATGTACAACATATAACTGGCAGCCCTTTTTATAAAACTTCCATAATTGCAGAGTTGAAAACTGCCTCATTGAAACGTTCTTTGGAATCCCTTTAACTAACCTTGGTTGGACTTCATCATCAAGGCATTCCAATGCTTTCTCATAATAGTCCACCTTGGCTTTGTGACTTTCCAACCAATCCATGCCAATTAGGGCATCATATGATCCCAATGGAACTATATTCAACTCAACATGTGTGAGGAGTCCATTCAATTCTATAGGACACTCCTTCACTACTTCACTTACCTTTCTCTTGGTACTAGTGGTGAATTGAAGTAGCCAAGCCTTCTCATGTCTTATCTTACAAAGAGAACAAATTCCAACTATCTTAGGGGATACATAACTATGAGTAGACCCCAGATCAATCAAAACAAAAATAGGCTGCTCAGCAATCTTACCTGCAACCTCCACCACTGCTGACTGATGGTCTGCTTGGTGATCATCCAGTGCTGCATAAATTATGGGTGTTTCTCTTTCCATGTGCCCTACTGTAGCTGCTCCTATGACATTGTGCAAGCTCCTAGGGTCCTTCTTTGCAGTTGGGAAATCTCTGAGAATGTGGTTCTCCCCACAACCCCAATACTGAAGTGGCCCTTTTAACTCTCTATCGGATGCTACAGCTGGCTTGAATTCTCTTCTTGCTTGTTGGCCTTATGGAAATATCCTAGGCTGATTTATGAATGGTGGTTTAGACTCACCTTTCTTTTGATCGAATTGTTAAGTTTAGTCTAATTTAACTATCAAGATCACTGAAAGAAACACAATCACAAGATAGAAAAAGATTTACCCTAGGAAACCCTCATGGGGTAGAAAACCCAGCAAAGCTTTCCTCAATATAGATAATCAACCCAATACAAGATGTAGTCCTCAACAAAAGCTCCTTCTCCTTCTATGCAGACCTCTCTCTCCTATGCACCAATCACAAGTGAGTGAATGAATGAGATAAGTGAGGAACATACCTCCTCTACTTATACTCATCCCCCAACTGACTTTTTACCCTAATGGGGCCGACCTCTCCCAGGAGAGTCTAATAACCCCCAAATAGTAAACTTAGGGCCAACCTCACATGGGAGATCTAATAACCCTAGTTACCACACTCTCTCGGAGGAATAAACATCTCTGGATATACAATAGGGTTACCATGGAGGAATATACCATCTCCGGAATAATAAAATACAAATATAATATTCTTTGAAGTTACAATATTTCAACACTCCCCCTTAACGAGAAGGATATTATAACAACATTTGCAGGAAGAAGGAGTCATCAACTACATGGTACATGATACATCTATAAATCATTGGAAGCTTTCTTTATAAATCATCATCAGTAACTCATATAATTACTGGAACATCAATATATTCAGTACTAAGTCTTCATCTTCTGCAGCACTCGATCAACTACAGCATCATCATCATCTCGATCTTCTCGATCATCGGCATCTAGATCATCTCAATGTACAGCATCTGGATCATCTCGATCTACAGCATCATCATATAGATCATCACAATCTTCAGCATCGTCATCTAGATCATCACGATCAGCAACATCGTCATCTAGATCATCACGATCAACAACATCGTCATCTAGATCATCACGATCAGCAGCATCATCATCTAGATCATCACGATCAACAACATCATCATCTAGATCATAGCAATTAGCAGCATCGTCATCTAGATCATCGTGATCAGCAACATCGTCATCTAGATCATACTCTGCAATACACATGATCCTCCCTTTCAGAAGTACGGGATCCTGGACAGTCCTTCCTTTCGGAATTACGGGACTCTATTCCATCAACTCTCATGATCCTTCCTTTCAGAATTGTGGGATCCTGGATAGTCCTTCCTTTCGGAATTACGGGACTCTAGTCCATCAACTCTGGTGATCCTTCCTTTTGGAATTACGGGATCCTGGACAGTCCTTCCTTTCGGAATTATGGGACTCTAGTCCATCAACTCTGGTGATCCTTCCTTTCGGAATTACGGGATCCTGGACAATCCTTCCTTTCAAAATTACGGGATTTCAGTCCATCAACCATATCTTAGACAATCCTTCCTTTCGGAATTACGGGATCACTGTCTAAGGATGATCAATCCTGCCACAATACAAGGATCAACTTTTAAGACTATCCTTCCTTTTGGAATTACGGGATCACTATCTAAGGATGATCAAACCTTGATCCATTTAAGACACCTCTCATGTCTATGGATGATGTAGTCTAGATCTACTTACAGGATGATCAATCCTGATCCATTTAAGACACCTCTCATGTCTAAGGACGATGCAGTCTTCTCATCCACTTAGATAAATTCTAAGGACCACATATCGACTTTAACGTCGGTATCACCAATACAGGTATCCACATCATCGACCTTACTGTCAATGTAGGCAATCTCATCATCATTGACCACATCACTCCCCCTTTCGGGGATAGTCCTTCTGAACTACACCAAGCTTGTCTCAGAAATACTCAAACTTCACTCAAGACAAAGGTTTGGTCAATATATCAGCAACTTGTTCGTCAGTGCTTACATACTCGAGCTTGATAGCTCCCGTATATAAAAATATTGGATCTCTATGTGCTTTGACTTATCATGGAACACTAGATTTTATGTCATATTGATACAACTCTGGTTATCACACAGGATCACAGTGGGTTCCATCTCTATGTCAAATAAACCAAATAACAACTTCCAAAGCCATATCACTTCACAACTGGCAAAGCAAGAAGCAATATATTCCGCTTCAGCTATACTGAGAGCCACACTGGACTGCTTCCTGCTAAACCATGAGATCATGGCAGATCCCAGAAAATAACATCCTCCCAATGTGCTATTCCTGTCTGATACACTTCCTGCCCAATCAGCATCTGTGTAGCCATACAATCTGAAACCATGATCTCCAAGATAACATAGACCAAAGTCTATCGTACCCTTTAGGTACCTCATCACATGCTTTGCAGCTATTAGGTGAACTCGTCTCGGTTCCACTAGATCCTGACTCAAGGTATTCACGACAAAGCATATGTCTGGTCTTGTATTTGTTAAATACATCAATGACCCAATAATCTCTCTGTATAGAGTCATATCCACTAACTCTGATGAGTCATCTGCTAACAGTTTCAAGTTGGAATCCATGGGAGTGGCCATGGCTTTACATTCCAACATATCAAATCTTTTCAAGATTTCCACAACATACTTTCCTTGGTTGAGAAATATTCCCTCTGGGCCTTGCCATACTTCTAGACCTAAGAAGTAGTGCATCAATCCGAGATCTTTCATCTCAAAATCTAAAGAGAGTTTCTTCTTGCATTCGATAATCTGTTTCTCATTTCCTGTCAGAAATAGATCATCCACATATAGCAACAATGTGATAGGTTCATCATCCATAACCTTGAGATAAAGATTAGGATCAGCTTTACTTTTGGTAAAGCCCAAGCTTGTCAAGAAACTGTCAATTCTTCCATACCAAGCTCTGGGAGCTTGCTTCAACCCATACAAAGCCTTCTTTAGTTTGCACACATGGGTTCTTCCATCTTCCACCTCAAATCTTTGTGGTTGTTCTATGTACACTTCCTCCTCAATCACACCATTCAGGAAGGCTGTTTTTACATCCATCTGGTGTAGTTTACACTTCATCATGGATGCAAGTGCCATGATAGTTCTAATGGAAGTGTACCTTGCAACTGGTGCAAATGTTTCTTCATAGTCAATTCCCTCTTTCTAAGAGAATCTATGGCTACAAACCTTGCCTTATATTTTTCAATGATGCCATCTGCAGCATGCTTTATCTTGTATATCCATTTGGAGGATACCACACTTTTGTCCTTTGGCTTGGGAACTATACCCCAAACATCATTCTTCATTATTGACTGGTATTCCTCGGTCATTGCCTCTACCCACTCTTTCTTATGAACTATTTCTTCATAACTAGTAGGTACTTGATCTACAAGATCACACATAAGGGCCACATAGTTTGAGAATGTCTTTGGTTTCTTGCTCACCCTGGTGGAGCCTTTAGGAGCTCCATACTTTTCTGCTCCTAGTATAATGTCTCTTGCCCATGTTGGTTTTATCTTCCTTTATATTTCCATGAGAGGGGGTTCTTGTGGTTCCATCATGTCATGGTTTTCAGCTGTTGTCTCTTCAGGGGTGGGTGTAGTTTCAGTAGTTCTGGAAGGTGCATCTTCCTCATACACTTCTTCATACTGGCACTTCCTAGATCTCTTGAGAGCTGCCTCTTCATCAAATGTCACATCCCTATTTATTTCCATATGATGGAATCCTGGGATGTAAATTCTGAATGCTTTGGATGCTTCACAATATCCAACAAATATTCCTTTCTTCCCAGAAGGATCTAGCTTGGCCCTCTTTTATTTTGGAATGTGAATGTATACTGGGCATCCAAATATATTGATGTGACTTACCTCAGGCTTCTTCCCTATGAATACTTCTTCTGGGGTCTTGAAATCAAGAGCACTATGAAATAGTATATTTTGCACATAAACTGCTGTCCTGGCCACTTCAGCCCATAGGTACATGGGTAGGTCTTGATCATGTATCATTGTCTTTACTGCTTCCATAATGGTTCTATTCTGTCCTTCCGCAACACCATTCTGTTGGGGATTGTAGGGAGTGGTTAGTTCCCTCTTGATTCCATCTTCTTTACAAAAGAATTCAAAATATTTTGAAGTATATTCTCCACCATTATCTGTCCTGAATATCTTAATCTTTTTTTCTGAATGGTTTTCTATCAAGGCTTTGAATTCCTTGAAATTTCCAAAGACTTCATCTTTTCCCTTCAGAAAATAGATCCAAGTCTTCCTTGAGTAGTCATTAATGAATGTAAGGTAGTATTCATATCCACTCAAGGATGTGGATGGCATTGGTCCACATACAACTGAATGAATCAATTCCAATGTACTCTTAGTCTTTGTATCACTCTTTGGAAATGGGTTCTTGACATTCTTCCCTTTTGCACATCCTTTGCAAGTGCCATCATGATCAATCTTTAAGTCTGGTAGTCCTATGACTACTTTGCTCACATGAGGTACTGCTTTGTAGTTAATGTGAGCAAGTCTTCTATGCCATAGCTCACTTGGGCTAGTGGCTTCATGAACAAGGGCAGCTTCTAGATAGCCCTTGAGTTTGTATAGACCTCCTTCCTCTTCACCAATAACAATTGCATCCTCAATTGATTTTCCTTTGGACCACATGAGCACTTGTCCATCTATGAATGCAATCCTATAACCTTTCTTATCTAATGTTGAGATAGAGAGTAAATTCTTCTTCAAACCTGGTACATATAAGATTTCCTTCATCTTCAATGTGGTTCCAGAATCAAGCTTGTAGCTTGCTTCACCAATTCCCTTGATGGGATATTGATAGTCATCTCCTAGAGATACCTTCTGTGGAGAGGTCTTTTCTTCAAGTCTTGAGAGAGTCTTTTTTTGACCTATCATGTGATTTGAAGCACCACTATCAATGAGCCATGTATCATCTCCAGGTGTTACTAACCCAGAGAGTGCAGAGAATAGAACATACTCTTCTGCATCTTCTTCTACTACTTTAGCTCTCTTTCTTTGAGGCTTTTCCTCTTCTTCTTCTTCACTACCATCTTTTGCAAGGTGTGCATGATGTCTTTTGTGAAGATTCTTCTTCTTTCTTGAGGGACAATTTCTAGAAAAGTGTCTAGGTTTGTGACAACTATAACATTTCACTGAGGAGAGACCTCTTTCTGAGCTTACTCCTTCTTTATTTTGAAATCTATGTGGAGGATGAGATTTATTATGGCCATTCTTCATGAAGTTGAAATGACTCCTTCTTCTTCTGGTATGAGTGGCCAAGGCTTGGTCATCTTATTTGAGTAGGGATTCTCTATTGGCTACCCTAGCCTCTTCCTGAATGCAATCCTCCCATACTACGTCAAATTTCATACTTTCCTTTCTTGCACACATAGTTTGAATAAATGACTCCCAAGGTATAGTGAGACCATTGAGTGCAGTCATGACTAGTTCATCTTCATAAAGGGTGTCTCCAATAGCTTATAGTTGTTCCTTGAACTGGGAGACCCTTGTGAAATAGTCTGGAATAGATTCTTCTTTATTCATTTTGGTATTCTTCAATTGAGTTCTTAGATTCATCTTTCTGTTGATGTTCCTCCCTTCATACATTCTTCCTAGGGCATCATACATTTTCTTTGGAGTCTTCTTAGATGCCACTTGGGGAATCAAGTGGTTCTTAATAGAATCAACAATGATTCTCTTTGCCCTAATCAAGTCCTTCCTATACTTCTCTTTGGCTTCATCTTCTTCAAGTTCTGCAACCTCATCTTTAATATATTGGACAAGATCATTCTCTTCAAGAATGAGACCAATTTTGTATTTCCATGCCCGGAAATTTTCTATACCCTCTAGCTTGTCTTCAAGCTTAGTGCTTGGAGCCATCTTATCCAGGAGGTCACAGAGATTGAAGTTTCAAAAGATAGAATAGTACTTACCAGGAGATGATCTTGATTGAATTGAGAATTCTAGTGTGATCAGCTTCTGGAAACTTCAACTTTACACCTTCCGGATCTGCAACAGAATTTCTACTTTTCTGGTCTTTTCTTTTCTAGTTTTCTGGTGCACAAGTTCGCAGCTTTTCTGGTTCGCTGGTGCACAAGTGGGCAGTTTTTCTGGTTCTTTGGTTTTCTGCTTTTCTGCACTTTTGGTCAAACTAGGGTTTGAATTTCCTGGAGTTATACCCACTCAAAAAGTTCAATCTAGGGCTCAAAACTTCGATTTTGAGGAGGGCTATCCAGCCATGCAATTAGATTCCAAAATTCCAACTTTTGCAGAAACCCTAATTTTCACCGGAGGAGGAGAGAGAGATATTTTCACCTTGTGAAAGATGTTCTATTCAGGCTAGTTTTGATACCATGTTAAGTTTAGTCTAATTTAACTAGCAAGATCACTGAAAGAAACACAATCACAAGATAGACAAAGATTTACCCTGGGAAACCCTCATGGGGTAGAAAACCTAGCAAAGCTTTCCTCAATATAGATAATCAACCCAATACAAGATGTAGTCCTCAACAAGAGCTCATTCTCCTTCTATGTAGACCTCTCTCTCTTCTATGCGCCAATCACAAGTGAGTGAATGAATGAGATAAGTGAGGAACATACCTCCTCTACTTATACTCATCTCCCAACTGAATTTTTACGCTAATGGGGCCGACCTCTCCCAGGAGAGTCTAATAACCCCCAAATAGTAAACTCAAGGCCGATGTCAGAACCCGATATTTCTGAAAAAAATTTAAAATTTTTATTCATAACAATAAATGTTAACTAGATAGTATTTCTGATTTTGTTTTAATTTAAATAACTAACATAATCTGTTTAAAGACTCTGTCTTAATTAAAAACTTTGATTTCGGTGATTGTAATTAATGACTGTTTTGTTTCGAACCGCAAGGGAAGAGCTAGTCGTAGTTGACTGGCTTACTTAGCTTACGAGCTAATGCATAAGTTGTCTTCCGTGTCCCAGGTACGCCGGTGAAGTAAGGATTGCTGTATATTAAACTTGGTAAGCATCAATGCTCCCTGTACTTTAAACTTAAAAGATCGACATGATATTTCTTATTCAGATAGTATCATCAGGTTTTGCGAAGATTACATTGTTTCAGTTATAATTATTGTTTTATGAATATGACTCTATGTTACTGCTGTAACTATCACTGGAACAATTTGTTTGTATCATAATTATTATCTGCATAAAGCGTTTTAGCATCATGTGACATGTTGTTAATTTAATACCGGTGATTACTGTTTTGTTCATGCATTGATAACGTGAGTTGAGAAGGTGGCGCCTCTAGCGTTGTTTCAATATATTAACCTATATATCGAAGTCCAATGTCTACTTTAGGGTTTAACTTATGTCACCTATTTGTTTACTGTTTAACGTTAATATTGGTAGAAATACGATGATAGTATATAATGGCAAAAGTGTGACTCATCATATAAATGGTAAGTGACAAAGTGTTTTCATTTGAAAGTTGACCACCTCATAGTTTAAATGATTGAAGAAATGGGATATACTCATGGCATTAACCTATGCCTTGGTTTCATATAAGTGTACATTATCATGATTTTGCATTAGTCATAATGTTTTCCCATATCATGGATAAGATTTATAACCAATATTGTGTTAAGGTATTATCCACCATACTAAGTTAATAGAAAACTCCATTTTTTATATTAACTATATCTCCTTCATATCATTGTAGGGATTATACGTCCCAAGTGCTTGGAATTATCGGCGATTCAGTTGTAAGGCATGCACTATATGTTTAAATGATTGTATATCATAATGTTATCTTATTCGTTTGACTTACATATGTGTAATGATTTTGGAATCGGTGAATAATGATTTGAATTGCAATTTGAACTATATGGTCTCGACCCATATTACGTTGATATATTTGGGTGCTACGTGGTTGACTCTCCTCCATGCAGTTGATGATATATAAGCTGTTATCAAAACCCTACCAGGTTATTGTATTTGCCTTCGGGCTCGGGTCCTAAGGATGAAACCCTCCATGTCTGAGTTTTCGTAGTGATGGCACTGTAACAGAGTGCAACGTGTTGTGGTTCTGGTCTTGTGGTTTCATTCTGTAGTAGAATAAGTCCTCGGCTCTGGTGATACAGTCTGCTATAGTTTCTTTGTTTAGGGGTCTCGTTGTTTCATTCCTTGTTTAAGTTACCAGCTATTTACAGTCCATCACTGTGCTGGTGTGGGTATGAGGCAGGGTTTTGTACCTATTTAAATCCAGAGGTGGTTGCATGTAAGGGTTTGGGGTGTGCTTCTCGACTGGTTCAGCTCCAGTTTGAGGTTTTCGTCTGCAATGTTTGTCTGTCGCGGCCTTCATTGGAAGAGTTTGAGGGTGTTCCTTGCTCTTTCAACCGACGAGGGGGATGGGGTTCAGTGCTTGCTTTCACCGGTGGCTCCCAGATTATCCACGGGTTACATTGCTCAGGTAAGGAAATAACTTTATTTCCGTAATTTCTGTTTTGCAAGCAAGTGCAGGTTTACTTTATATTTACAATTCTTGGCATTGAATGTGTATTAACATCTATCGGCATTGAATGTGCAGGTCACGCGGCTCTGAAGGTGTACAGGGTTTTATCTCCAACGCTGGCTCCTCCGGGTAAGCCTGGTTATCCACGGCTGTCTCTTCCTTTGCTGGTTTTGTGGTTAGGGTTGTGTCATGGAGGAAAACTCCTGTGTAGTGAGGTCATTTGACGACTTGATGTTCATGGTTGCAGTCATCTGTATGAGTTATTTTGTTTGAAATGAAAGGGGTTGAAACCTTGTTATGTTTATTGGAGAGCCCTTCACGGCTCAGACTGTATGAGGCCAGGGTTTCTGTTATGGTACTCGTATTGGCTAGGCATAGGGTTCTATCCTCGCTGCATAAAATTTATACTTAATATATTACTGGGCCTATCATGGCCGTGTTTCATTTTTGTGTTTTGTTAAATTATTAGAATGTGTTTGAATGTAAGGATAAACGGGTTCTTCGGTACCTGCAATGGATGATAACTCTGTTATAGTGAAATCCTATAATTGTCTCTCTGCGTTTTTCTTCGATTTGGAGTGTTAAATAAAAGATGGTGGATGTTCCTCGATTGTGACTGTAATAGTTGAATAGTATAGGGTTTAATCAGGCGAGTTGAGGTTCTGTTTTGTGTTCAACAAATATGTATGAACTTTGTTAACTCGACAGCGACCGGGAATGAATTATAACAATGTTTATTTTGATTCTTGTATAGTTATTAAATGAAACTGTGGTTAGAATAATATATACACAGAACTATGTGTAAAGATGTTGTAGGTTCTGTCTGCCATATAAGGCATTCTTTTATTTGTTTTCAGTCTGTCGAAGGAATAATATAAGGCTACGGCCGTGTAGGGTTTGTAGACTACCCTAAGGAAGAACATTTATACTGAATAAATATTATTACTGTGTATAACTAAGATGGTTTGTAACAGCCAATGATGGTTGCGTTCGTCGACAGTTTCTCTGTTGTGTAATATGTTTGTTTTTGTTTAAAACAACTCTGTTAATTCTATTATAATAAGCATGGCTAATGTATTATAATACTAGGTGGAAAGAAATAATAATCTACAGTTTCTATGTGTTTGTGTTTGACTACTGTGTAGATGATTAAGATTATGTGGAAGCTTGTAACAATGAAATATTGTTACAGTCACCTCTTTAGTTAATCGATAGCTGTCAAACATGTTCTGAGTATAAACAATATATTAAGATGAGTTTTGTTTATCTGTTAACTCGATATAAGAATGACCTAAAAACTAAAGTTGACTGAAATATGCTATACATATATATATGCAGGTAGATTACTGGAATATCTATTGTTTAATATTTCTGTCTATTATTGAACCAATAACAGGAATTCTAGAATATGCCTAAACATGGTAATTGTTAACTGTAACAATAACAAATAGGCTCTGTATAAGATCAATACTCTATTTAAATAAAAATAGGAAATTTCTATAACATCTGCGTTCTGAAATTTATAACAAAAGGAAGTACAGAGACTGATTTACTGAAGTTGAATACAGTCAAAACATAGTTGTACTAGTCTATCTCATATGAAAATAAATTAAACCAACAACAGGAAGAGTGGCAGAACCTGTAGCTATGGTAGACAATAACAGCAATGGGAGGCTATTCCTCCTTACCAATTCCTGGAGAGTGCCCAGACAGCACTTCTCAGGACCCCCGAGCTTGCTCTGGTCTAACTGGCTGGAATCTAAGTACGGACAATTATTCCCTCAGCCAAAACAGCTATACTGGAACCAAGTTACTGCAACTTCCTGCTTCAAAACACTTCCTTACTGTTTCCCCACTTCCTCAATGGGACTCCTGAATAGCATTCACCTGAATGTATTCTCCCTCTAGAACAATTGCTCAACCCCCAGCTCAGTTCATTGAGTAGTATTTAAAAGATTGCCTAGGTCTTAGTTGGGCTAACTGTCATTAATGAGCCACCTGCTCAGATTCCACTTTCTTAGGGAATCATGACCCCAAAATATAGGGAAGTTGCCACCTGCAACTTAGGAAGTGTTTGAGGATGCTGCCACTTGTCTTTTGTCCTTCCACCTAATTCCATCCACCAGTTAGACCAGTAACCTCTTTTAACAGCTCTCCCATGCTGTTGTCTCCATAATTTATTTATTAATAATAATTATTCAGAATTTACATTCCATTTCTGGAGACTCTGCTGAGTCATCCATTCCTACTTAGCATTAAATTTAACATAATGTTCTCAGGAATATTAAAAATAATTACATTATTTTAATAAAATTGGGGTATGTGACAGCCGACCTCACATGGGAGATCTAATAACCCTAGTTACCACACTCTCTCGGAGGAATAAACATCTTTGGATATACAATAGGGTCACCACGGAGGAATGTACCATCTCCAAAATAATAAAATACAAATATAATATTCTTTGAAGTTACAATATTTCAACACGAACCTTCCCTTGGGTTTACCTTTCCACATTGGTTGTGCTTCTGCTTTACCTTTATTTTGCTCATAGCAATGCTCTGCCATCCTGATGGCTTCATCCAAGCTTGGTGGATTTACAAACTCTATCCTATCTATGTAGTTCTATGGTAGGCTACCAAGGAAGCATTGAATCTTCACTCTTTCATCCTTGATGTAGTCCACATACCTTAGCAACTCCAGAAACTTGTGAACATGCTCATCCATAGTGTTTTGTCCAAATACTTGCCTAAGCAATAAACTTAAACATCCACTAGTGGGGCCTTGGCGTTGAGCTCCACACTAAGGAAAATACACATACTGTATATACACAATATTTACATCAAAGCCAAATACATCAAGGGCAAAATGGGGTATTACACTGCCACGAAGGGAAAAATGGGTTATTACACTACCATGAAGTAATAACCGGCATTTTGAAACTTTCATAGACTTTTCATAAAAAAAATTATACTACCATAATTTTTTTCATAGTGCCATGAAGTAGTGGGCTTCAATGGGCTTAACTTTTCGATAGATTGCAATGAGTATAGTTTTGTGGATGACTTCAATTAAATGGACAAGGCACCCTTCTTGAGACATATTATATATATATATATATATATATATATATCCAGACATTCATGTACATCCTCAAGAAAGCAAACGATCTGCCATCAGATTTAAAATAATACATCAATGCAATAGAAGGATTTGGTCTAACATTAAAAGGTATTCTGTAATAAATTTTGGAAAATCGATTATTAAATTCGGATATGGTTTTATTCTCCCTTTTGGCACAAGACGTGAAAGCCCCCAACAAAATGGAATTATCCTGTCTGTGCGCCCATTTGTTTGTAAACAGCTATCGGGACGAATCCCGTCCATTAATAGCAACATGGGAGCGCCTTGTACCAAACCCGAGCATCTCCCTCCAAAGTTTGAATAAACATTTTCATAACTACATTGCATCCTGAATTGCGTTCTTTATCAAAATGCAAGAGTCAAAATATTTCATTATCAAATTACAAGAGTAAATGTAAAATAAAAGCATGATTGAATCCTGAATTGTTAACTAGACTGTGCTTCCTTGTTGCAAAATGTAGGAACCCTAATCGTTGCCTACAAGCGAAGACCCCAATAATTTGGTTAATTCATTATCAAATTACAAGAGTAAATGCAAAATGAAGGCCATGCGTCTTGAATTATTACCTACCTTGCTTCCTTGTTGCAAAATGAAGGAACCATAATCGTTGCCAGCAAGCGAAGACACTAAATTATTATGGTTAATTAATAAATAAGATGCTTTCAGTATAGCAGAAATGGATGGTCGCGTCACTAAGCTATAGGAGTTACTAATTGGGGAGGTATTGGAGCCATGGATTGGTAATAATAGACTTAGTCGACCACAATCACTTGGCAATTGAATCTATTGTATTCACTAAGAAATGAAAAAAAAATTGGTAACCGCAATAAATATGCTCTCAATTTAATTTAACAAAGGCATAATTATCAAAGGAATGGGCTAAACTCTAGTTGTCTTTTATCATACGTGTATCAGATATGTGTGCTCCACCACAATCCATGTCACGTCTACAACGATTTTGCGCAGCGTGCAGATTTTGCGCAGTTTTGGACACTGGCGGTCATATGGATCGAGACCGAGCAACTTACAGAGTTACAATCGTAGCCCAAATGTTCAGCTCCCGCGGACCGTCCCCTCGAAGCAAAATTAATGTCGTGGGTAGTGAGACAGTTCCTGGGTAGGCCAAATTATTGGACACCTTCATCTGGCCACATCACGCTCCTCAAACTCGTCTTTCGCAAGGTTTTGGCAGTGAGCTCATAGGAGCTACCCAGGAACTGTCTCACTACCCACGACATTAATTTTGCTTCGAGGGGACGGTCCGCGGGAGCTGAACATTTGGGCTACGATTGTAACTCTGTAAGTTGCTCGGTCTCGATCCATATGGACACCTTCGGCTGCAAGGGTCTGTCTCACCTAGGGGCTAAAAACAATTATTTACCTGAAATTCCACTCTGAAACACTAAAACGTTCTTTCATCTGCAATCAAAGTGATATTCAAACATATGCTCTCTAAAATAAGCAATTCCTAGCAGTGTTATATATATATATATATTCGCTTTGAAATAAGCAATTCAAAGGTTTCATCTGCAATCAAAGTGATATTCAAACATATCCTCTCTAAAATAAGCAATTCTTAGCAGTGTTATATATATATATATATATATATTCTCTTTGAAATAAGCAATTCAAAAGTATATAGTAGCGTCTGTGCCTGCTGATCTGCATTGCATAACACGCCTACCTCTAGTAGTCCAGTGCCACAACAACCATCTTTCACCTATATAAAACGTGTTAACAGTTTAAACGGTTAATTTCTTCATCCACAAATGGGAGTGGGAGCTGGAGCTGTAGATCCTTTAAAAAAATAGGTAATCAACAAAACCAAACGAAGAAAAATGAAAACAAACTGCACACAAAGCATTTTCTTAAGGGTTGTCTCCACGGAATGAGAGAAATCTAGCTCCATTTCAACCGGCTTGCCGCCAAAAGTTCTCTATTCGTTGCATACCCTGCAAAATAAAGAAGAACAAACCAAAATTGGTGGACAAAGACGCACACGCATAAATTTGGACATGAATAACTCTGGAAATTTGCAACTTGAAAATTTAAAAAAAATCAAAAGAAATCGGAAAATTTTGCAACACTGGTATAGATTCCCCATGCAGCGATGCAGAATATCACTAAACCTGTATGAAGTAAGGATATTCCATGTTGAACACTAGTATAGATTCCCCATGCAAAGTTGCACAATATAACTAAACTTGTATGAAGTAAAGATAATCCATGGCCATCAAACTGGCAGCAACCAGCCTCCAAAAGGCACCCCAAAACAGCATATCAATAAATTGATTCTTATGAAAGAGACAACATTTCCTCAAATTATACCCAAGATCAACGTTTTGAAAATCTGGCTATGGTGATTAGTAGCCCACAATGGTTTACAGAGCTAAAAGCATGAATTGAGAAAAGGGTATATTGCATTGGGTTAAGGTCTGAGATGGCCCAATTGATAAACCAGTAAATATTCCTACCAAACTATAGAGATCTGAGAGTTCTCTTTGGAAATTAAACTAATAAGCATCTGAAATTATACAAACCCCAATTAAAAAAAATCATGTAGCTACCATTATAATTAATCTGAGATCAACTAACAATAATGTTGAAGCCAATTACATACAGAAAACCAAATTGGGTATCACATTATGCATACAAATTTCATGAGACAAATTCAAATCAGGATTTATTTGGATTGGTTAAGAGTTAGTCTTTTTTAAATTTAAAGAAACAGTTTAACTTAACTATTCAATATCCAGAGAAATTTGTTAAGAGTGAAAGTATATCACTTTCAATATTATGGTTCATATACAGAAAACCAAATTGGGTATCACATTATGCATACAAATTTCATCAGGATTTATTTGGATTGGTTAAGAATTAGTTTTTTTTTAATTTAAAAAAACAGTTTAACTTAACTATTCAATATCCAGAGAAATTTGTTAAGATTGAAAGTATATCACTTTCAATATTATGGTTTTTCTTGAATAATGAGAGATGAGTAAGTTAACATTTACATATATAACCAGCAATAGCTGTGCTCACTGCCAGTAACAACCGAATTATAATAAGTTTTGCTACTTTTAAAAAAAAACTTTTTATACTTATTAAGCCCTGAAAAGCCATGAAAGCGTTTATATGGTTTTCATGATTTGTAGAATTTGCTCTTAAAACTGAAAGAAAGTTTTAAAAACTGCTATTAATTTTGCAGCTCCAGTGGTTGGTTGCTAAGTTTTTGAGCGTAAAATTCCGAATTCTTGTTCAACCAAATATGAAACTGTAAAATATTAATGATTACAAAAGGATTGGTCTCCACCTTACATTAAAAGAAAATCTTTATTTGTGGGATCCCATCTTTTACAAACTGGCGAAGGCGGAAGGATTACCTTTTTTTCCAGCAGAGAAGATGAAGGATTACCTATTGTTAACTAAGAACAAGCTACTTATAAAATTCATAAATTAAATAAAATTAAAGGATTTGCTGTGTGCTCCAGAAACCCCTTCCACTGGTGGCAGAGGGAGATTTGGAGCTATCAAACCATGCCCAATATGACGCATTGAACGCTGCAGGAGACGCAGGATATGAACGTGGAGTGAAAGGGCCAGCACACCCACGCCAAGCGTCCAGACATTTGAGGATCACGTCTCCTATTTTCCCGTCGCAAATGCCCTCATATACCTTCTCTATATCTTCGCCGGGGCTTCTCCACTTGGGCCCCGTTAACAAATCGGTTCCCAAGTCAGATCTCACAAATTTGTAAATGGGATATGTCCTGCACTTGTTTATTCTGTTTGCAATCGGAAAGTCTCCTCTATCGAATCTCTCCCTCGCCTTGGGAACCTCCTCCTCTAAACGGGCTTTCAACTCCTGTTGAAATATGGGGATCCTGCTGAACACCCAATTAGGTTTTGTTCCAGCAGCTCCAGCATCGTGACCGGCTGGTAATTTGTGGTCAGACTCGCCATTCTCGACCGTGCAATTTAATTTGAGAGCTTCATCAACGAGGACTTCTCTCAGCTGGAGCATAAGCGCGTATGACGGATTTGTGGGATCGTCGATATACGAGAAAACGGGTTGATGATCTATGACTTGCAGGAGCTCTTTCTCGCAAAATGGAGTGTCGAGAAGGCTTCCGTCTTCTGCAGTGTACAGTGTTTTTCTCGCGGCCTGCAAAACAACGTGCTTGACGACGGATCGCATGTTCTCTTCCAAGTGGCGAAGATCGATGGCCTGGCATAAGCCCACCATATATGTAGAGAACATCAGCTTTAAAATCTCGATGGCCTCCGCCGTCTTTCGGGCCGAGATCAAGCCGAGGGAATTGACATCCTGGTTGTGTTGTTCGGCGCTCTGTACATGAGTGGTGACGGGGTTGGCGAGGTACTGGAGCTCCGAAGTGTAAGCAGCCATGGCGATCTCAGCGCCCTTTAAACCGTAGTCCAAACTGGGATTCGGCCCCCCACTGAGATTGGAAGGAAGCCCGTTGTTGTAGTAATCGCAGACGAGCTCTGAGAACTGAGCGAAGAGGAGCTTCCCGATGGCTGCCAAAGCGATTCTCGTGTTGTCCATGGACACTCCGATGGGCGTCCCCTGGAAGTTGCCGCCGTGGAGAGCCATGTCTCTAGACACGTCGATTAACGGATTGTCGTTGACGGAATTGATCTCCCTCTCGATGGAGTGTGTGGAGCTGCGGATGACTTCGATCTGAGGGCCCAACCACTGCGGTGATGTTCGCAGCGCATAGCGATCCTGCTTGGGCTTGCTCAACGGATCGCTTTCGTGGAGACGCGCTGCTTCTTTGACGTAGTCACTCCCGTCGAGGAGGTACTCCATCACGGCCGCAGCTTCGATCTGTCCCGGGTGGTGCTTCAACTGGTGGGTTAAGGGGTCTACGAACTCGGGCTTTCCTTGCATCACTTCGCAGAAGAGAGCCGATAGAATCTCAGCCAGCACGCCCAGCACGTTGGCGTCGAAGCAAACGGAAGCGGCCACGGCCGATCCCACTGCAGTGCCGTTGACGAGAGCCAGCCCTTCCTTGGGTTGCAGTTTAAATGGCTCCGGAATACCGGCTTTCCGAAGGGCCGTCATGGCGTCCAACTCGTGGCCGTCTGGAGTGAGGGCTCTTGAGTTGGGGCGAGCGGTGAGCAATCCGGCAATGTAGGAGAGAGGGACCAGATCACCTGAGGCGGTGATTGTTCCTCTGAGAGGCAACTTGGGTATGATGTTACAGTCCATGAGCTTTTTAAGAGCATCGAGGATTTCCCATCGGATGCCCGAGTAGCCCTGCATTAAGGTGTTTGTCCGAACTAGCATGGCCGCCTTCGTGTACTCTGGCGATAGGCACAGCCGTGCCTTCCCCACGACACCGGCATTCAGGAAACGGATCAACTCTTTCTGGAGTTCCTCTGCCTTGTCGGTCCTGCGATGCGACGTGGCTCCGAAGCCAGTTGTAACGCCATAGGTGTCCGTTCCCCTGGCGACGTTGTTGGCCACCCACTGGTAGCTCTGTTGCACTCTCTCCTTAGCACTTGCTTCGTCTAGCTCCACCTTCACCATTGCCCTGCGGGTCACGGCGGTCACTTCCGCAACAGTGAGAGAGGTCCCTCGGAGCACCACTTTGTGAGTTGCGTTGAATTGTGCAATCATCTTCCTTACTTCCTCGTAATGACTGCATTGCAGGGCCTCCGCAGCCTTCTTCCAGTGTGTAGGAATGATGACGTGGTCGGGAGTCTTATTGCCCTGCAAGAGCCCGGGCAGAGGCAACGTTGGCGGTCGGCACAACTCCAATATTGGCCTCTTGAAACCTTTGGCGCTGCTCTCATTTCCATTCAAAGACGACGACATGATGAATTGATGAAGCCGAGGGAGTGCAATGCAATATCTCAAGACTCAGAAACAGCGAGCGAGTGGAGAGAGAATGAATGCAGGCCGCTACTTATACATACAGCGAGGTTGAGGATGGCACTTGGAAGGCACGTGAATGGAGGAAGGAGCGAGGGGAGCAAGCGGTCAAAGGAGTCGGTAGAATCCGGTAGGACCTCCCCGTCGGCGACCCGACTGAGTCAAATGGAGTGTAGATACTGTGAGTGGACGGAGGATCCAATCAACCCAAGAAAGGAAATATCGGAAGCATGTCCCATCCAATTTTATTATAAACTTCAATGGACAAAACATGATATAAATAAATTAGTAAAGGCAATACTTATCAATAAAAATTTCATACAAAATGTATATGTGTGCCTCGACTACTTTCGTAGATGAGCAACGTCTTTGACCAAGAACTCTCTTAAATCCAATGACTTAAATACTTTTTAATACGAATAGTGTAAATGTCACATTCTCTTCTAAAATATGCTGAAAACTTCACACATACATAGATGAGATTTGAACTTATGATATACATAGACAGCTTTTCTTTGGGGCGGCTCCTTTAAAATGTGATATTTTAGTGACAATAGCTTATCCAAGACTTTCATTGTACTCTCTTCCCCATTTTGCATGTCATATCCAAAACATCTTGACTGGGTTATATATTATCTATGACTCGGTTATTTATCAATTTTTTAATATGGTGTTTTTAATGTTTTGGATGAACACGTAATATCGTTTTTTTTAATGTTTTGGAAGAACCCGTAGTGTGATGACTTTTTCATATTAATTTGTTAGTATTTTAATTTTTTTAATATGGATTTTAATGTTTTGATAGACATGTAGTGATGACTTTTTCATATTAATTTGTTAGTATTTTATATTTTTATGTTTTGATAGACATGTAGTGATGACTTTTTCATATTAATTTGTTTTTACTTATCATTTAAAATAAAATATTTAAATATGATTTTTCCAATGTTTTGGATAGAGATAGAGTGATGACTATTTCATACTAATGCAGTCATATTTATCAATTTTTTTAATGTTTTAGATTAATTTATCTAATAAGTGTTCAAGATGATGTTATTTTAGGTTTTGTTGGTTGTAAGCATTAACATGAGTTAATTTAGGTGCAGTTAATTCTTATTAAATAAAACTGTTGGTACTAGATTTTGGATTAAAGCATATTGTCTAACTTAGTTATTTTCGTTGTAACATGGTAGCTTTTATTGAGGTAATCAAAGAAAATAATTCTTGGGTGTTTATCTTGCATTTTACTCTAAGCACATGGTGCACAATATTCACAGTATTTGCAATATGGATTTGGGGAATAGAGTAAATCTAGAGTTCAAATAAGAACCTAGAACCCAAGTAGTGGCTTTGCTTTGGTAATTTGTTTTCAATATTTATCTGTCGGCACTTTGTTTTGGTTCTTTTCGTTATGTTTAATGTGATTTGGAATTAAGTTCGTGACCTTGTATATCACCATTTACAGGGCTTTATATGATGTTTCCCTCCTATACTACATGGGAGAAGTTACTGAGCAGTTTGTCTTGATTGATGGTTATAATCTGGCTATTGTAGTTCTGATTTTGACATCAAGCTATAATTCTAGTTTGGAGTCTATGCTTACAATGGAACAATTAAATCCCATTGTTACAAATGTTGAGTCTCTCAGCACCAATAGAGTAGTAGTAGGCTATCAGATTGGTTATTTTTTGGTGAATACCTACACAAGGAATTAGACATAGCCAAAGAAAATATTAAAACATATTTACCACCAAAAGAAGCTACAAGGGCTCTCAAAAAGGGGCCAAAGAAAAGAGCCACCATTTTTACGATATTCCTTACATACATATTTTTTCTAGCTTCACAATGCAGGTGTACAAAAGATGGTCCAATCTATAGGACTGGGGACTTCATCTTTGTAAGTTCCTCCATATCCTCAATAATTTTTCCAACTCCAAGTTATTACATTCCTTCCACGACCAGTCTCTCATGATTAGGACTTTTGCATAGGTATTTCCCAAGGTTTCTCTCCTAATCTTTGATATTTCTAAGGCAATTTTGTCTCTTTTAGAGGACAATGAAATGCAAAATATTGATGCCAAGTGGTTAGAAAGAATCGATTGCACCGATTCTAAAGCCTTGGAATTGGATTTTGGAGTAAAGCATATTGTTTGGCTTAGTTATTATCACTGCTATTCCCATCGACATTGCAACATGGTAATTCCTATTGAGGTAAACAAAGGAAATAAATCCTTGGCATTCATCATTCATTTTACCCCATGCATGTGTTGCACAACATGCGCATTGTTCGTATTCATAGGATTTGTAATATGGCTATTTGGGAATAAACTAAATCTCAAGTTTAGAGAGAACCCAGATCCCAAGTAGTGGCTTTACTCTAGTAATTTACTCTCAATACTTATTTTCCTACACTTTGTTTTGGTTCTTTTCGTTATGTTCAATGTGGTTCAGGGTTAAGTTCATAATCCACAAATGCAGTGGACATTTGTTGGTCCTATCAATGGACATGTCTCATTTGGATTCCTATCCTTGATTGTTTTGAGTTGGATGGGGTAGATGGAAATCTTGATGAAGGCCATAGAAAAATATGGGCATTTCTCTACTTGAAAACTTGGTTTTTAAGACCAACAAGTTAAACATGTATATTTCTATTAACAATCAAAGGAATTCCCAAATGTTGTTTAACCAAAATTTCTATTGGTCCTTGATTTTCTTTTCGACTAATTCCTTAGATAACATTAAATCTAGGCTATAGAGAGCAATCAAGTTTGAACAAAGAATAAAGAAGTTTAGTCCTTTCCTTGTGACTCCTCTTCCAACACCACACTACTTGATTATATTATTCTTCCAGCTAGAGTAAGCTAGATAATATTATTGATATTGTGTGTGAGGTTTGAGTAAACTTTGATGCCAATTTTAAGCCTTAGTTTGGACATTTTCCCCCTTCTCTTAGTTCCACCTACTCCACAAGGGAAAAATTAGGAGAAATGAGGATCGCACAATTATTGTTTTCATGGATTCAACATCTCCAAAAATATAATTTGTATATCAGAATCATCCTCTAATCATCCCTTAATTTTGTTGATATTAACCTACCCATTTACTTTCCCTTGATTCCATCCAACCACTCAAAAAAACTGAGACTTGAAACCATCTTCCAAATCTGTTTTACTGAAGAAATGTAATGTCCCCCGGGGCTATAAAATGGAATTAGGGACATATCATTAGCTCTCTGAGGATAATTAGATCTCTGAGGCTAATTAATCAATTTTTAGTGCAACGGATAAACCATAAACATTTAATTTCTATTTTTTCCAAAATTAATTGTGACACAAAATCCAATAATTAACAATAATTTAATTTAAATTCATTAACACATACAGAATATAATATAAGGGATGGGGAGGCTTCTTAACATCATCTAACATCATCAAACTGTCAATCCAAGTCATATCAGAGATGATAAACACTTCTAAAGTCTAATTATTCTTAATCACAGTTAACTAGTAATTAAGGTGTTAATTACGACACTTAATACACAAATGACGACACTTATCACAAATCCAGTTGTGTAACAAATAACCATCGATTATCAATACCAATGGCTTAATAACATATAATTACATGTTAATAAGTCCCAATTACCAAAATTACAATAATTAATCATGGTAATTACGAATGAGAGTCCACAAGACTACTTATCTAGTTTTCCAATATGTTTGTAGCATATAAGCAGCTAGTCTTTTACAAAATTAACTTGTCACTGTTCCATTTAACCCAAATAAATCCTAAATATATTAAAAAAATATTTAATCATGGACCTACAACCAATTAAATGTTCAGATCATTCCAATTGCACATAAGGTGATCTTTTCCATCAGTTACAATGAAACTAGTTAACATTCACCACAAGGAATTGAGTCTAAATAACTAAACCAAAATGAAATGCATAAATAAGTAAGAGATAACACCTAATAAGTAGCCACCTACAACACAATAACATGTTAGAAACAGAGAACATGGCTGTAGAATTTGGTTTTTACGAAAAAAAAAACATTTCAATCCACAACTAGTTATCAATTTTCATTGCAATGTACCTAGTTTCCAATTTAACTTTCCAAATGCTAAATAAAGAGAAATATATGAATACTAAAGCTCATGGAAAGCATAGAAGGGGTCACATAAATTCATATGTCTATATATTTCCACCCATATACATTCCATTAAATAATTCACAAAACTAGCTAATTCTACTCATCCGAATTGACTAGTAATTTTAGGAATCACTAGAATAATTAAATCCACAGCTCATAGAATCATTCAAATGTCATTCCAACTCTAAAAAAAATATTTTATCAGTAATAACATAGGTATGTCTCATTCAAACATTTCATCAAATACTTCATATGCAAATTCACAAATCTACTCAAAACAATTCCATTGAAGGAGCTAGAAATTGGAAATTGATCTAGAATTTCGGTAGACATTTCCCAAACACTATAAAGAAGATTTCCCATCATATTATCATACAAATTTCAAGTTTATTTATCCAAAATAAGCATAAAAGGAACACTCATGAATTTTTACAAACACTTCATGTGCCAAGTCTCCAAGCTATTCAAAACAATCCAATCGAAGAACTAGTTTTTTAATAAAAGGTAGAAGAATCAAAGAGAAGTGTCTTAAACCATTCTGAGGCTACTGTAACACCAAAATAAAAATTATATAATGAAAAGGGGCATAAACATTAGTTCTGTAGTATAGGTTCCAAAGAATCATTTCCTAAAACAATTTGTGCACAAAATCCCAAAAACTAGTTTCCAATTGCTTCACAAAATTTACTTGCATAAATAGATTGAATTCCATGAGAAATTTATCCCACAAATAGCTCATACATTTCATGTGAATCCATGAATAAATCATATCAGAGCCAAATAAATTAAATAAAAATGATATAAATCACTTATCTTTTCCAAATACGCAACCGGAATCGACCGTGACACGTTCCACCCAGTCGTAGACACAATGCAAGCCAAAAATCACTTTGCAATGGTCACCCCCGAGCCAGAACCATGATTCCAAAAGAAAGAGTGCACTCAAATAAAAATTTCTCAAGAAATCAGTCCAACCACAACCCAATGTCAAGTGTGGCCTCTACTTCCACTCTAGGGTAATTCCATTGGCTCCAAGACAACAGTCCAACCACAACCCAATGGCTAGTAGCACTTCCAATCCAAGGAAATTCCAGTGGCTCCAGGACAACCTCAAATCCAAGGCAATGGACCTCACCCCTACTATCAAACCAAGATCTTCAGAGGAAATACACAGCTCTATCCAACCTCAAATCCAATGGCAGTGGACCTCACCTCCGCTGCCAATCCAGGATCTCCAAAGGAAATTCTTGGACATACATCAGTGGCTCCAGAGTAACTTAGCTTGGGAATAGGATCCACAAGGGCACAATGAAAAAAAAGGATCTCATACCAAGAGCAGCAAAATCGAACCACAAGTGACAAACACAAGCACGAGAGAAAAAACATGAACTAACACACAAGTGTGACTATCCAACAGAAGCAAATCAAATTCCTTCAAGAGAAATTCGAATTGGGAGAGAGAGACACACAAGGGATGAGTTACATTCCCAGAATAGTAAACTAGAGTTACACATCAGGTTGCTACACCAAGAGACACACTAATCCAACTCATGAGGGTGCACTAGGTGAGAGAGGGACTCCAATCCTCAAATATAAAAATTAATCTCAGGGTAAATAAAACCAAGGAGTGACATAACACATCAAGGTGCATAACCAAGAGGGCCCATCAAGTACATAAGAAGGGTGTACAAAATCAACATAGGCTGAATACACATAGGTAAACACTTTTCCACAACCCCTTGCTCGTAACATCATTGTTCCTCATACTCTCTTTCGTGGCATCGGTCGTCCGGTTGTTTTTTATTTTATTAATTTTTTTTTAAGTTTAACATAATAAAAATAATAATAATGTGCAAACCATAGTCTAGTCACCTTGTGCCACTATGTCCAACATAACAACAACAATAATATGTCCAGGGGATAAACCATAGGGTATTACATCCCCCTCCTCTTAAACCATGCATCATCCTCGATGCATATTACATACATGCCTTTACAAAAAAATAATAGACATGCCCATACATGCCTCAGAAATATAACATCTTTCAAACTTTCACATACATGACCATACATGCCTCAGAAAGTTAACATATTTCCAACCACAATACTTCCCACTACCACCTAATTTCCTGTCCGTCTCCACTTCCCATGGGAGAACCAGGACTAGTAGAGTGGACGCAAGGAAGCAAGGGTTGATCTTCAATCCCCATCATAGGGTCTTCAAACCTCTTTACAAGGCCTTCAAACTTCAACATTGATACATCCACTTGAAAATCATATTTCAATCACCAATTTGATTAACATCAGGCAAAAAAAATATGATACATGATATTCTTCATCAAGAATACTTTCTTCACGTTCCAACAACACACAGTTAGTAGCAAATATATATATACTGTTCATCTAGATACATAAAATACATCTTCAAGATACATGATGCATTTTGGTCATCTGGCTATTTTTCGGGCTTTTTTCAAATATATATATACTGTTCATCTGGCTAGTAGAAAATATATATATATACTGTTCATCTAGATATTTTTGGGGCTTTTTTTCAAAAAATAAATTCTCTATTTGGTCATTTTTAGCCTCTAATATTGCCTACATTTACCTAAAATATGTTTTTTTATCATAATATTCACCAAAATTTACACATTTCAGTAGTAAATTGTATGTTTCATATTTAATATTTGCCTACCTATCTATATACATGGTTTTTTCAATCCAAAATAATCATAGGATACTATACTTAAATATAATATTAGAATCCTTAAAAAATACCCTAGTTGTATCTCCTTCTTTGGAGTGAAAGTGTAATTCTAAATGAAATCAACAATTGATAATATTTTTCCTTTTGGAAATACATCTCGTGATTGCTTGACCTGTAAGTCCTACCATCATTCTATATGATAGTGTTTGATATATCTATATATTTTCTCTGTAAACCTCAGACTCTATAAAATATTTCACTAGAACATCATATTTTAGTAAATCAATTTTTTGTTTTATGCTATCATTGAAACTGTAACAAGAGTGTATTTAACATATTCATATCTCTTCCACTTCATAGTGATATTCGATAATTGAGGATCATTTGGATCAATGGGATACTTAGCATCAAAAAGTGTCAAATGAGAATATTCTTTGCATTTTCTACCACCAACACATTATTTCCGTTAGAACAATATTCCCATCATAGACATGTCATGGACCCTTATGTTGTTCTACGTAGTATTGTTTGGTTCATTAGTGCCTAGTCTAGTGTCCTGGACCACATGTTTGTCCACATTTGACTACTTAGACTAGTGATATGCCTTATCCACCTTGTATGTCCACAAGAGTGCCATATTTCCTTATTTTTGGGAGTCAATGCACCCATTCCCTAGTTATTAGGATGCAATTATGGCATTTCCCTATTTTAAGGAGTCTAAGGGCACTACATGCTTGATTTGGTCAAATTGGTGTATTAATAGACACTAGTGCTCATAAAAACACTAATCCACTACTTTCGTCCACACATAGGTTCATAATTATCCACTCATGGCTCTCATAGGTGCTATTGACCAATTCGTGAGGTCCAAGTATGAGTTGGATGGAATTAATGTCAGTTAGTGGGGAATTAGTTTAGGTAAGCCCTCATTATTATGAGCTACTCAACTTTCCACTAAGTCTCTCGATTTTTCCTCTTGATAGCATCTATATATTGTACACATTTTATTGAATAATAATGTAATAGAATATTAATCCACATGAGTGTTTTTCTCTTGTGTTCTACTTAATATTTTCTTCATATTTCTTCTATTTTCCTATCAATGTTTGGTAAATTATAAGTGAAGCTTGATCTAGTAATCTAGATCCACCTGTGACACATATAGAATTTGACATGGTCTCATAGGTTCATAGGGTATCCTAGTCTTGCTTTCGAAATATATTTCCAAGTGTGTGTTTTGCAGGTGCCTACAACAACTTCAATATGGATTCGAAAGTTGTTCATCTCCTCTCTCCATTCAACTATTCAAAGTGGAAAGAAAATATGTGTGCATATATCAAGATAAATTGTCTCTTTGATGTGTCCATTGGTGTTGTGAGCAAGCCAAAATATTATGAATAGAAGTGTGATTGGCTCAATGACTGTGATAGAGCATATGGAACTATGTGTCTAGCTATACCTCCTAGAATGCATTATCTCATTGATTATGTTGAGTATCCATTTTATCTTTGGATAAATCTAGATAGAGCTCTTGGCATACAGAAATAATATATTATCTATATGGAGAGCATGCAAATGGACACCTCCTCGTGTGTTCTCCCTCCAAAGGTCTCGGCCTCATGCATTTCTCAATAAGTTGTTCAAATTGAAGAAGAAGAAGATACATATTCAACAAATGATCCAACTCAACTTTCTTCCTCTATGGATTCCTTTGTTTTCCATGAATCTATTTTTCATGAAGATAAAATACGAGTTGCTGCCATCAATATTGTTGAAGAGATGTATCTCCATTCCACTTCTTTCTCCTCTATGTCTTCTATTATGAATTTTGAAGATGGGTTGCTAGTTGGTGATCATAGTGAGCCTTCTCTAGAAGAGGTTCTTTCTTCATATGAGATTATTGGTTTGAAATATGGTCAAGGATAATTTTCGAATTCAAGTGAATATCTCTCATTTATTCACACTCTTTTTCTTCCTATGTATTCCTACACCATGACTAGAATAATTTTTTCAAGTTCACTTGAATATGGAGAAGCTTTTTCCATCATAGTGGCACATTTGGGACTCTTGCTCCACTTTCTTGGAGCTGATTACAATTCTCTTGATTTGAAGTTGATGCTTCATGAGACTTATGATTCACTTGGGGTCAATTATTCTCAAGAATATCAAGTCTCTTTTGGACCTGGCACCCTAGTTGGTTTGAAGATCAAGTCTAAAGAGCATCCTTCCCTCTACTATCATTGTTACTCAGTTGCTCTACATGGTTCCAGATTCCATCATGCAGTTGTACATGTACATGATCTAGTTGAGCACATTCCTCTTCATCCCAAGAAGAAGCTTCCTCCAAACATATGAACAATTTCACACCTACTTGTGTTTTGGAGTAGTTTATTTTTGTTTTATTTCATGTCCATTTTAGAGGGAGGATTTTCCCCAAGTGGTTTTTCCTCTTTCCTCACTTACATGGATTAATAATGTAAAGGGTGACCATAACCCTTTGTTGCTTGGGCCCTATTTCTTATGCTCACAACCATTTTGTCTTAAGGGGTGGTGTTAGAACAATATTCCCATCATAGAGATGCCATGGACCCTTATGTTGTTCTATCTAGTGTTGTTTGGTTCATTAGTGCCTAGTCTAGTGCCTTGGACCACATGTTTTTCCGTATTTGACTACTTAGACTAGTGATATTCCTTATCCACCTTATATGTCCACAAGAGTGCCATATTGACTTATTTTGGGGATTCAATGCGCCCATTCCCTAGTTCTTAGGATGCAATTATGGCATTTCCCTGTTTTAAGGAGTCTAAGGGCACTACATGCTTGATTTGGTCAAATTGGTGTATTAATGGCCACTAGTGCTCATAAAACCACTACTTCACTACTTTGGTCCATACATAGGTTCATAATTATCCACTCATGGCTCTCATAGGTGTTATTGACCAATTCGTGAGGTCCAAGTATGAGTTGGATGGCATTAATGTCAGTTAGTGGGGAATTAGGTTAGGTAATCCCTCATTATTATGAGCTACTCAAGTTTCCACTAAGTCTCTTGATTTTGCCTCCTGAGAGCCTCTATATATTGTACACATGTTATTGAATAATAATGTAATGTAATATTAATCGACATGAGTGTTTTTCTCTTGTGTTCTACTTAATATTTTATTCATATTTCTTCTAT
>BSBM01000939.1:7662500-7715000 GCA_027924585.1 Larix kaempferi | reverse complement strand
ATCGTACTCATATTCATCATCATCCACCACTACCACCATCATCATCATCATATCATCATCATCATCCTCATCCTCATCCTCACAATGATGATGATGATCATGTTGTTGATGATGATGAGGATGAGGATGATGTGCTACATATTCCTCATCATCAAAATCATCATCATCATCTCCATTAGTCATCATCATCATCACCATCTTCATCAGCATCGTCGTCATCATCATCATCATCATCATCTGCATGCTCGTCCTCATAATGATGATGATGACAACGATGATGAAGATGATGATGATGATCACGCTGTGGATCATGTTGTGGATGATGATGAAGATGATGATGGTGTGCTACATATTCGTCATCATCTTCATCATCATCATCATCATCATCTCCATTAGTCATCATCATCATTATCATCGCCATCTTCATCATCATCATCATCCTCATCATCATCATCATCATCATCTTCATCATGATGAAGATGATGATGAAGATGATGATGATGATGATGATGATGATGAGGATGATGATGATGATGAAGATGGCGATGATGATGATGATGATGACTAATGGAGATGATGATGATGATGATGATGAAGATGATGACGAATGATGAAGATGATGATGATGATGATGATGAGGATGATGATGATGATGAAGATGGTGATGATGATGATGATGATGACTAATGGAGATGATGATGATGATGATGATGAAGATGATGACGAATATGTAGCACATCATCCTCCTCATCATGATCATCTTCATCTTCATATTCATCATCATCAACACCACGATGATGATGATGATGATGATGAAGATGGCTATGACGAGTATGATGAGGATGATGAAGATGCCGATTATGATGATGAAGACAATGATCATCATGACCATGATCATATGATGATGATGATGATGGTGAGGATGTTGAATATGGCGATGATGATGACTAATGAAGATGATGATGATGATCATATTCGTCATCATCATCATAATCATCTTCATCATCATCATCACATCATCATCATCATCATCATCATCCTCCTCATCCTCACAATGATGATGATGATGATGATGACTATGATGAAGATGATGATCATGATCATGTTGTTGATGATGATGAAGATGATGATGATGATGAGGATGATGTGCTGCATATTCGTCATCATCATCATCATCATCATCTCCATTAGTCATCATCATCATCACCATCTTCATCATCATCATCATATTCATCATGATCTTCATCATCATCACCATCATCATCATGACGAAGATGATGATGATGATGATGATGATGATAAGGATGATCGTGATGACGAGTATGATGAGGATGATGAAGATGACTACTATGATGACTATCATCATCATCATCATCATCATCATATGATCATCATCTTATCATCCTAATCATCATCTGTGTCCTCACAATGATGATCATGATGAGGAAGTTGATGATGATGATCATGTTAATGATGATGATCATGTTAATGATGATGAAGATGCTGATGATGTGTTGCATATTCCTCGTCATCTTCATCATCATCAGCAGCATATCCAAATTAGTCATCATCGTCATCACACTCATATTCATCATCATCCACCATCATCGTCATCATATCATCACGACGAAGACGACGACGACGATGATGTGCTGCATATTGGTCATTGTTAGGAACCCATGTCTTTACTTTGTTAGTATGTTGTTGTTGGACGCATATGCTTTGTAAGTCGTCCCGTAGTATTTGTTGATCAATAGTTTATGTTATTGTTGTTGGCACATATGCTTTGTAAGTCGCCCGTAGTATTGTTGATCCATAGTTTGTAACGGCCCATGGTTTTGACCCATAGTATTGGCGCCTAGAATTAGTATATAAGTGTGTGTTGAAACCTATGAAGGCACCGTGAAGTTATTTGTATTGAGCTTGCTCAAAGGAGGTTGCCCCCTCGAAGTGGCCTGTGATCAATATAAAGTGATTCTGAGTTCTGTCATTTCTGCTATTTCGCATATTCGTATTAATTAATTGTTGCAGGTGCCTCACATCTGGTATCAACACTTTCTTGGGCTCGTTGGGTGAAATTTCTGCCAAATTTTTTTTCGCATCTGTTGCAGGTTCGGATTTGGGAATAATCCCTATCCGCTTAACTGTGGGAAGTACTTGGGCATAAGCCCTAAAACTCATTGTGAGGAGTACCACAGGAACCCCCGAAGTAGCTAGCCCATTGAGAGGACCTGCCAGTGAAAAGGGAAACGACCCCTACCTGATTGACTAGTTCCCACCCGTGAGGTAAACCAAGAGCTGTCGTTTGTGGCAAAGCGGTTATCAGTTTTACCTGGGCCGTGGAGTGAGGGGTACTGCCCCAATACACAAGCCGTCAGACAGCATTGGTGGCCGAGTGAAACCCCTGAACTGTTAGGAAGCCGCACATACCTGGGGTCCATATCTACTTTCAGCTGAACTATTGTTGATCACTGCTGCGCCGTTTCAGATCCATTTTGCAAGCCGTTCCAGATTCAGCCATTTTCAATCCATTCGGCGCTGTTCCAGAATTTAGTTTTTTCTCCATATCTCCCTTATTTTCACTCTGTTTCCCTTGAAATTTTAGGGGAACCCCTGTCATCCCATTCTGCATATTTCAGTCCTGAGGACCCTATCCCCAATTCCCCTTCCCAAAGCCCGAAATCCCACATTTGTCTATTTTTAGGGTTTGCCATAACTTCCTCAGATTTCACCCAATCACCTTCAAATTTGACCACAGAGTTCCTTTCTGAATTCTGCTTCTTTGTTCCCCTCTGCCAAATTTTCCCATTCTTTCACCCCGCTTCTGAAATCCTCATCTTTGCTTCCCTGTCTATCCAACAGTGTCCAAAACCTAGTCAAACCCCAATTACCCTTCTGATTTTTTCCCAAGTCTAGATTTTCCTTTACTGAAGTAGTTTCTGTTTTTGTTTTCCTACCCAGTTAACCGTTAAAAAAAAAAAAAAAAATCCTGGTTATGGTTGTCACCCGTGCAGGAGCAAAAACCATGGAGGACGCACTTGCAGCCATCCAAGCCAAACTCCAGGATCTGGATGAAAAATTTCTCGGTCTCCATCTTGAACATTCAACTATGAACAACAAACGGCAGTCCGAGTCTTCAACAGACAATGGGTTCTCTTCTTCCAGCAATTTCCGTGGTCCGAAGCTTGATTTTCCTCGCTTCAATGGTACCGATCCAACTGGATGGATCTATCGTGCGGAACAGTATTTCAGTTTGCATAATACTTTTGATTTCAACAAAGTTCCATTGGCATCCTTTCATTTGGAACATGAAGCTCTTCAATGGTACCGTTGGTATATCAAAGCTTATCCAGAGCCCAAATGGCCAGACTTTTGCCAGCTCCTTTTGCAATGATTTGGTCCTAGTGCTTTTGATGACTTCACAGGAGCCCTCAATAAACTTCACCAAACTGGCACTGTGAGAGAGTATCAAACCGAATTTGAGAATCTAGCCAACCACACCGAAGGATTGTCTGATGACTTTTACCGGAGTTGTTTTATCAGTGGTCTAAAGGATGCCATCCGCTCTGAGGTCAAAATGTTCTGTCCCAACACAATGATGGAAGCACTAGGGTTGGCTAAGTTGGCAGAAGACAAGATTTCAGCCCAACAACGCTCCAAGCCCACTTTTGTTCCCTTCCGAAATATGGGTTCTCAGCGACCACCTATACCGCAGGCTCCTCGACCGACTCCTATCAAGCGTTTGTCTGAAACAGAGATGCAAGCACGCAAAGAAAAGGGGCTTTGCTATAATTGTGATGAGAAATTCACTTGGGGACATAGATGTGTTCAGCAAAACCTCTATCTCTTGGATGTGGAGTCTCCGCCTACCTCTAAAATTGGTGACGAAGATCCAGAAACACTGGATGCTCCAGTCGACCTTCAGGAACTGCCTATTGACCCTCCGTATCAGGATGACCAGCTAGAGATATCTCTCCATGCTTTAGCTGGAATCGCCACCCCCCAAACAATGCGGGTCAGGGGTTACTTCAAGAAACTTCCTCTTACAATACTCATTGATTCTGGTAGCACTCATAATTTCATTGACCCTCGGATCGCCAAACAAGCTGATTGTTTTATCCATCCTTGCTCCAACTTTGAAGTCATGATTGCCAATGGGGGCACCTTACCTTGCAAAGGGAAGTGTCGAAATGTGCGTATCTCTATGGGAGATTATACCTTGCGCTCTGACATGTTTGCCTTGCCCTTAGGTGGATGTGATGTGGTTTTGGGCGCTCAATGGCTACGCACACTTGGCCCTATCTTATGGGATTTTGCTGAACTTTGGATGCAGTTTTCCCTCAATGGACACAAACACATATTGAAAGGATTACAACCCGATTCTCTCAGCATCATCAGTTCACATCGCATGGAAAAAATCCTCAAGAAGAATTCACATGGTGTCATCGCTCAGATCCATTCCATCCAGATGCAACCATCAGCGATCTCCACTACTCCTTTGGATCTACAACAAATTATGGATCGATATACAGGTGTCTTTGCTGAACCAGTGGGATTGCCGCCTTCTAAGCCAGAAGACCATCGTATTCAGCTCCTTCCTGGTAGCGTTCCTCCCAACATCAGGCCCTATCGCTACCCATTTCACCAAAAAACGGAGATTGAAATGCTCGTTCGGGACTTATTGAAGAAAGGTATTATTCGCCCAAGCACTAGTTCCTTTTCTTCGCCAGTTATTCTTGTCCGCAAAAAAGATGGGTCATGTCGCCTCTGCATTGAATTTCAAGCACTTAATCACCTCACCATCAAGGATAAGTTTCCAATTCTTGTTGTTGATGAGCTTCATGATGAGCTTCACGGGGCTCACTTTTTCTCCAAGTTGGATCTTCGTTCTGGGTATCATCAAATTCGGGTTCATGAGGATGATATCCCTAAAATAGCTTTCTGCATACATGATGGCCATTATGAGTTTTTGGTCATGCCCTTTGGCCTCACTAATGCTCCTTCCACATTCCAGGCCTTAATGAATAAAATATTTCGACCCTACTTGCGGAAATTCATTCTGGTATTCTTTGATGATATCCTTATTTACAGTAAAACATGGGATGAACATCTCCAGCATTTGGATCTTGTCATGCAACTTTTCTCTGACCATCATCTCCATGCCAAGCAGTCTAAATGTGTTTTTGGACATAAGGAAGTTGAGTATCTCGGGCACATTATCTCAGCACAAGGGGTTCGCGTGGATCCTGCCAAAATCGATGCCATGAACAATTGGCCGCATCCTCAGACACTCAAGAGCCTTCGTGGTTTTTTGGGGTTGACTGGCTACTACCGCAAGTTTGTCAAGGATTATGGGAAGATTGCAGCTCCATTAACTGCTCTATTAAAAAAGGATGCCTTCACATGGACACTTGCTGCTCAGTGTGCATTTGAAAAACTAAAACAAGCTATGTGTACTACACCTGTGCTAGCTATGCCCGATTTTTCCAAGCCCTTCACTATTGAGAGTGATGCTTCCGGCAATGGACTTAGTGCTGTTCTCCTTCAAGATGAACACCCCATTGCGTTCACCAGCAAAGCCCTTTCAGGTAAGAATCTAGCTGCCTCTACCTATGAGAAGGAAATGATGGCTATTTTGCATGCAGTACAGAAGTGGCGCCCATACCTATTAGGGAATCATTTCTGCATCAAGACGGATCACCAGAGTCTGAAATATTTCTTGGACCAGTGTGTCTCCTCCCCGACACAACAGAAATGGGTTAGCAAACTCATGGGTTATGACTATGAGATCACTTACAAGAAGGGTAAAGACAATATTGTGGTAGATGCTCTTTCTCGCACATTTTAGGCCCAAGGTTCTCTTTCATCTATTTCTATGCCTGTTCCAAATTGGTTGCAATCTGTTCAACAGGGTTATGTCAATGACTCCTCCTTATCTCAAATCATCTAATACTTGACCAACAACCCTTCTGCGGTACCACATTACTCTTGGGATGGTGCTTCTGTACGATACAAGGGTCATCTGGTGCTTCCCCAGAGCACAGATCTTCAACAGGCTGTCTTATATGAACTCCATGCTTCTCCATCGGTAGGGAACTCTGGGTTCCTCAAAACGTATGAACGAGCATGGCATAACTTCTTTTGGCAGGGCATGAAAAGGACAATTCAATAGATGGTGGCCGAATGTGATACCTGCCAGCGCAATAAGGGTGAAACAACACTCCTTCCAGGATTGCTTGAACCCTTGCCCATACCTACACGGATTTGGACAGATATTTCTATGGATTTCATTGAAGGGCTCCCTAAATCTGGCAGGAAGACAGTGATTCTCATTGTGGTTGATCGCCTCTCCAAATATAGTCATTTTTGTGCTCTCAGCCATCCCTATACAACCTCCTCCGTCGCTCAAATTTTTCTGGACCAGATCTTTCGCCTTCATGGCATCCCTTCTTCCATTGTCTCGGATCGTGATGTGACTTTCACCAGTCATTTTTGGAAAGAACTATTTCGCCACACTGGCACCAAACTGAAGATGAGTTCAGGGTATCACCCACAAACAGATGGTCAGACTGAAATTGTCAATAAATGCTTGGAAACTTATCTTCGTTGCTTCACCTCGGAATAACAACATCAGTGGGAAAAATGGCTCCCTCTCGCTGAATGGTGGTACAATACCTCTTACCACACTGCCTCTAAAATGACCCCATATGAAGCAGTCTATGGTCAGGCACCTCCAGCTCTTCTTCCATACACCCCCACCAGTTCACCAGTTCACCAGTTCAGGAAGTTGACACGGTCCTTCGAAACCACGATCAGATTCTTCGCATTTTGCGGGACAATCTTCACATGGCAAGAAATCGCATGAAGCAACAAGCTGATCAGCACCGTTCTGAGCGCACTTTTCAAGTCGGCGATATGGTTTTTCTTCGTCTCCAGCCGTACAAACAATCATCCTTGAAACTCAAAGGGCATCATAAGCTCTCTCCAAAGTTCTATGGGCTATATCGGATTCTTCAGAAGATTGGGTCCATTGCTTATAAATTGGAACTTCCTCCTTCTTCCTGCATTCATCCAGTCTTTCATGTCTCTTGTCTGAATAAAGTTCTTGGCACCAACATCAGTGGACAAACGATTTTACCCGAACTAGATAATGAAGGATCCATCCTTTTGGAGCCAGAGGCCATTCTCAATCGGCGCACACGTCAGCTTTGATCTCGCTCTATCACAGAGGTCTTAATTCAGTGGCACGGCATGCAACCAGAGGACGCTACATGGGAACCACTCCTTCAGATTCAACAACAATTTTCACATCTAAAGCTTTGAGGACAAAGCTTTTTTTAAGGGGGAGGGGATGTTAGGAACCCATGTCTTTACTTTGTTAGTATGTTGTTGTTGGACGCATATGCTTTGTACGTCGTCCCGTAGTATTTGTTGATCAATAGCTTATGTTATTGTTGTTGGCGCATATGCTTTGTAAGTCGCTCGTAGTATTGTTGATCCATAGTTTGTAACGGCCCATGGTTTTGACCCATAGTATTGGCGCCTAGAATTAGTATATAAGTGTGTGTTGAGACCTATGAAGGCACCGTGAAGTTATTTGTATTGAGCTTGCTCAAAGGAGGTTGCCCCCTCGAAGTGGCCTGTGATCAATATAAAGTGATTCTGAGTTCTGTCATTTCTGTTATTTCGCATATTCGTATTAATTAATTGTTGCAGGTGCCTCATAGTCATCATCTTCAACAACATCTTTGTCATTGTTATCCTCATCATCATCATCATCATCATTATGAATATGATGATGATGATGATGATGATACAAAGATGATGACGAAGATGTCAATGATGATGATGATTATGAGGAAGATGGCGATGATGAGTATGATGACGAAGACAAAGATGACTATAATGATGACGAAGACAGTGATAATCATGACCATGATCATATGATGATGATGATGATGAAGATGGTGATGATGGTGACTAATGAAGATGATGATGACGAATATGATGATTTTGATGATGATCATATTCGTCATCATCATCATCTTCATCATCGTACTCATATTCATCATCATCATCATCATCATCATCATCATATCATCATCACCATCAACATCATCATCATCATCATCCTCATCCTCACAATGATGATGATGATGATGATGATGAAGTTGATGATGATGATCATGGCGTTGATGATGATGATGATGATCATCATCATCATCATTATCATCGCTTTATACATCATCACTTTATACAACATTAATATATCTACTATGTATTTAATTATTCTTGATGTAATACATATGTTTATAATTGAAAATTAAATTAATGTTTTGAAATCAAAATACACAAATTTGTAAATATACCCTTAAACCCCTAAACACCTAGAAGCACTTAAATGCACTTAGGGATTATGGGTTAGAAGAGGTCCTAAAGGCCTTTATGGGGGAGGGGCTCTAGGCATAACCCGACACATTTATATCTGTTGGGCAATAAATACAGTGAACATTACCCACCAAACATTACAACATTCATTAGGGACGTGCACGCGCCTCTAGCACACACGCGCATATGGCATGTGTGCGTCCCTGTTGAACATATAATTTAGAAAATCACCCACATTCTTTCTGCCGCATTTTTTCCTCATTCATCATATTCTCTTTGCTGGTTTCACGCACAGTCCGACAAGCATTTACATGGTAGATTCAATTCATACACCATTTGGTGCTTCCTTCACCATTTAGATAAAATACACAACATTTGGGGCTCTATTTGGATCTTTGTATTGAATACACACCTATTGGGCTCTATTTGGATCAATTGAGTGAATACACAACAGTTGGACTCTATTTGGCACCTTGGATTGAATTCTCATGCTACTTGGACACACATGAAGTCTTCTTACATATAGTGGACACATCAAAAGAGCATTTGACATTTGAAGCAAAGAGCGATCATAATCCTTGAGGTATGGTGATAATTTTATCTTGTTAAATGTAATTTAGTCTTCATTCATTTGTTTGAATGACATCTATTTTGGTTTTTCCCCATTAATTGTATGATAGATCTATTTTAGTCTTCTTAATCTTCAACATAGACAATAAAAACATCTTACCAAAAAAAAACTACAACATGCACCAAGTAATGCTTTCAACCTTTCATGAAGATAATAAAAAAAAATTACTTGCATCACCACTAATAACATTTCATAATCACATTCCTCCAACTAGTAGACAAACATTTGTTGAATTCCTCATGGTTTCACCGCAACAACTCACACAAACACCTAAACAATTGAAAACTCTTAGTCTTTTGGGGCTATTTTCCCTCATCCATACCATGAAAATGAAGTGAGTATGAGCTTCTCCCTTGTAGAGAATTTGCTCCTACTAACATCCCATACTACCATCCAATACCATCCTACTGAGTTCCTAGAGGTGATGTTGTAACTTTATATGTAGGGCATTCCCAATAGATTTTAAGATGATATGAAAACATTCTCACTAGATGTTGTTGTACATAATCAATTGCTACATCGAGCTTTAATAATCATGCACATTGAGTTTTAATATCTTGTTTGTTGTTCATTTTTGCAGGGGTCATAATTTTGTTTTTCCAAAAAATGCATTGAATATGGGCAATAGACGTAATAATAAAAGAAAGTCTAGAAGGATGCAGCTGCCCCCTGAAAAGACCCATGAGATAAGAGAAAATGACAGGTTGTACATGTAAAATCGTAGAAATCAAAATCTTAGTGCCTTAGATCCATCAACAAGCAATGACGAAGTGGTTGAAGTCAATCAAATCTTGCTTGATGTTGAGTATGAAGGGATGGATGTTGAACAAGTTCTTAATTGGAAACCACCCCAAGAAGAGCACCCATCTGGCGAACACACTCCATTGTAGGACCAATTTGTGAACGAAGGGCCACAACAAACCGTTAACGAGACTCATACTTCCTTGCCGACTCCCTTGCCTCGACTATCAACTAGACGACGAAGAACTCCCAGACGTATTCATGTGGATGAAAGTTCATTTTCAGGACTTGAAGGTAAGTTGCCCAAATGCACTATTGATTTCCATTGTAACAAGATAATCAAAGATTTTTTTGAATCCAAAACCAATGCAGCAAAATGTCAATTATTTCTTGCTTTGTTAAAATCACATTGTCTAGCTCATGTTAGGAGAATTTTGGGCATAAAGGTAGTTAGAAGTTCAGAGGTCAACAATCATGTTGTTAGAAATCTACAATATTCATTTAATTTGATTGGAAAAACTTCTCGTACAAATGATTTTAATGCGGCCCATCATGTATTGTCAGAATCGATTATAGACAAATCCACAAGGCAACGTCACCTACTATCACACACATGTAAAATATTTAAAGTAGATAGAAAGACTCTTCAAAAATATTCTGCCATTAGATAAAAACTTGAGACCCCAGACCAAAAATATTGTTGGGCCTTTGTTGGTAGGTTACCTCATTCAGACATGAAGCTCATTGATGTTGTTAAAGAACTAGTGCAAAAGTTTTGGCATGATAACACTAGACCATCATCGAATCAAATATATGTTTTAAAGTTGATAAAAGGTGTTAGGTGGGGTGAACCCCATGTCAAGCACTTCCTTGACACGACACAAACAGAACTCTATGAGAGGTTCAAGAATGAGCACACACAATTGAACTTGGGCCAAAGGTCCTTCGAAAAATGCAAACCCTGGTATGTTAGAATTTGGATTGATCGCAATACATGTTGTTGTAGATACCATGTAGAATTTGAGTACTATTATGATACATATAGACATATATTTTGTAGTTTTCATACTAACATTATGCAGTATTTCCCTTCGTTACAACCACCGAATGCAACCAAAGAATTTATACATAACATAATGTGTCGAAGGCCTAAAGGACAAAAATATTTTAAAAGATCATGTTTATATGGGACATGTTCCAGTTGCAGTGGATTTGCATTATTGAGCTATTGCATCCACGCAATTGCGGAGCACGAATTTGGGAGGATGTCAGTAGAAATGCAGAACTTCCAGTACATAACATATCAAGTAGATAGTTCGAAGGAAAGCAAAAAAAATGCATTGGTGAAGTCACATGTAATCTAAGTTTGCATACTTTCATACTGTACATGTTGAATTTGTACATATATATTCAGATTGAAAATGTCGCGTTGTATTAATGCCCTTGGTTTTGTGGCACCAGGTACAAATTTTCAAATTCATGAAGGAATTCTACCAAAAGACCGAGCATTATGTACAGCATGTCCATGTAGCACGATGGTAGGATGAATAGTACAGACAGTGCAGGGACACCTTTTCCAAGGGAATAATATTGTCGGTTGTGGACTTTACAGAAAACTACACCGTATAGCCACATAATGAGATTCAAAGTCAATACTACCATTTAGACCAAGTTAGCATAATGGTCCATATCACATACAGGCATGCACTAGAGAGTAGCAACGACATGAGGATAATATTGAAAGAGACCAACTTCTACATTAGTGACGACAGGTGCCACGACCTACATTATGTGCAACATTGCTTCAAAATTTTCTATGATCAGCTGAAGGAGAGAGGTATACAGATGGATCAACATTGGATATGGTCAGATGGTTGTGCAGTCCAGTTCAAAAATGCACGTGTTTTCTAGTGGTTGAGTATTTTGCACAAGACTTATGATGTGCTGCATGTATGGAACTATTTTGAGACCGGGCATGGAAAGGGAGAGCATGATGGGGCTGGAGCATGTCTCAAAATTGCCCTACGAAGGGAGGAGATGAGGTGCATGGGAGGCCCTCATATTCAGAATGCCGAATCCACAGTTCGATGGTGCAAAGAAAAAATGTCAAATCGAACCACGGAGCAACACATACCAACAGGTAGAGGACATGTTGTCAGAAATTTCTGTAATGTAGTTGATATAGATCGATCTCATTCTTATAGTTGTAGTACTGTGCAAGGCACTTGTGGATTTCATTCGGTTTGAAGCTCAAACAACCCCTTATTTGAAATATGGACGCGAAAAACATGCTTTCTTTTGTGGGTCTTGCAGCAGTTGTGAGTGGGATGAGTGTGAATCAATGGATTGGGTTGATGAATGGGATCATGTATCACTTATAGTGGACCCATGTGTAGTTGCTGAAACAATCCAGTTAGAGGAAGGCCAATCCTCTATTTTGAATGAATATGATCATATATATGATCTTGTATAGCCAGGTAAACATTTCTGCATGCATATCCCAGTTCCCTCCTTGTTTTTGCAATTATCCAAGTTATCAAACGACTACTTGTTGGAATATGACCTTAAAATGCATTTTTGCAGGACACATCTACGTAGTTGTCATCCGACAGACAGTGCAATTGGGACGAATTATTGGTTGGCACGATGCATCCAGGGGAAGCAAACCCTCCTTGCATCATTAACAGATAGTGAAGGCATTTCCTTTCCGACTGGCTCGATGGTTGTTCAGGGGGAATATCTTACAGTGGATGGAAAGGGACCAAAGAGCAATGGCTACACATACGCAGATTATAGACCAGGGTCGTGGGTGTATCACTGTACGCATTTGATCATGGGTACAAACATCCAACTACAGACAATGTCAATGAAGTCATCAAACAAGGTACGCTACTTACTACCTCATGCGGAGCATGAGAGGTTGTTCAAGACAATAAAAAACCGAGAGGATCCAGAAGGCCTAATTGACTGAGGTACATAGTATAGCCATGTGATTGTTTATTCATGCACGATTAATGTTATTCATGTTAGATGGTTTATTTGATATCGTTATATTATATCGTTTATTTGATGTATGAGTTATGATTAAGTTATGATTTATAGCCATGTTCATGTTTATTCATGCATGATTAACCCTAGAAGCACTAATATAACCCTACAAACATAATCTAGCCCTAGAAATGCTAGAAAGCTAAACTAACTCTAGAAACACTAATCTAACCCTCAGAAACTAATCTAGAATCCTAGAAACATAATATAGCCCTAGAAATCCTAGAAAGCTAAACTAACCCTAGAAACACTAATCTAACCCTCAGAAACTAATCTAGAATCCTAGAAACCTAATGTAGCCTTATTAACCTAATCTAGCCCTAGAATCCGTGACCCACCACATGTACCCTCAATAGGGGGTATTTGGACTCCAAGTGGGATAGGATCACTATTACAAGGGTTTGTCACGTCACACAAGTACACCAATAGAGAACTCAACTTATAGATCCAAGTCTACATGTCTATCTTGGAATTTCAATCCTCAAACCCCAGGTCTTACCAAGATGCCTACAGCACCCAAATCTGGATATTTCCCCCATTTTCTCTACCACTCTCTCCATTTGGAGCTTTAGGAATTCTTTCAATATTGGTCTAGTAGTTGGATGAATATGAGGATCATTTGGGAGCTATGATTGAGTAGCACTAACATTTTCATCATTGTCACCTAATGGTTGGAAATGTCCTTGAGGGAGGTTTTAGACCTACCTCATCAATGTCATCTGTGGGTCCCTCATCACCATGTCCATCATCATCACCATCTTCATAATCACCATGATCTTCATCACCATCACCATCACCATCATCATCAACATCTTCATCATCATCAACATCATCATCATCATCACCACAAGTGCCCGGTGGATGATTTTCCAAAGTTGACCCTCGTGTGCAAAAATTGCATGCTCCGTCACTGAGCAAAACCCTAGTTTCCAAGATGGACATGCAAGATGACACTGGGGCCACTAGATTGGAGATGAGGGGAACCCCTAGCACTATCCTGACGTCCGGAATCCAATGGAATCGACGGTTCGTCGATCCGAGCCACGATATTCATTCTATGGCTCGTTCCGTCTTACATCCAAAAGGTCTTCAGGGACACCTGTTGGATACCTGCCAGGGGCATATAACTCCAACCGTGCAACAAAAATGGGTTCCTAGGAGACATGCAAGTGTGTCTAGGTAGGTTCTGACTGAGAATGCTAGCCACAGCTGCTCGGTGGAGGATTTTCCAAAGTTGAACCCCGTGTGCAAAAATTACACGCTCCCTCATTGAGCAAAACCCTAGTTATCAAGATGGACGTACAAGATGACATTGGGGCCATCGAACTGGAGGGGATGTGCACCTCTAGCACTATCCCGGCGTCCTGAATCCAACAAAGATGACGGTTCGTCGATCAGAGCCACGGTCTTCATTCTATGGCTCGTTCTGTCTCGCATCCAAAAGGCCTTCAGGGACACCTGCTGGATTCCTGCTGGGGGCATAAAACTCCAACATTGCAACAAAACTGGGTTCCAGGGAGCCATGCAAGTGTGTCTAGGTAGGTTCCAGTTGGGAACGCTAGCCATAGGTTCCCGGTGGATGATTTTCCAAAGTTGAACCCCGTGTGCAAAAATTGCATGCTCCCTCAGTGAGAAAAACCCTAGTTTCCAATATGGACATACAAGATGACACCGGGGCCACTGGACCGGAGGGGAGGGGCACCCCTAGCACTATACCGATGTCCTGAATCCAACGGAGTCGATGGTTCATCGATCCAAGCCATGGTCTTCATTCTATGGCTCGTTCCGTCTTGCATCCAAAAGGCCTTTAGGGACACCTGCCGGGGGCATAGAACTCCAACCGTGCAACAAACAATGGGTTCCAAGGAGCCATGCAAGTGTGTCTAGGTAGGTTCCGACTGGGAACTCTAGCCATAGGTTCCCGGTGGATGATTTTCCAAAGTTGACCCCCGTGTGCAAAAATTGCACACTCCCTCACTGAGCAAAACCCTAGTTTCCAAGATGGACGTACAAGATGACACTGCAGCCACCGAACCGGAGGGGATGGGCACCCCTAGCACTATCCCGATGTCTTGAATCCAACAAAGTTGACGGTTTGTCGATCCAAGCCACAGTCTTCTTTCTATGGCTCATTCTGTCTTGCATCTAAAAGGCCTTCAAGGACACCTCCTGGATACCTATCGGGACCAGGGTATCCTTTGTTGTGTTCCATTAGCCTTTTGTTGAACATTTCATGCTCTAATAAGTGGTAATTCACCTCTATCATCGAAAAATTGGTTCTATAGGTACCTTCCCTTTCATATTCCTCGTTATCCAAAGCTAACACAAGTTAGAGATTCCATTCAAACCCAATTGAAAGATAAGGAAGTGGTTTTATGTGACATCATGTTTGGGAATAAATGTTTATATAAATCAACAGAAGCTCGAACAATATTCCCTACTTTTAAACACATTCTGGAGAAAGCAAGAGGACAAGTTCATCAAAGCGACTTCATTCATATATATTCTCTTAATGTACACATAGTCCATCCTTATCTTGATAAACAAGAGTTTTATAATAGCTTGAACTTTTTGGGCATGGTTATCTCCCTGTATTCGGTTGTCTGATTGGTTGACAAGCTTGCCTAAAAATCTGTACTTTGAACTTCTTTGTTTTATTGTTGAAAATTGGAAGGGATTTTCAAGTCACCTGCAAAACGCTCCTTTGTTGAAATATGTAAGTTCTTCCAACAACATAGATTTGGCTAGTGTATCAAATGCTGCTGCCCACACTAGAATTTATCTTTCGTCAAAGGAGTCACACATATTGTGGCTAACCAACTGGTATGGGGAGCTTGGAAGTGCCGCCAAATATTATTCCATGCTTGAATATGCCCAGAAGGCAATTATAAATTTAGATCCTCGAGAATGCCTAAATCTACCTAGAAGGAAACTATAAATTTAGATCCTCGAGAAGGTGAGAAACTGTATGAGTGGTTGAATTAATATACTAAAATTACAGAGCTTTCTATCTCAAAGTTTGCTGAGCGGCTCTTGGATGTAGCATCAGACTCAATAGACAGTAAACTTGTTATCGCCAATAGAATGGCCTCGGGGTGCCCAACTAGAATGCCCGTAGCGCCTGAACCGTGGATTGGTTCACGAATCTATTGATTCCAGTGGGTCTGGGACACCGAGTTTCAACCAGGGCACCCTCCACAGCGTGCCTTGAAGACCCGGAAGCAGTGCCAATGGGCCATCTCCGGAGCTAGGGTTTTGCTCAGTGATGGCCATTCCAAATTCGCTAAAGGGGTGCATTTCTCATCCCAAGGCCCCCGAGCATGTGTGGCCACCGTGGATAGGTCGACAATGGCCACGTGGACATGTGGGAGCCGACGGAATCCAATTCCCCTTGTCGGTTTGGGTTCCATGGCCTCAGAGAAAATCCCCAAAGTGCCCCTGAATGGCCCCTGGGTTCCCGACTAGAATTCCCGTAGTGCCTGAATCGTGGCCTGGTTTGTGAATATGTCAATTTTCGTGGGTCTGGGATGCTGGGTTTTATCTAGGGGACCCCCCACAGCATGCCTTGAAGACCTAGAAGCGGTGCCATTGGGCCATCTCCGGAGCTAGGGTTTTGCTCCGTGATGGCCATTCCAAATTCGCTAAAGGGGTGCATTTCTTGTCCGGAGGCCCCCGGGCATGCGTGGCCACTGTGGACAGATCGATAAAGGCCATGTGGACCTGTGGGAGCCAGCAGAATCCAAATTCGCTAGCCGGTTTGGGTTCCATGGCCCCGGAGCAAATCCCCAAAGTGTCCCTGAATGGCCCTGGGCTACTCAAATAGAATGCCCGTAGCGCCTGAACCGTGGCTCGGTTCATGAATCCGATGATTCAGGTGGGTCTAGGATGCCGCATTTAAGCTAGGGGACATCCCACAACATGCCTTGAAGACCCAAAAGCGGTGCCAATGGGCCATCTCTGGAGCTAGGGTTTTGCTCAGTGATGACCATTCCAAATTCGCTAAAGGGGTACATTTCTCGTCCAGAGGTCCTCAGGCGTTAGTGGTCACCGTGGCCAAGTCGACAATGGCCACATGGACCTGTGGGAGCTGATGGAATCCAATTTCGCTCGTCGGTTTGGGTTATGTGGCCCCAGAGCAAATCCCCAAAGTGTGCTTGAATGGCCCCAGGGTGCCCGACTAGAATACCCGTAGAACCCGAACCGTGGCTCGGTTCGCGAATCCGTCAATTCAGGTGGGTTCGGGGTGCCGGTTTTCAGCTAGGGCCCCCCCCACAGCGTGTCTTGAAGACTCAGAAGCAGTGCCAATGGGCCATCTACGGAGCTAGGGTTTTTTGGCCCCCCCACAGCGTGCCTTGAAGACCCGAAAGCAGTGCCAATGGGCCATCTATGGAGGCCCCTGGGTGTGCATGGCAACCATGGATAGGTCGACAATGGCCACGTGGACCTATCCACGGTGGCCACACAAGCTCGGGGGCTTCCGGACGAGAAATGCACCCCTTTAGTGAATTTGGAATGGTCATCACTGAGCAAAACCCTGGCTCCGAAGATGGCCCATTGGAACTGCTTTCGGGTCTTCAAGGAACGTTGTGGGGGGGCCCCTAGCTGAAACATGGCGTCCCGGACCCACCAGAATCGACGGATTCACGAACCGAGCCACGGTTCGGGCACTACGGGCATTCTAGTCGGGCACCCCGGGGCCATTCAGGGACACTTTGGGGATTTGCTCCGAGGCCATGGAACCCAAACCGATGAGCGAAACTGCATATTGTCAGCTCCCATAGGTCCACGTGGCCATTATCGACCTATCCACAATGACCACGCATGCCTGGGGGCCTCCAAACGAGAAATGCACCCCTTTAGCGAATTTGGAATGGCCATCACGGAGCAAAACCCTAGCTCCGGAGATGGCCCATTGGCACCACATCCGAGTCTTCAAGGCACATTGTGGGGGGTCCCCTAGCTAAAACCCGATGTCCCGGACCCACTGGAATCGATAGATTCACAGACCGAGCCACGGTTTGGGCATTAAGGGAATTCTAGTTGGGAACCTCGGGGCCATTTAGGGACACTTTGGGGATTTGCTCCGGGGCCACAGAACCCAAACCGGCGAGCGAAATTGGATTTCGTTGGCTCCCACAGGTCCACGTGGCCATTGTCGACATTTCCATGGTGGCCACACATGTCCAGGGGCCTCCGGACGAGAAATGCACCCCTTTAGCGAATTTGGAATGGCCATCACTTAGGAAAACCCTAGCTCTGGAGATGTTCCATTGGCACCACTTACAGGTATTCAAGGCACGTTGTGGAGGGTCCCCTAGCTGAAAATCGGTGTCTCGAACCCACCGAAATCAACGGATTTGCGAACTGATCCACAGTTCGTGCGCTACGGGCATTCTAGTCGGGCACCCTGAGGCCATTCTAGTGGTGATAACAAGTTTACTATCTGTTGAGTCTGATTCTACATCTAGGAGGGCTAAAAAAGCTTTGAGATAGAAAGATCTGTAATTTTAGGATACTGATTCAACCACTCATACAGTTTCTCACCTTCTCAAGGATCTAAATTTATAGTTGCCTTCTAGGTAGATTCAGGAATTCTAGAGGATCTAAATTTATAATTGCCTTCTGAGTAGAATTCAGGCATGGAATAATATTTGGCGGCACTTCCAAGATCCCCAAACTAATTGGTTAGCCACAATATGTGCGACTCCTTTGACAAAAGATAAATTTTGGTGTGGGCAGCAGCATTTGATACACTAGCCAAATCTATGTTGTTGGAAGAACTTACATATTTCAACAAAGGAGAGTTTTGTAGGTGACTTGAAAATCCCTTCCAATTTTCAACAATAAAACAAAGAAGTTCAAAGTACATATTTTCAGGAAATCTTGTCAACCAATCATACCACCGAATACAGGGATAACCACACCCAAAAAGTTCAAGCTATTATAAAACTCTTGTTTATCAAGATAAGGATGGACTATGTGTACATTATGAGAATATAAATGAATGAAGTCGCTTTGATGAAATTGTCCTATTGCTTTCTCCAGAATGTGTTTAAAAGCAGGGAGTATTGTTCGAGCTTCTATTGGTTTACATAAACGTTTATTCCCAAAGATGACGTCACATAAAACCACTTCCTTAGCTTTCAATTGGGTTTGAATGGCATCTCTAACTTGTGTTAGCTGTGGATAACGAGGAATATGAAAGGGAAGGTACCTATAGACCCAAGTTTTCGATGATAGAGGTGAATTACCACTTATTAGAGCATGAAATGCTGAAAAAAGGCGATTGGAACACAACGAAGGATTCCCTAGTCCCGACAAGGATCTAGCAAGTGTCCGTGAAGGCCTTTTGGATGTGAGATGAAATGATCCATAGAATGAAGATCGTGGCTCGGATCGACGAACCGTCAACTCCCAGCTGAAACCTACCTAGACACACTTGCATGGCTCCCCGGAACCCAGTTTTGTTGCACGGTTGGAGTTCTATGCCCTCGACAGGTATCCAACAGGTGTCCCTGAAGGCCTTTTGGATGAGAGATGGAACAAGCCATAGAATGAATACCGTGGCTCGGATCAATGAACCGTCAACTCCGTTGGATTCAAGATGCCGAGGTAGTACTAGGGGTGCCCCTCCCCTCTGGTCCGGTGGCCCCGGTGCCATCTTGTACGTCCATCTTGGAAACTAGGGTTTTGCTCAGTGAGGGAGCGTGCAATTTTTGCACACGGGGTTCAACTTTGGAAAATCATCCATCGAGTACCTATGGCTAGCGTTCCCAGCCAGAACCTACCTAGACACACTTGCATGGCTCCCCGAAACCTGGTTTTGTTTCATGGTTGGAGTTCTATGCCCCCAACAGGAATCCAATAGGTGTCCCTGAAGGCCTTTTGGATGCAAGACAGAAAGAGCCATAGAATGAAGAGTGTGGCTCAGATCGACAAACCGTCGACTCCGTTGGATTCAAGACGTCGGGATAGAGCTAGGGGTGCCCCTCCCCTCCGATCCAGTGGCCCCAATGTCATCTTGTACGTCCATCTTGGAAACTAGGGTTTTGCTCAGTGAGGGACCATGCAATTTTTGCACACGGGGTTCAACTTTGGAAAATCATCCACCGGGAACTTGTGGCTAGTCATTAGAGAAATTTTGAGGTCAAAAAATGGCCTCAAAACAAAGAAAATGTACTATAAAATACAACCAATCACATTCTAGTAGATGACATCATCCCCCTTGGTGAGGTGGCATTGCATGAATTAAGAATGCTTATTTGTCAAATTTTATATGGTGGATGAAAACACATAGTTAACCAAAGTAGTGGTGTAAGTACTTTTAAGTCATAAAGTAAAGTATTCATAATAATAGTCTTTTCATAAAATAATATTATTGTCATTTTCAAGTAAAGTATTCATAATGAATGTCTTTTCACAATTTCTCATAAAATAATATTATTGTCATTTTCAAGTGAAGTACTCTTAATTCATAAAGAAAGTCCTTTCACATTTTTTTATAAAATAATATATTATTATTTTTATGTTTCTAATTTTAAATTATATATTCACTCTATTCTATTTAATAACATAATGTCAAACTAATAAAAATAATAATAGATTTAATAAATAATAATAATAATAATAATAATGCAATGTGGATTATAATAATATTATTGACATTTTACATGTAAATAAATTCTCAACTAAATTACATTATTAAATTCATGAGAAAAGTACTAAATATAAAAAGTCAACATAAAATTAAAAAAATAGCTTTTAAAAATGTTTTTTATTATTTAATTTTATTTGCAAGTTCAAGACAAATAAATGCTAAAGGACAATAAATTTTTGGGAATTTACAATGAATCTTAGTCACATCAATGTAGACTTATTTTATTAATTTTATTTCGAGTGAATTTTGAAAACTAACTCAACCATGGTTATTTATATTGTGCATAGAAAATAGTGTGGGAGGTGACTTGTCATATATACCTACCCCATAAAACCCCCAATTCATAATATTTTAATATATCTCATATTTTGGTAGTACATCTCTTAGGAGGCCATTTTTTGACCTCAAAATCTCTCTAATGGTTCCCAGCCGGAACCTACCTAGACACACTTTCATGACTCCCCAGAACCCATTTTTGTTGCATGGTTGGAGTTCTATGCCCCCGGTAGGTATCCAATAGGTGTCCCTGAAGGCCTTTTCAATGCGAGACGGAATGAGCCATAGAATGAAGACCGTGGCTTAGATTAACGAACCATCGACTCCATTGGATTCAGGATGCTAGGATAGTGCTAGGAGTGTCCCTCCCCTCTGGTTTGGTGTTCTCGCTGTCATCTTGTACATCCATCTTGGAAACTAGGGTTTTGCTCAGTGAGGGAGCGTGCAATTTTTGCACACGGGGGTCAACTTTAGAAAATCATCCACCGGGCACCTGTGGCTAGCGTTCCCAATCGGAACCTATCTAGACACACTTGCATGGTTCCCTGGAACCCGGTTTTGTTGCATAGTTGGAGTTCTATGCCCCATGCATGTATCTAGCAGGTGTCCCTGAAGGCCTTTTGGATTTGAGATGGAACGAGCCATAGAATGAAGACCGTGGCTCAGATCGAGGAACCGTCGACTCCGTTGGATTCCAGATGTCGGGATATTGCTAGGGATGCCCATCCCCTCTGGTCCGGTGGCCCCGATGTCATCTTGTATGTCCATCTTGGAAACTAGGGTTTTGCTCAGTGAGGGAGTGTGCAATTTTTGCACATGGGGGTCAACTTTGGAAAATCATCCACCGGGCACCTGTGGCTAGCGTTCCCAGCCGGAACCTACCTAGACACACTTACATGGCTCCCTGGAACTTGGTTTTGTTGCACGGTTGGAGTTCTATGCCCCCGACAGGTATCCAGCAGGTGTCCGTGAAGGCCTTTTGGATGTGAGACAGAATGAGCCATAGAATGAAGACCATGGCTCGGATTGACGAACCGTCGACTTCGTTGGATTCAGGAGACTGGGATAGTGCTGGGGTTGCTCCTCCCCTCCGGTTCGGTGGCCCTGGTGTCATCTTGTATGTCCATCTTGGAAACTAGGGTTTTGCTCAGTGAGGGAGTGTGCAATTTTTGCACATGGGGGTCAACTTTGGAAAATCATCCACCGGGAACTTGTGGTGATGATAATGATGATGGTGATGATGATGAAGACGTTGATGATGATGCTGATGACGATCATGGTGATGATGATGTACACGGTGATGAGGGACGCATAGATGACAATGATGATGAAGATGGTGATGATGATGACGAAGATGGTGATGATGATGGAGATGGTGATGGTTTCGTCTCACATCCAAAAGATGGAGATGGTGATGATGATGAAGACGACGATGATTATGAAGATGGTGACGTTGATGATGATGGTGATTTTGGTGGAGTTGATGGTGATGGTGATGGTGATGGTGATGATGAAGAAGATGGTGATGATGATGAAGGCGTTGATGATGATGGCGATGGTGATGAAGATGATGACAATGATGATGAAGATGGTGATGATGATGGACATGGTGATGAGGAACCTACAGATAACAATGATGATGAAGATGGTGATGATGATGATGATGGTGGTGAAGTTGATGGTGATGGTGATGATGAAGATGGTGATGGTTCTGTCTCGCATCCAAAATATGGAAATGGTGATGATGACGAAGATGGTGATGATGATGAAGATGGTGACGTTGATGATGATGGTGATGGTGGTGAGGTTGATGGTGATGGTGATGGTGATGGTGATGGTTCTGTATCGCATCCAAAAGATGGATATGGTGATGATTATGAAGATGATGACGATGATGAATATGGTGACGTTGATGATGATGGTGATGGTGGTGAAGTTGATGGTGATGGTGATGGTGATGATGAAGAATATGGTGATGATGATGAAGGAATTGATGATGATGGCGATGGTGATGAATATGATGACAATGATGATGAAGATGGTGATGATGATGGACACGGTGATGAGGGACCTATAGGTTACAATGATGATGAAGATGGTGATGGTTATGACGATGATGGTGAAGTTGATGGTGATGATGGAGATGGTGATGGTTCCGTCTCGCATCCAAAAGATGGAGATGGTGATGATGACGAAGATGGTGATGATGATGAAGATGGTGACGTTAATGATGATGGTGATGGTGGTGAGGTTGATGGTGATGGTGATGGTGATGATGGAGATGGTGATGGTTCCATCTCGCATCCAAAAGATGGAGATGGTGATGATGACGAAGATGGTGATGATGACGAAGATGGTGATGATGATGAAGATGGTGACATTGAGATGATGGTGATGGTGGTGAGGTTGCTGGTGATGGTGATGGTGATGGTGATGGTTTCGTATCGCATCCAAAAGATGGATATGGTGATGATGATGAAGATGGTGATGATGATGAAGATGGTGACGTTGATCATGATGGTGATGGTTGTGAAGTTGATGGTCATAGTGATGGTGATGATGATGAAGGCGTTGATGATGATGGCTATGGTGATGAAGATGATGATGAAGGTGATGAAGATGATGATGAAGATGATGAAGATGGTGATGATGATGGACACGGTGATGAGGGACCTAGAGATGACAATAAAGATGGTGATGAGGGACCTAGAGATGACAATGATGATGAAGATGGTGATGAGGGACCTAGAGATGACAATGATGATAAAGATGGTGATGACGATGAAGGCATTGATGATGATGGCGATGGTGATGAAGATGATGATGATGATGATGATCAAGATGATGATGATGATGTAGATGTTGATGATGATGAAGATGAAGATGATGATGATGTTGATGATGATGATGATGTTGATGATGATGAAGATGATGAAGATGATGGAGATGTTGATGAGGAACCTAGAGATGAATATGATGATGAAGATGGCGATGATGATGATGATGGTGATGATGATGAAGACGTTGATGATGATGAAGATGGTGATGTACATTGCATATTAATGGCGTGGCTTGGTCTAAAGCATTAACATGAGTCATGAGTGAGGTAGGTCTAAAGCAACTTATTTTGTGGAGTGGTGTTGCATTTTGAAGTTCCGTTGGTCATTGTGTTCTAGTCGCATTGTTGGTTTTGGCTATTTGTTCCCAATGCTAGGAGTTTTTTTTTTTTAACTTGTGTGCAGAGCTCTAGGCATTCATCTAAAATTTTCCCAATCTATCTATCCAAGTTCATTCTACCTTCATTAATGAGTTTTGACCTCAAATTTCAATCTTCTTCTATGGTCATGTATTATTTATCTCGGGGAGTTTATTTATATCCAATGTATTTGACTCTAAGAACCTCTCATGTGTGATTATAAAAAATCAAGTTTCCCTCAACCCCCAAACATGCCCTTTCAAAGATTTTTTTTATCTTTGAGTGTGGTATGGGTGCCAACATGAGGTTTTGTCTACTAAGGATAGATCTTGGCATCTTGACCATGGTTGGGGTGATGACAATGAGGTTCATATGACTCCAATGAATCTTCCATGGATCATGGGGTAAAATGATCTCTCAAGTATTATTGAATGTGAACTTGCATGTACCAAGCTACAACAAATATTTCACAGGAGTGGATTTGTCTATGTGAATAGATAAGTGAAAAGATTTTAGCAACAAGACATATCAATTTTAACTTGGAAGTATGGGAAATGTTCAAAGTGGGATTGAGAGGCTTGATGGTGATTGTAGTAGTGGGCATGGTATTGGTGAGAATGATGTCATGGTGACCCTAGAGCTTGGATCCTAGCCTAGAAACACGAGAGCCTAGCCTAAAAACCCTAGTTGGTAACGTAAACCCTAGTTTGCATTCTAATCACAATGAAACCCTATTATGTAGCCTAAGATATAGCCCTAAATTATAATACATATAAAGATTAAATCATTTTCATTGTACATATATATTCATCTACATACATTTGAATCCAAATCACTATACACATATATGCATAGTTTCTCATCTATATAGAAAGGGTGCATACATTAGAAAACCATTGTACCTAGCACCAAATACCTAATTTAGAAACCTAATGGTTTGAAATTGATTGTACCATTAAGATTTTTATATGGTGGATACGCACACCTATGGCAACCTTCTCAATGGATGGAAAACCTAATATTATCATAACATTAGTAAGGCTTAGTCCAACATGTAGTAATGCTTACATGTTCTAGTGTTGATGACGCACTAATGCATGCATGCAACTTGATGGTGATTGTAGCAGTGGGCATGGTGTTGGTGAGAATGATGTCATGATAGTGGAATTAAACATTAAGATGGTGACCCTAGAGCTTGGATCCTAGCCTAGAAACATGAGAGCCTAGCCTAAAAACCCTAGTTGGTAGCGTAAACCCTAGCTTGTATTCTAATTACAATGAAACCCTATTATGTAGCCTAAGATCTAGCCCTAAACTATAATACATGTAAAGATTAAATCATTTTCATTGTACATATATATTCATGTGCATACATTTGAATCCAAATCACTATATACATATATGCATAGTTTCTCATCTATATAGCAAGGGTGCATACAACTAGAAAACCATTGTACCTAGCACCGGATACCTAATTTAGAAACGTAATGGTTTGAAATTGGTTGTAGCATGAAAATTTTTATATGGTGGATATGCACACCTATGGAAACCTTCTCAATGGATGGAAAACCTAATATTATCATAACATTAGTAAAGCTTAGTCCAACATGTAGTAATGCTTACATGTTCTAGTGTTGATGATGCACTAATGGATGCATGCAACTTGATGAGGGTGTATTTGTGACTCCATTGATGTAATGCACTTGTTCTAAATGTCTTTAACAAGTGTCTGAGTGTCCAATAGATGAATTATGATGTCCTAATACCCCTCTATCCCTTCCAGACAAAATTCAACAGCATTTGGGGTATTGGGGTAACAAGTTGGCGTGTTGAGGTGGATATAGCCTAAAAAATACACCTCATAGTAGTCATTTATTGTAATGTCAACTATAAATGTGTTTAAGTCAACGTGTCTACATAAAATTAGATCACTATCACATAATGATAAATTAAGGAAGTTCTAATTGTAAATGGTAGTGGATGTGATGGTCATCAAATCAAAGGTGGCTATATCCGTGAGTGAGAATTAATGAGCTAGCTATACATCGTGCTCAAGGTTGTCCTATTTGTATGGTGACAATTGATTAAGAAATGATTCCATAACTTGGTTATTAATTTGTTGCATGATCTTAAGTGGACAAAATGGTCAAAATAAATACTAGTGACGACATTTCATTATGTAGAGTATGGACATTTTGGATCTCATTATGTAGAGCTATTAAAAATCATGTTGGATCTCATTTTAACCTTTTCACGACAATGGACATTTTCTATTTTTAAGTATTCTTTTCCTAGTACTCAAGTTCCCAATATATATCTTATGTGCCATGAGGTGTGATTTGTCCATCCATTTATTTCGTTTGTTTTTAGATTATTTCTCACACATGATTTTGTTTGAGTTAGCCTATGTTTACAATGTTTTCTTAACATAGATACCATTAGAAGCTTTTACATGTGGAAATATAAACCAAGCTGAACTATGATATCCAACTTCTCTTCTAAGATCTAGGTAAAACCCAAATTTACACAACATCACATCATGATACACACAACATGAGACAACCACATTAGACAATGAGATATATAAATCACATAACTAAAAATCCATGTACATCGAGGCTACAAAACTCATCCAAACATATACAATTTCTGGAAAATAGTGGAACATGGTTCCCAATGTACATACAATGGCAACTCATGCCCTACACAAAATGCAACAACTCATGCCGTAGATACAAAAAACATGGCAACTCGTGCCGTAGATACAAATTACATCAAAACTGGTGCACAAAAGCGCCACATCATGGCTAATGTACATAACACGTGGTGTGTCAAGCATTGTGACCACCACCGTCACTCCCAGGCGTAGATCCAAAGTCGATCTTCCTACTCTTCGAGCTACCGGTGCCTCAGATCTTGCTCTGTCTAGGAGTAGTCCGTCTCTCCGGGCTCTGGAACAAATGATATAAGATACCGTCATTTTCAAACATTTGCAACATTTACCACATTTATAAAACAAATGTATAATTCAAATCTTAAATAAATCACCTCTGACGTGAGTGGGAAACATTGGATAGGTGTCTTGGAGCTACGGAGCCTCTCAGCAATTCCAGCCTACAACATTTACAACAATCATTTCATTGAAAAGTAATAATTGCTTACATTAATTTTTGTTAATGCATCAAAATATTTTCATAAATTAGCTTGATTCTCACCGTGAACACCTCCGATGATGCACATGGCTGGGCTTCTAGGATAGCAGGTGGAGCAGATGGCTGGACAACTAGCTCCGATGCAGTGATGGGGGGGGCACAGATGTAGTGGCAGCCACTACAAGTGCAACCACTAGAGATACTGATGAGGATACTAGAAGAGTAGATGCCACAATAGTGGTGGGAAGTGGGGATGATATGGTGGGAGGAGACACAGTGGTATGGGGTGGAGGAGGATGTCGTGGGCGATGAACCCATGCCGGTTGTACGATAGAGGGTATCGAACGAAAAGGGATAGGGGGGATGTTGAGGGATGGTGCATGGGAGGGCAGTTGTTGGAGCCTAGGTCGCAGCTATGGTAAAGCTGCGAATTTTGAGGAAAAAGCACAAGTATTGAAGGAAAGTGCTAATTTTGAATAAACACCAATTTTTGGGTAGAAGGAAAAGGTGTGCAGTACGGTGCCAGATGGACGAGCTCAGCGCAGATTACGGACCGGAAATCGCGGAGCTCGCATGCACACGTCAAAGGAGAATGAATGTGGCCGAGTAGAGAGCTCAGCTACCATAATAAATGAAGCGACGGAGTAGAGGGATCAGCTACCCTCATTTAAGGCTAAGTACAGAAGTTATGGTTGTTCTGATCAAGGAAGAGCAACGGACCAAAGCATTGAAGACAAAGGACAAGGAGTAGTAAATGATGAAGTGGCGCCCATACCCGCAATCTGCGCCGGAAGTCACGGAACCTGCAGGAAACAGCGACGTGACTGCAAGCGGCGCCTACAGTACACCTAGCCATGTCCGTGGTTAGGGTTTTTGGGGATTACTGCTGGGAAAGGCCCACAGCTTTGTAAAGGTGCGACCGTCATGGCCACCTATATATATGTGTAATTGTAAAGGTTAGACGTTAGTTAGTTAGTCAGTCAGTTAGTAAGCTAGCCATTCAGTCTTCTATTGTGTTGTTAGAAGACAAGAGTTAGAGTCGGGATAGCCGTGAAGTTAATCCTCGAGTTGCAGACAGTCTGAGTCGACGTCTGAACTATCGTAATCTCTATAGAGGAAGAGACTAGATTGAGAGAAGGGCTCCCAGCTGTGTGCGTGGAGTTTCCTGGAAAGATCTAAGGCTGCAGCTGTGTGCGCAGCAGGATTGTAATTTCTATTCTGTGATTAATATAAGATACTCTCCCCGTGGACGTGGTTTCCCCGTGGAGGTGAACTTCATAATTTTCCTTGTTGCGACGCTGTGTTGTGTGATTGTATGTTTTGATTCACTATCTGTGTGTACATGAACGCTGCATTATCTTTATGAATATGCTAAGTAAGTTCACAAGCTTTCTTGATAGCTATAATTGTTAAGTGTCGAAAAAACCTGTAGAACGCTGTCGCTGCGGTGATTGAGGCATGCGTTGCCGCGCTGGGTGCGCAAGCAGGAACGATACATAGGGTATCGACGCGGAGGGTAATCGCTTCGTGCGCTGGAAACGAGAGACCTTGCGGTTAGGATGGTACGGGTTGCAGCACTGTCACGCTGAGAGCTACAGAGGAGTAAGCCATTCCACCCGAGAACTCCCGCGAGAGGGGAAAAGACTGCAGTCTCTGCATCGCTAAGGTTGAGGAAGCTTGATTCCTTAGCCCCCCATAGCCACTTCGGGTGAGACCTCGAGCTGCTGCGCAGCTCGTTGCCGAGAGGGCCAGTGCGCCAAGGGGTTTTGTTGCTGTGCTTCATTAAAACCCGGGTCTGTCCAAAAAGCAGCCAACAGTAGTCCTGCATGGAGGGAGGAGGATGGACGAATGGGAGGTTGTGGATGAAGATGGGAAGGTGGAAGGAAGGGGGGGCATGGATGAATGGGGGAGGATGGATAGACATGGGGGCATGGATAAATTGGGGAGGATGTATGGACAGGGTGGGGGGGGCGAGTGGGGGAGGATGGATGGAGGGGGGAGTATGGCCGGAGAGGGGGGGATAGATGGAAGGGAGGGGATGGACGTAGGGAGGGGTCTAAATGGAAGTGAGGGGGGCACTCATGGGACAGGGTGTATAAATAGGACTAAAATGGGGAGATGCAGCTGTTGGTGGCACCTACATATGCATTTGTAATATCACACTTTAGTAAACAAACAATAAATTAAACCATAGTAAGTCATAACAAATCAAATAAAAAGCATGCTTATAACTACACATTGTACCTATGTATATGGTGATGTGCCAATCCCTGGCGGGGGTGGTTGATCACCGTAGTCACGGAACACCTGTGGACAGCAAAATGTATGCATGTTATGAACATGTTAAACAAGTCATTATCTAGGAAATCAAGATATTCAAAAACATTGTACGAACTATCAACGTGTATGCCATAAATATAAATACTTGAGTAATATAAATGACATAAGTAATAACAATATTGTGTTAGGTACTGAAAATACCTCCGTGTGGGGTGCCGCAATTTCAGTTGCAGCTGCCATTGCTGCATCAAGGTTAGGAGATCCTACGTTCTTCCATCTTGGTGTATCAGCTATGAATAACTGTACATTGAATTAATAGTTTAAGTCAAACAAAAATACTTTAAAAATACTTTACAAGTTATCAAGTGATGATTGAAAACACATTAAAAAAATTGCTGACTTGATCCATATAACAGCCCTCGATGGGGCTAGGGAAAGTGTGCCTGCAATGGGGACAAAGATGTGGAATTTCCCCCATTGAACTTGAATTCCTAAAATAGCTACCACTGGTCACGGGTATATCGTGGCCCTATCGTGAAGGCCCTGCACCTGGATCTCTATCAAGGTCAACCGACCTCTCCACTATAGTTGCTGCTACAAAGGAGGTGTGTCTAAGGAGTCCACGTGCAACATTCCTCATTGCCACCTTGATCTGATCAAGCTTGTGGGGAAACTAAGGTGGCTGGAAAGGATAATTTTAGGGGCGAAATTTAGCCCATGGGCTATTTTTCGATTTGTTTTCCAAAAAAAGATTCACCAATTTGCATTTTTTTAAGCCCCATTTCACCCAACTTTGATGGGGTAAACGTTTTTCACTCTAAAAATCACCAAATTATTGTATAAACTATATAAAATCCTTATTAATTGAAATAATTTTAGAAAAATATCGCCAAATATTTTACAGTTGACATTTTAAGAATTGGTAAGATTCGCCAAGGTTTATACACTTTTAAATAAGTATGGGTCCTTAAAATTGTCCCTGGTCGATGGGGAGAGGGGTTGGGGTCGCGCCTCGGAGCTGGTGGCCCTCTCAGTGGATTCTTCCTGGCAGTAGGTCGATCTTGGGCAGAGCCAAGCCCAACACCTTGGAACTCAGTTATGTCAAAATAGTTGAAATGTAAACCGAGGCAAAACTCAGCCCACAGTTGGCGAAGGAAGTACTGTGGAACCTCCCTATTATTGCAGGGAGGTTTATCGTACACCATGAACCACCTCCACATCCAATTGTCCCTCCATGGTTGGCAATGACACCAATCCATGCAGACACGTGGATTTGTAATGTTCGGTGGTTGGTTTGTTTTCGGATTGGTGAACATACTATATAATTGGGCTTTTGTAATGTTCAAATATTTTATTGCTTCCCTGGAGATGCCCGCAGAGTAGTATTCCCGCATCCTAGCTCTAAATTGAGTCATGTCAGTCAATTGCTGGTGTGCATGGATGAGGGAGTCAATTGAGTTCTCAATTGACGTGGCAAGAGACAATCGAGATGGTTCCCCCGAGTTTCTATGTTTGCGAGTGTGCACTCGCATTTCATTTACATAATGGCTAAGGTCATCTTGTTCAAAATTGGGTTGGGGGTTTTGGTTTTGTTCGGCATTTGGATTGTGTTCACGGTTTTGTTCGGCATTTGGATTGTGTTCACGGTTTTGTTCGGCATTGGGTCCAAGGTTTGGGTTTGCTTGTGTTCCACCGGACTTAGGGTTAACATCTTGTTCACTGATTGTCTCAGTTTACAATCTGCAATAGAAAATTGGTTCATTGTTTTCAAAAATTGGCAGTGTTTTACAATTAAATAAAAAAAAATAAAAATTGACACAAATGATGAATAAAATGAAAAAAAAACGTGATATTTACCTATTAATTGAAGTGTTGATGAGTTTGTGGGTGGTTTTGGAGTCGATTTGGCCTCCTTTGGTGGTTGAATCAACGCACACGTGGAGGAGGAGGATGCGCTCAGCCAAATGGAACAATGGGAAATTGTGCTCTGTTTTTGGCGCGTGCGCGCCACCGTTGCACACACGTGCCTCGGTTCATTACCGAACCTAGCGGTGCGTGCGCACTGCCTTAGGTGCATACGCGCCATTTTTTTTTTTCCGCTAGCACGCCCCTATTGCAACGAAAATGGGGACCATCTTCGTGCACCCGTCCATAATATAATTGGTACTATACATGGTACTGGAAACAACATGTGTCACGAATAATAATAGGCATGACATACCATTGTTTAAGATCCACAAATGTGGTAAGGGAAATATTCACATCAACATTACTCTCCATAAAATTCCTCAACATTTACACTTGAGTGATCTATCTTATTTGTTTGACAAGAGTTTCATAAACCCATTTAGATATATGATGCCATATGATGTCCTTTTCATTTGGTAACCCATGAGAGTTTAAATGCCAAAAATCTTTCGCCCTGTCCATCACATTATCCAAAATTCTATCTTTATAGGTTTTCCTATAGATAGAATCCCAACATACAATTTCATTATCTTCATCTAACTAAATCCTAAAATTTTTGTTCCTTCATAAAACTTTTCTTGAAGTTTTTAACACTCTTGCAGTCATCGACATCAAACAATCTGATGCAATGTTTTTGCAACAACACCTATTATCATTGCTCTACAAGCATCCTTTTCAACATAATAAATCTTTTTTGCAAGTGTGGCAATAGCCACGGTCACTTTTTTTGATACCATCTCACTTGCTTTAATATCATTGTTGCTTTTAATGCCTAATAATTTAACGGGATTTCTAAGAATTTTTTGCTTTAATAACCTATTTAACAATTGAACTTGTGTAATGACATATTTACCTTCAAAATATTTTTTGAATATCGCGTTTACTTTATATCAAACTTTGTGATTGCATAATGATGGTCCCAATTCTTCAATTTTAGTTGAATCTAAATTATCCAAAAAATTATCGTCAATGACGATATTGCTGCAACTTCCAATTAATCTATGGTAATTGTTAGCTACATTAGGATCTTTTGTGGGTTAGATGCTGACGTGCAAAATTCATATTTGGTAGGGTGCATGATTTCTACAAAGGCGAGTTATGATTATCACATCAGAAGTATTTTTCTTTGCGGAAGGGAATTCAAAAGAATCCAATCAATTGGTAATATTCGACTATCAAGAGTCCAAACAAGGATAGAAAAGGATCCTACATTTTACTCTAAAGCATATCATGCATGAGCTAGTGGGACGATACCAAACATTGCAATGTCATGGATGCGTGAATTCTTTTCTATGCATGGAGAGAATATTCCAGATAGAGAAACCATACACATTCCAGATAATTTCTCAAGGCAGGAAATCTACAACTTGTACAAGGAATTTGTTCAAGATGTCGAAGGAAATAACAATTTCATTATATATGCATATTTTACAAGACTTTGGAAAACAGAGTTCAACAACATCCATATTCCTAAGAGGTCAAGGATGGGGGTTTGTAGTATATGTGCTTCTCTTAAAAAAATAAGGGATAAATTGAAAGGGATAGAGAGAGGTACGTCTCTAACAACTTCAATATTTTGGAATAAATATCAATCATGAAAGTTCGTCAATGTTTCGTTTTTATTTTATTTTTAGATTTCGTTGTCAAAGAACTTCAAGCACATCGCAATCAACAATTAGTTGAATAGTAAAAGTTATACAAACATCGCAAGAAATGACATTATGAACCACACAAGTATATGGGTTTGATAATGGATGGCATGGATTAAAAAAACACTTTTGCCACATTTTGTTCATGTACCAAAGAATTTAAAGGAGCAAAATTTTATTCAGTTTCACTTGGTTTGTTGTATGGTTTTTAATGGTCAAATGTCTCCAAGGGTTTACTTTATAGCTCCCAATATTCATAATGATGCAAACCTGACAATCACCATAATTCACCATGTGCTGACTCATTGGGTCTGGTAATCTTCCTCGAGTTCTATATCTGCAATTGGACAACGCTAGTCGGGAAAACAAAAAACAGATCGTGTTTGGTTATCAAAACATGCTTGTTGAATTGGGAATTTTTCAGAAGGTTAAAGTTGGTTTCCTTCTTGTTGGGCATACACATGACCATATTGATCAAATGTTTAGCCATTTTGCAGTGACATTGGGGAGGAAGAAAATTGGGAGCCTTCCATCATTAACTAAAATGATTAGAAAAACATATAGTCCATAGCATGTTGTACTAACGTTGGAGGAAACTATTGACATGTGAATATTTATTTTGGGATGGCATGGTGAAGAAAGCTGCATTGAAAAATTTAATGACATTATCTTTCAACATCAATTTTGTATAAAACATATTGATGGGAAAACACTACTATGGGGTAAGAAGTACTCAACAAGTGCAAAATGGGGGGCTACATCAGGTTTAGCATTTCTAAAATTCATCCTAAGTTGTCAAATGTATGCTTCAAAGTTATTGTTGTTGCAATCAACTGTCGAGATTCAAAATGCACGCCAACACAATAGAGATGTCGATTCTTCTCAATGCTTGGATAAATAAAAAAGTCTATCAAATATACATAAGACTATTTTGATGTTGTCAATTCTGTTTGGTGGGAGTCATTTTTCATGGAATAAAATGACATAATTTCAAACTGTAAAAATGGAGATAATTTTTTGAAGACTCCATTTAGTTGGCCACAAAGTATGTCAAATGAAAATGAGGAGAGAAATGTTGAGCTTGAAGGTGCCGAGTATTCTCAAATAGAAGAAAGGGAAATGTACATTGGGTCTAGAATATCATTTGTAGGGACTGAGGGGATGGAAGACCTTTACAAAGGCTCAGTACAAGATATTAAGGAGGGTTGCATGATTGCAGTTTCGTCCACAGAATATCCATGTAGTTATCCATTCTAGATTGCAAAATTTATGAAGGTCAATAAAGAAAATGAAGAAGTTATATCTGTTGAAGTACATTGGTATGCAACAAACACACACCCATTCGATGGTGTGTATAAGCCATAGATGGTGATTGAGAAAAAGGTTTGCAAAATGAGAAAAATAAAGGGTCAAAATGTAAATCATCATCGCATAGACATTTTGAAATTAGAGGATGTTGAAATACTAGTTTATGAATTCCATTTGACAAAGAAATGCACTCTTCGCTCCAAGACTATAGAGATTATCAAAAGATTGTTGGCACAAGAAATAGTTTCAACATGGGAGTTTGCTAAACCAAGGCGTAGATCTAGAACGGATATGGCATATGAAATGTTGAGCGTACATGAAGACTCATATGGTGCACTCATTGATAGTAGAGAAGAATATAGGTCATCTACATCTTCATCCAATCATTCATATGAAGAAAATGTAGTTTCTAATGGTGTGTCAGAATCCATGTGTTGATTTGAATATTTTCACATGAAACATTTTTTCTTTTTTATTAAGATGGTAATGTTTGTATGGAAACTCTAAAGGAGTGCTTGAATTTTGATATAAAAAACTTCTACGCCTTATGGTTTAATATATGATTTTATGATGAATATCATAAATTCTTTTATTTTATATGATAAGAGTGGTGAAATAATTTATTGAATAATTTGTGTTTAACTCAGTGCAAGTTTTTTATAGTGTTACTAAGAGATTAAACAAGTACAATTTTAAATTATGATAAAATGATATAATAATGCCAGTTTTGGAAAATGAGTGCTACTCGTAGCATTAGTTTTCAATTTAGAGCTTGATTTTAAGGTTTTTGCAAACAACAATAACAATTTTTTTGGTCAATTTCTATATTTTTGACCCCCAATCAAAAAGTGGTGCTACCGGTAGCACCACTTTTTGATTCGAGGTTGTTTTTTGGTTTTTTTATGCAAAAATATGGGTTTTTATGGCTAGAGTTCTCATCAAGTTGTATAACTTGTTTATCATTAAAATAACAAAAAAATACTTGTAGTTCTTTGCAATATCCTCTTCAAAAGGGTAGTTTTCATTTTCTTGATAAGAATCACATTAAAAATTAAATTTAATGTCACCAACCTATGTTGATACAACATCATTTTATTAATGTATGTTATTTTGATAAATAATAAAAAATACTACAGAAGAATGAAAATTCTCAAAATATAGTCTAGAAACAAGTGCAACTTGTGTATATTTTGACCACATATTTTTTTTCCTAAAATGAATAGCCATCTCTAACACACATCACTGGCATCCAGGTCACTCATGATCCTTGCCTAAAATTTTAAAATATAGAAAATTGGGGCCCATAACATTTATCCCACTATATGTTCATAAAAATATTTTTAAAAAATATGAGTATGGAGCTAAGACAATTCTCTAAAACTCTTATGTTTACTTCAAAGTCAAATTCTAAGTGAAAGCATGACCTCAGAGGGGTTGAAATAAAAAAACCATAAAATATTAAATTTTTCGTTGTAAAAAAAAAGGTAAAAGTGTTACCCAACTTCATGTTTTCCCAGTTGGACGGTGTGTTGTGCTAAGGAATGCATCGGCTATGGTGCGCCATATGTCCTGGAACACATTGGCTATGTTTTGTCTTATTTTTAATCGGCCAGTGTGTTATGTTTTAGAATACACCATCATCAGTCCATTTCAGTGGATGGAATACACTGTTAACTTTTTCTATCTTTAATTTATTGTGCTGACACCTTTTGTTTTAGAATGCACTAAGAATGGTGCACTACAAAATAATTAATGCACCAGTGAGGGTTTTATTTTTTATTGGTGAGGTGATAATGAATTGTGTTTCGACATGCACGATGAACGGTGCATTATAGGGGATGAAACACACCAATAAGTTTTCTACACATTTTCTAGTCTTTATTTTTTTGTTGTCTTCTAAAACGAATCATCGATGGTACTTTATAGGGGATGGAATGCACAATCCATGGCGTGTTATAGGGGACAAAATGCACTATCCATGGTGCATTACAGGGGACATAATGTACAAGTGAATTTTTTTTCTAATTTTTAAGGCAACATTGCATTGTGTTATAGAATGCACTGGTGATGGTGCATTAGGTGGATGGAACATACCAATGTGTGTTATTTATATTTTTATTGGGTTGGTGCATTGTGTTTTTGAATGCACATAAAAAATGGAATTATGTACTATTTTCGAAAATTCAAAAATACACTACCAAAGTTATCGAAGCGTGGAATTAACACTATAGATCACTGGAAGCGGGACAACCATACAGAGAGGTGAAAATAAGTGCTTGTGTGGGTGGTCAGAAGCATGAAATGAAAGTTAAAAGTGAAATTATGATAATTTTTTTTAACATTACCCTACCTTGGTGTGCCTGACAAAGAGGCACACTGGTGCGTTTAGGTATCGAAGCGCAACGATACATTAACTTTAAATGAAAAAAACAATATTTTTAAATTCAATATATGAATGATCCGGTGTGTGATTTGTACATAATGCACCGGTGTTTGTAAATGTTTATTAGACATCGGTGAGATTTGGTTCTAAATGTAAAAAATGAATCAATAGTCCTATTATTCTTATTGGTGTGCGTATTTGTTATAAGCATCGGTGATATATTTTTAAGCGCATCATAAAGGCATCAATGCTCTTTTTTTTTTGTGGTAAATATGATGTTTTAGAGAATTGCAATAATAAAAGTTATTGATGCACATTATCAAGTATGCACCAGTGCATCTTTATGATTAGGGCACGCCAATTGAATAACCTCCGTAAAAACCTTTGGATGCTTGCCTCTGCTAGCAACCTCCATTATAAATGGAGAATAGATCAAATTTTTCGAGGAGGTTCCAGAAAAACCTTTGCTATAGGGTGGTCTTATTGTAGTGCAAACAAATTATAAACCAAGTCTTTAGAGTTTCTTTTGTATCTACTAGCTAAAACAAGGTCTGCATATAGCCATAGAGAATTAGGTTTGGAATCATTGCTTAATATAAAAGCTTGGTTAGTTGTTGTTATAGCATTGAAGTCTCATAACGAGAAGATATTGTCTTCAATTCTTAGACTGTAAATATCTTGTTTAAAGTCATTGCAAGGACTAGATTGTTTTTCTTATAAAATGTAGGATTAATAAGCGCAAAATAACATGTTTGTATATAAATCTTCTTACTATTAATATGGGAAATCTTCATCCAAATGTACTGATTGAAATGATGTTTCTTGTGAAACCTAATATGAGGAAATGTGTTCTTATTTATCTAACAAGCTATGCCTTTGATTCATGTGTGGTTGGATCTTGTGTTTCATACTCAAACTGTGAAACATATACTTCTATGCCAATTACCTTAGATTCTTCACGCTACCAAGCTTTAACAAGCAAAATAGTATCAATTTCACTCAGGATCCAACTTAACATGGTACCTTTACTCCATGGAATAGATCTACAATTCCAAGAGAGGATCTTGAATGACCCAAATCGGTATTTGTTATTATCCTTTTGGTCTTTATCCCTAATAATAGCTTTTCTATTTCTAATTATTGTCTATTTTCCTTCCTTCATAGCTACTTTTACCTTTTGCACATTTTTTTTGTAATTTAGTTTAATCCTCTCTAATAAGGTCTTCATTTATAAATATATTACCAACCCTTTTAGACTAAGATTTTTATTGAGTATGTCAATATATATAACGATTATATATAGTGATTAGAGCTTTTCTCTTAATAATAATTAACTTATTAAATTATTTTGTTTATTCTCTTTGTTTTTATGATACAAGTAACTTCAATTTGTAAAAAAAATTATAATTCTTAGATGAGTAGTGCTGAGATGTCTTCTTCTTTTTTATCTCTATTTACTATCAACATATGGAAAATCTATATAAACCCTTTATATCTTCCATTATGGTGAAGAAGTATCAAAGAATGACAAACATTATTTTGTAATGGGAAATTCATTGAATCGACAAATCATAAATTTTAGTAATTATTAAAAAAAATTAAAAACTAAAAACTTTATTAGTCTCCCAACTCGTTAAGTACTCTCGGCCCTTGAATCTGTTTGATACACATGTTAAATACTCTTTGCACTTAAATCCTGTTCCAGATAAGAATCAATGAGCTATTTTGGATATTCAATGAATTCAATAATTAAAATATATATACGGTTGCATTTTTGTTCACATTGATTTCGTTACATGATTTCTCAATAATAAAACTAGAATTTAATGAAGAAAAAAAACGACAGGTCAAATATACGTAGCTTAATGCGATGATAGAAAGACCTACTCAGTTGAAGAGAAATGAATTTCTATTGCGCAATCTTCTACTTCATGTTATGTTAAGGCAGACCATACTTCTATGGACGAGAATACCAGGCCGTTGTTCATTCCCAGGCTATGGCTACCGGACTACGAACAACCTGTGTTCCACCCTTCACGCATTTCCACCATATTTGCCCGAACTCTTGGTGTTCGCTAGAACTGATGTTAGATGCTATTTTGCTTTCAAATCTCAGTGTATAACTCGCCTTCTCATTTTGTTCTTTGAAGACGAGAGTCCTCGGCTCCACGATTATATTTACGCTTGGAGGGCTTTCTACTTCCACTTCATACACACAGGAGGCTGCCCCGACGTTCGTCACAGTTCTGCTCGTCGCACGAACTAAATTAAGCGGCTTAAAGACCACAGAGAATGATGGGTAGTTCACATCTCCAGGCTGCAGTGAGTGTAACTTGCTGCAGGAGCTCGGATTCCTTGTGAGAATATGAATTTGGCTTCGGGTGTAATTGAGACTACACAAAAAGCTAACGTAGTCATCGAATCCCAGATCATAGATGAGACCAGGATCCAAGGCAGCACTGGGATTCACATGACCAGCGCCTATTGCAAAGTTGTTTGCAGGTAGCGCGGTGACGGATTCGCGTATAAGGCGTTTTGAATTATCAAATGGCACGGAAGATGTCATCAGAGCTGATTTTATCGCAGCGGGTGTCCACGCCGAATGGGCCGCGAGAATAAGCGCAGCGATTCCCGTGACATGAGGGCAAGCCATGGAAGTCCCAGACAGTATGTTGTAATCTACTCTTCTTTTATCGGAGTTCAAGCGGGTTGGGCCGACGTGCCCACTCCAGGCCGCCAATACGTTGACGCCCGGAGCAATCAGGTCCGGTTTAAGGATCTCTGGAATAAGCGGATTTGGTCCTCTGGAAGAGAAGCTAGCTACCACCGGAGCTCGTGCTTTACCCACCACGGTCAGTCCCTCAGCTTTAATGGTTGCCGTCGGGTTCTTGGTCTTGTTCAGATAAGCTTTAATCTCTTCCCCGGACTTGGAATCGACGCTTGTTGCAGGTAAGAAATGACAATCAGTCCACAAATCCTCCCCGTCAACAGGCCGGTTGGCGAGAATCATTCCAGCACCCCCGGCTTCTCGCACGACCAGTCCCATCTCTGCGGTTCCCTCATCCTCTCCAAGATCACAAAGCACAATTTTTCCGTTAACCATATTGGAATCAAGGCTTCCCGAGAGGCAGAGACTTGCAGTCTCGTTACTGGACGCGGTTTTCCCGTATAGCAAAGGCAATTGCTTATTGCCCAGCGTCTTGCCTTTGTAAAGGGACGAACCCCTATAGGTTTTGCCGTTCCCAAGCACCACGGGAGCCGGGAACTCTCGGTCGATGGTACTGGCACCAATGGTAGTTATCCATGGCGCCGTGTTGAAAATCGCAGAAGGGGTTGGCCCTGCATTACCAGCCGCACACGACACAAAAACACCATTTTCAATGGCTCCAAGAGCTCCAATCGCTATAGCATCGTTATAATAGGGAACAACACGACTGTCAGCAATTGATAAAGATAACAAGTCGACTCCGTCAGAAACAGCCGCCTCCATTGCGGCAAGCAGATCGGAGCTGAAGCACTCTTCTGGCCAGCAGACTTTATAGACGGCCAATCTAGCTTTGGTAGCGATGCCTCTAGCCGTACCTGCAGCGAAGCCAAGAAGATTCGACTCAGGCACCTCCGACCCGGCCACAGTAGACGAAGTATGCGTACCGTGGCCACGGGCATCTCGAGGAGATCTATAACTCTCCTTTTCGTCGACATGGCCATACTTGGCTTCATATCCTTTCAGAAAGTAGCGAGCTCCAATGAGTTTGTTGTTGCAGTGGGAAGCATTGAACTCGGCGCCCACTTCACATTCTCCCTTCCATCTCGCAGGCACCGGCGTAAGGCCTTCATCGCTGAAGCTCTTGCTCTCCGGCCATATTCCTGTATCCACCACGCCCACGATAATATCATCAGCGTAATTTGACAATGGCCATGGCCCATAACTAGAGCTCAACCCAAGAAAGTCGGGGGTTCTTGTAGTATGGATTCGATATACGGAATCTGGAAATACAGCCAAGCATCCATCCGTATTCTCCATAGCTTGAGCCTCGGTGCTGGTCAGCTTGGCAGCAAAGCCATGCGTGACTGTATCGTAGGTATATAGCATTGAACTAGGATCCGAATTGGATCCGGAAATCTGATCGATCAATGAAGTGTACCAGTGTTGGTGGAGACTGAAATGCTCGGGCTTCATGGATTTATCCATGTAAACTATGTACGACTGTCTTGCATCCTCGAACGCCTCTGAACTCGGCACTCCAGACGCGAACGCAGCGATCACAAGAACGAGTGCGTAGCAAGCCTTGGCATTGATATCCATATCATAGGTATGATATATGCGCGAAAGGCTTAATACAAGAAGATATGAATGCCCAACTGCAACAATGGCGAGAACTCTGTGTAGATTTATAGGATAGAGCGTGGGTTTGTGGACTAGTGTTAGTGAGCTATTAGGCACATAACACTGTTTTTTTGGAGTAATGCTCCTGAAGATTCCGTCCGGACAAAGATAAAAAGTAAAAGCATCTGAAGAGACACAAAGGGGGAAATAATTCGATCCGTGTATTAAAGTGAATGAATGGAACGTGGAGATGCCTTTTGTAAGTCAACAAAATTTGCACGACTGGCTTTCATACAGCCTTATGGATAACCTCGCCTCTCCTTTATTAGATTCTCAAGTTCCATTGGATGATGGGACATAGACTTGATGACAACTCATTGACTTGGACGTTATGAGGGCCATGTGATCAGATATAGGGTTCGCACATGAAGGTTGATCACATATAGGATTCCTCATCGTAATAATAACACATTTGGCTTATACAATTGATTTAGGTTTATAAAATTTCAAGTAAAACAAAGTACTCTTTCATCATTTGGCTTGATGTACACTTTCTTTCATGATCGTGTTTATTTCTTGGAAGTTAAAAAGAAGTAGGTATGTACTTCTTCATACAAATTGTTATGATAGGGTGATTTGTATATAAAATTTTAAGTTAATTTAAATATAAATGTCTACTCAAAGTTATTTATAATATTATAAAGATGATAAGAAGTAGAAGGAAAAAGTGTATCTTAAAAAGAAAAAACCTTTAAAGAAAAAGATAAAAGAAATCAAACCCTAATGAACCATGTCGGTTATGATTTAAAACATGAAAAAAAATTAAAACAAAGCATAAAGATAAAAACTAGGAAGGAAAAAAAACAGAAAAGAAAAAAACAACATTAAGAAAGATAAAAAAAAATTAATAACAAAATCAAGGAAGATTATAAATCTAAACAAGGCTACATGGTAGTGTAGTCTCTGCCAAATGTAAATTGAAATTGAAATTTTAAATAGTAAAGATGCAAAGTCACAAAGTCAATAGATATGTCACAAACTAAGCTTTGGATGGCAGTATTAGTATTAGGAGTTGGTGGAAGGATATCATGAATGATTTATTCACAAATTTTCAACTCTTTTGTACCACCTACATGGACTTGATTTTCAACATACTTTGTTATAAACAACACTTACCTGCGAGAAAAGTAATTGTTAAGAAATATGCAACTTTCATCATATTGTGTATTTAAATATTGAACCGCTCCAGGATGGCAGGAATTTGTACAACGTCCATTTCGAGGGCTCAATCCTGTGGTTATTTCCCCTTCCTCCATCATCTGTCTGTCAGCAAAATTGTTGTGCTCAACTAGAAGATTTAAGAAACGAAAAAATATTAGTTTATCACCTTTAGAACACTCATGTTTCCAGAGCCATTGAAATTGCAGGTAAAATCACTAACAAACTGAACAAAAAACAACACTTGCAAGGCCTCCAGTGAACTCACTAGCGATATCAAGCTCAAAAGGAAAATTACCAGGCCAGGGAGAACCGTAAACCCTTTTGCATTGGGTAAAAACTAAAGCCAAAGCTAACTAAACAATCCAAGTTAGAAAAGCCTTTTTAAGATCTATAATGAAATCACCGAAGTATTTTTTGTTGATATTGTATTTAATTTTAAACTTTTTTCTAAGCGAAGATCATTGAAGGTGCTCTTCAGTTAAATTCAATATGTTAGCTTCTGCCTTTCCTCGAGAAAATTCACAAAACCAAATATAATATATAATTTTCATCCATTCGCAATTTTTTGCTTACGTCCTTTTATATGAATAAATGGTAAGAATATAAACCCCTTATTCTACTCTAATACTATTAATATAAACCCCTTTGTTATGTGATTTTATATGAAGAAATGATAGGAAAATAACTCATTTCAAGTATGATTTATAATTTGTATATATGTTAGTGTGAGACATGCATACTCTTTAAATTAACTCTGAGGTATGTATACTTTAAATTAACTTAGAGGTAAGAGAAAAACATAGATAATATCAGTGATAAAGTTGAAGTTAACTCCTGCAACTCAATCATACCCTGATTTGTATATATGTTAGTATGAGACATGCATACTCTTTAAATTAACTCTGAGGTATGTATACTTTAAATTAACTTAGAGGTAAGAGAAAAACATAGATAATATCAGTGATAAAGTTGAAGTTAACTCGTGCAACTCAATCATACCCTGCGATCTTTAGAAGCATATGCCTGATGTGATGTTGTAACAATGCGATCTTCAGAAACATAAGCCTCATGTTATGTTGTAGCAACCTAATTGTAGAAGGTGAATCCCGCCCAAAAGTATATATGAAGAAAAATATATAAACAATGTTCTATTTGATAAGAAGTTGGCAAAGTTATTGGAAATAAAAGCAACAAACCTAAACTTATCAACATTGTTGCTTGGATCTCTATGAGAGAGCAACCCTTAGCTCTAAAACTTGATGTTATCTCATGTAGATCCTTCTACAACCACTCTACACGGAGGTGGAAATGTGGCACTAGTCATTATGCATGCACTTCCCACATCGTAAATAACATTTATTTTAATCCACCATGAATATCATAACATGATTATTGGTGCATAAAATAAACAATATAATTGGTTTTCCCGGTGTTTATTTATAACTTCTCGACCAAAGTGCCGTAAGGAATCGATAAGTGGAAACTAAATTTGAACAACATTAGAATTTTAATTTTAAAACTATTCATCGTCGTCGAGTGCACGTGGTAGTGTTGGTACTTCACGTGTCATAGTAGCAAGGATATTTGTTGGGCAACTGGGCCGTCTCTTTTGCATGCCGTGGAAATGTTTTACACTTATCAACAATTCTGCATGCCCGTGCATTTTTGATCGACATAGTGGGTGGTAGAATGACTGGAGGACTAGGTGGAGCAAGCACTGGAGGATTTTGGCATGGCTAATTGTTGGTCTAGTATCTATAGAGAATTTTTATTTTCTCCAACTTCTGTAATGGTTGTGATGTATATGTTTTTTTCTTCACTTTGCCACCAAGCATTGAGTTTCCTCAAAATTAACTTCAATCTTGGAAAGAACATATTATCATGGCCATCCATTAGCCAAATGTCATTGCAATGTCCTCCCTAGCATTCTATTGTTCGCTTTTCCTTTAATGATGAATCATGTTCATGAGGTTGTGGAGAGCAGGTTCAATGGAGGCTAGTATTTGTTCCTCTTGAGTTTTGTCTCAGATTTTCTAACAGTTGTAGTTGTTGTACTAGTGCCCAATTTTATAGACTTTTTATCTCTTGTGGGCAGTAGTATTTGTTCTGCTTTGGGTTTTGTATTTCCTGATGTATTTCATTTCATCACCTGCAAGGATACTTGTTCTTTACTTCAGCTGATTGTAGATGTTCCGACCATTTGTTTTGGCTCAGTTGATTGCAGATGTTGTGGTCATTTGTTTTGGTATGCTTTTTGATATCGTGGGAACAATATCGTCTGTCAACCATATATTGCAATGGCATTCATTGCCCGTGTCTTATTCCATGGCCTCATATTTAATTTTTTATGTATCATTTTTATATCAAATTAGCAAATATTCATTATATTGAATTGAATTATTTAAATTTTTAATGTATTTAATACAAAAATAAATATCATGATTACTCAGAAATCGATTTTAATTTTATAATTGGCAATGCTTTTACACTTTCCCCACTATTTCGAGTGAAGTTTTGGGAGATACCTAGTAGAGTTATGCTACGGTACCTAGGTGGGTTTCATCTTGTCTTCTGTGCTATTCATATTGAATTAGTTTTTTATTTAACTTCACAATTAATACCAACATGCCAAGTTTGATTAAGATGGGGGTAGGGCTTGAAAACCAGGCAATGTTAGGGTTCTTTTTCCACTAGCATAGTATCTTCCTCTCATGGTTTCACTCTAATTCTTACAACGCATATTACCGGTTTAGTGGGGCTTAAATTGCCTTAGCTACCCTGTTTTTGGTGCTTGAGTAGTCCTTGAATTTCTTAGCTACCCTCTTTTTGGTGCTTGAGTAGTCCTTGAATTTCTTAGCTACCCTATTTTTGGTGCTTGAGTAGTCCTTGAATTTCTTAGCTACCCTTCTTTTGGCACTTGAACACTCCTTGGATTATAGGCATGGTGGTTGTAAGTAATCTTGAATCGTTACGATTATTTCAATTTAAGGCATGAGGGCCAAAAGTAATCTTGACCTCGTCTACTATTTTGAGTTATTTTCATAATGGACTACTTTATTTGAAGGATTCGAGCTTTCAAGCATAAGATACATGTTTCTCTTTTCTAATTTTATGAAATGTGATTTTTTGGGCTTGGCAACATTTAAATATGGTTTGAATACATCTTTGCAAGAGCATGTAGAAGCGTTCCAACCATAAGATATGCTTTGGATTTTCCTTGAGAAAGATAACAATCAATGGTTAATGTATATCAAACTAGTCCTAATAAAAAATCAACTCTTTTTTCTATTTTCGACTTTTGATAAATATGCAGATCAGTGAATCATGGTATGAGATATTAATACCCTGTAAACCAATTGATTTATCAGAAAATATCTATACAGTTATTGGGTAAATCCTCAGTTGTAGGGTTTTGTATAATAATGTCCCCTAGTATGTAAAAGTATCCCTAGTGAATTATTATTTTGGATATTGTCGGTCTGGACACTCTTGAGTATCTGTCAGCCTGTTAGGGTTCTAAGAATTTTAAACTTGAAAGATTTTTGTATTGTACTTTAACACCACTGAGGGCTTTGTCTTGTTAATCCATGCACGGTGATGCGAGAATTATTACAAAAAGAGAGAAAATTTATAGATTTCCTGTGTAACTAAAGGCTTTGTAGTTTACTACATGTAGCTTGACTTGTCAAATATTGTTGCACGTTCAAATATTTTGCTTGTCAAAAATCTATCTGATATTGCTGAAATTGTAGGGGTTTGTTTGCCAATGCAAAAAACTTGACTTCGTATAAACTATACACAATATTTTTGTCCAAAAAGTAATGGTGCTTCTAAAGGTAATCTTGATAGCTCTCAGAAACTTAAGAATGACATCTTGAACAATGAGAATCATATACAAAAATTTGAAATGATAATTTGAACAGTTAGAAGCACACACTTTGTTGAAGCGATAAGTTCTATTTAAAACCTACATAATTACAACCGGCCAATTTTTCGTTTCAAAACAGTCTACTTTGTTTATTAATCAAGAATTAAACTTAGAGTTTGTAAAAAATTATATGTGAACTGGATATACTTGTCTATGAATTTGTTGATTAAATAGCAGAAGCAGTTGAACAACAGAACAATAGGCATCTGTGTATTCAACAAGCAAGTTTTTCTGTTGGATGAGCATTAGTACCACTGGAAGAAGTTTAAGCACCAGTCAACATAAATAGCTCCAACAATGTTTAAGCAACAAGTTACTTGTAATTCAGAAGCATTTTAAGCAACAACATAATTTTAATTCAGAATGGAGAAGCCTAGATAGATGGATAGGCCTTTTCTCAGGGCTCTTCTCTAGCACTGAAACAATGAAAATCAAGTCGATAATTGAAATTGGAAAGGTGGTCCTCCTGTGCATAGGAGGAACAAAGGCTATGAATAGGGTAAAAGGTGGTGCATAGGAGGCAAAAGTAGTGCCACGATGTAGAGGTATTCTAACAAATATGAATTCAAAAGAAAATTAAATCCTGCATCATAAAATTCAAGAATCGGATTGTGGATATATACAATTGATATAAATTAAATCAAACTCGCCCATACCTTAATGCCCTGCAACTCGCAAGCTTTGGAGGATTGAAAGAATTAGCAACAAAGTTCATTGTTATCGATATGATGGCAGGAAAATCTGGCTTGACGAGATAGAACTTGATAGAACCGTCCACAGATGCCAAACGACAAGACCTAGCTCGAAGAACAATTCATAACCATACCCACGTCATCACCTTGGAATTTATACACAGTTTCGTTCCCAATACATACATTCCCAATACATATGCTGCCGCTGTGGAAATAACGCTTCAAATGATAAGCCAATCACCTTTCACAAAATTTTGTTTTTTATACTAATAAATAAAAAAAATGTTTGAAACTTTGGTTAAAATGTATGTTTTTGGTTCAGTCAATCGTAACTAATACATAGTCAACAATCGTAACTAATACATAGTTAACGAGGATCGAATACAATAATTACCTTGCTACCGCACGGACTAATAAGAGAAATAAGAGAATAACAAAAAAAATTAAAAAAATAATAAAACAAGAAGAAAAAAACCAAGGAAGAGCATAAATCTAAATAATAGAAATTAAAAAGAAAATTAAAAGTTAAGGAAGAACATGAGGAAAAGCCACAATAAAAGAATAAAAATTATAAACAAAAATATAAAATTAAAACATTAATAATTAGACTATCCAAAAAAATAAAAAATTAAGAACTAAAAACAAAGACAAATTAGAAAGGCCAAAAAATGAAAAGAAAGTAAAATGAAAAAAAGAAGAAGATGAAAAGAACACTTGGACAACAATAAAAATAAAACACAACACAAATTCTAAAAGCTAAAAGAAAAAAGACAAGTGGAAAAAGCAAAGAGATAAAGCAAAAGAGAAAACTGAAAAAAAAAAAAAAAAAAAAAAACTTAGAAAAAATAAATAAATAATGATTGCTGAATAAAAGAAGGAGAAAAAGGAAAAGAAAGGAAAAAGGAAGAAAAATAGAACTAACATCTAAAAACAAAAACAAAAAGTGAAGGACACCAAAGGACACCAATAAGGATGCAAGTAAAAAATAACCAAGGGGACCAAGGAAGGGGAAGACTTACCTAGAGATCCCACTCTGATTAGGGAAGCCAATTCCTACTAAACTCCAATTAATCGTTACTCTTCAAGTTATTAAGGTGTTTAATTATTTCAATTGCTTCTTGAATCTGACGTTTAAAATGTTATCTTCTTTTGTACGGAAGATGGGGTCTTCAAGGCACACATGATGTTTAGTTTTAAGAGAGTGCTCTACAAAAATTAAGGTGAAATCCCTTTCATTCTTAATATCTACCATATGTTCCTTAAGCCTAATGTGAAATGCGCGACCAATTTTCTCAATATAACATTTTCCACACAAGCAATTGATCATATAAACACCTTTGAGATGTCATTGGTCGGTGGCATCCTTCATGAATCTCATTTTACTCCTAATGGTTTCTGGGGGCGTGAAGGAAGTAATAATGTATTTTCTTCTAAGGATCTTTGCAATTTTATGGGTGACACCTTGAATGTAAGGCAAGACAACTCTAGCACCCAAGTTCTGACAGGTATGGGATCCATTACTTACTTTCTCACTTTCTCTTTTTATGGGTTTTATAATTTCCTTGTGCTTATATCCTATTATTTTAAAAGCATTGAAAAGATGCTCTTTTTCTTCTTCTAAATCATGTAGATAAATTTTAAGCGGGATAATGGTGAGAATCAACATGTAGATAACTCTTAGTATGAGTTTTCTTCCTAAAGACTTGGTGGCCAAGGGAACCATCCTTCTCCTTGAAATTAGAATATCTAAAAAAAGGATGCTTCCATTATCTTCTATCTCCTTGGTGAATTGAATGTCCTTAGAAACCCATTGAGATGCTCAAAAAACTTGTTGAGGGCTCAAGCTTAGCTATTTTTTTAGCATCTTAATGGTGTTTCTGAGGACATTCAATTCACCAAGGAGACAAAATATATAAATGGAAGTATCCCCTTTTTAGATATATTCTAATTTTAAGGAGGCAAGATGGTCCCTTGGCCACCAATTCTTTAGGAAGAAATATCATACTTAGTGTTATCTGCATGTTGATTCTCACCACCATCCCACTCAAAAGTTTGGTGTTCTAAACATTCTAGCCACGTTGGCTATCGTAGTCTCTGATGAAGATAAAATAGAATCTTGTTAATTCTTTTAAAAGATAGGCTACAAGCACAAGGACAATGTAAAATCCATAAAAGGAGCTAGAAAGCAAGTGAGTAATGGATCCCATACCCATCAGTACTTGGGCACTAGAGCATTATTTCCTTCCATTCAAGGTGTCATCGACAAAATTGCAAAGTTCCTTAGAAGAAAATAGATTATTACTTCCTTCACACCCCTAGAAATCATTAGGAGTAAAATGAGATCCTTAAAGGATGACACCGACCAATGATAACTCAAAGGTGTTTATATGATCAATAACTCATGTGGAAAATGTTATATTGGGAAAACTAGTCACACATTTCGCATTAGGCTCAAGGAACATATGGAATATATCAAGAATGAAAGGGATAACTCCTTGGATTTAGTAGAGCACTATCTTAAAACTAAACATCATGTGTTCCTTGAATACCCCATTGTCCTTGCGAAAGAATATCATTATTTTAAATGCCATATATGAGAAGCAATTGAAATAATTAAACACCCCAACAACTTGAACATAGACGGTGGATTGGAGCTCAATAGGAATTGGATTCCCCTAATCAACACTGGGATCTCCAGGCATGTATTACCCTTCCTTGGTCTCATTGGCTAGCTATTTTTTAGGTATTGGTTCTTCTTTTCTCCCTTTTCCCCTTTCTTATCATTTTTCTCCTTCTTTTGTTTATCCCCCTTTTTATTTATTTTTTCTAATTTTTATTTTATTTTACCTCTTCTCTTTCCTTTTCCCTCTTGTCCTTTTTCTCTTCGTTTTTATAATTTGTATCTTTTTCCTAGCCTATTCTTGTTCTCTCTCTTTTTTAATTTGTATCGATGTCCTTGTTCTTTTCATCTTTATTTTTTGTCCTTTATTTTTTTTTCATTTTGCTTTCTTCTCATTCCTTGCTTTCTGTTTTTATTTTGACTTTCTTTTCATCTTTATTTTTTGTCCTTTCTTCTTTTTTCATTTTGCTTTCTTCTCATTCCTTGCTTTGTGATTTTATTTTGACTTTCTAATTTGTCTTTGTTTTTAGCATTTACTTTAAAAAAAAATTGATAGTCTAGTTATTAATGTTTTTTTTTTATTCTTTAATTGTTTTTCCTTGACTTTTAAGTTTTAATTTTGTTTTTCTTTAATGGTCTTTTAGCGTTTATTTAAAAAAATAATGATAACCTAGTTATTAATGTTTTATTTTTTATTTTTATTCTTTAATTTTTTTCCTCCTTAATTTTTATTTTTTATTTTGTTTTGTTTTTATTGTCTTTTTTTATTTTAATGTCCTCCGTTTTTTCTTATTGTTATTAATTTTTCAACCTTTCTTATTCGTGCTTTTTCCTTTTATTATTTATTATTTTTTTCCTTTTCTTTTGGTTGCTCTCTTTAGTTTATGTTTTCTTCTTCTTTTTTTCTCTTTTTAAGCCTCCTTAGTCTTTTCTTTTTTATCCTTCCACTTTTATTTATTTATATTTATATTTTTTAGTTTGTCTTGTGTTTGTTTTTGGCGTTTTAGATCATAGTCGACATGGCTTTTCTAGGGTTTGATTCCCAAGTTATTATATATATAATATATATATATATATATATATAAATATATAAATATATATGATCATATTTCAGTCATTCGTCCTAATCATGATCTTGGTTTTCGGATCGAAACGTCGACATTCCAATGGATATTGTGGATAATCCCATCGTAGTTAACAAGAATAAAATAACTTGAAAGCGTTAGTCCAATGAGTTGACAAACAATGAAGAAGTTTCACAAGGAGGAGGTCCCTTCCCTTCACTAAGACATGTTGTGTTGGAGAAACACTTATAACATTCAAGGCCATAAAGAAACGTGTGATGGGTGTAAGTCCATGACAATGATTAGGTCTATAATGCCTCACAAGTTTGTCATGTGGGCTTGGTCTCGTGAGCAAAAACTATCATATGACTGGGGTGAATTCACCAACATACTGGAGTTGTAAAAGAAGACATCTAAGGGTTGATTACATACTGAAAATACTCTTGATCATCAATTAAGTTCAAAGCAAAACATATAAAGGGTTTAGGAAAAGGAATGATGTGCACCTTTTTACGAAGGTTGGTCCTGGATTTCCTTGAATCCTTGAGCTTTGCTCCTGATCTTCAGTCAAAGAACCTGCAAAAATATCTCAAAACCTTCCTCAAACACATTTGGATACAAATAAATATTGTACTTATGAAATGCAAGTAAATAAATAACATGGATCTAAAACTCAGCTTTCATTATACAAAACAAGCAATCTCTTCGTTCAAACATGAAATTGACTCGGATTTTGGGAAGGGGAGATATCTATTCTTTCATTAATAATTGAAGCAAGTACAAAGTTACATTCCTTATTTTCAAGCACCTCACCAAAAATTTGATTCAAGATCTCATGCTTCTCTTCTCCAAGAATCCCAACCACAACTCAGATGCATTAGGGTTTGGTAGCAACTAGGGCATGAATGGCAAGGGAAAGAGGGTGATAATTTCTCCAACATAACAATACTTGGGCCAAGAGTCCTCTTCATTTCCAATATCCATTTATTTTATAGGAGAATTAGGTGGTTAGATTCGAGTAGGGAGTGGTTGTAACTAAGTAGGAAGTTTCCAAAACCACCAAAACTCCCCCAAATTCGATATTTTTTGGCATTTTTAAAGGTACATATAGTTGATACAAGGGAAAGGTGAAAACCACATGTAGGTGAGCCATGTACAACATGCACGTGGGGGGGGGGGGATAGGATGAAAATTCCATTTTGAGGGCTTTTCAAGGGTTGTTTTGGTCTCCAAATATGGTCACAAGGTCCCTAATTGTTGGATAATCAATGAATAATTTAAGGCCACACAAATGAGCACCAAATTATGGCTCTTCCATCCATAGTGTCCTTTTTGGGAATAACGGTAGATTCATAAAGTGTCATCATGAAAGTGTTTTCATGACAGCATCAACATGCAAGTGTCATCAAGGATGGAGAAGTCTCGATTTGGTCTATAACAGTAGAGGAGAGGGGGGATTAGGAGAGAGAGAGGGGTTGTTAGGGGATTGGTGGAGTGAGAAGGTTAGGGGTTAAGGGTAGATGTAGGAGTAGGCGAGAGGGAGAGAGTGAGAGAGGGGGGTTATCAAGTGTTAGAGAGAGAGAGAGGAGGGGGGTTAGTGGGTAGGGGGAGGAGATGGGGAGTGATTAGTGGATTAATGGTAGGGTCAAGGGGGGTTAGGAGAGAGGAGAGAGAGAGAGAGAGAGAGAGAGAGAGAGAGAGAGAGAGAGAGAGAGAGGAATTTATCTCTCATGATAACACATAATGACATACATTTGTTTACAAGAATGAATGAAGACCATTTTGGAGAGGAATTAGAATGATCGGTCTTTATCAAATATTTACAAGGAGAGAAAGGAAGTGGGAGAGTCGATTAGTAAGGGATAGGGGGGAGAGAGAGAGAGAGAGAGAGAGATTGGAGGGGTATTAGTGTCAAGGGGAGGAGATGGGGGGTAGGGGTAGAGAGAGAGAGAGAGAGAGAGAGAGATAGAG
>BSBM01000939.1:7597500-7660000 GCA_027924585.1 Larix kaempferi | reverse complement strand
TATATTCTGGAAGGCAACTAGATTGTCAACGTTTCGTGTTTTTACACCATGTTCTAAAATGTTGTGCGGGTATCTCTAATATTTATTTTTAGTGATCATATTTATGCTTTTCAAGTTTCCATTGCAACTAGCATGTCATAATTGGATAGCATTACCTTGCACCGACCCTATTATATAATAATCATTTACCTACCAAACATAAATTATTTGACAACCCACTTCACAAGGAAAATTACTCATTAAATTCATTCTACATCTTATAAGTCAAATGTAATAAAATATTGATTTATCTTAAATAAGAGGACACAATAAATTCCTATCACATCAAATTATATTTCAGAAGAATTAAATGAATTAAATCCTAAAATGAAATATAATTTATACAAATGAAAAGTAAATAAACCTAAATGAAATGTAACTTATACAAAATGAAAGGCGAATGAATCTAAATGAAATGAAAATTAACCCAATGAAGGGATAATTATAATTATATACTTTAATCCTTAAATGTCCAAGGTATGTATGCATGGACCATGCATGTAATACAATAATCAAGTAAACGCAACATTATATGCAATTTTACTAACCAAGTCATAATACATATTTACCAATTGAACATTAGACTCATATTTATCATTCATGATTAAACATGTACTTTGAATCTTCCTTCATGCCTATCCTACTTCCATATTCCATGTGCTATCCATTTATTACATAACTTGGGGAGTGTAGCTTAAGGTTTCAAAGGATAACAATTGGTAATGTAACATCCCCAACCCCTCCATTGGCCTTTAGAGGCCATGGGAGAGCCTCTCATTATATTTTTTTCCTCCATTTTTTTCCATTTTAACACACAACTGCAATGGCCTTCCATCCACAATCCGCAATGTCATCCAATCCGTAATCCATAGTCGGATTTGGAAGTTGGATTGCCAAATTATCCTTCCATAGAAATCCCTGTTTCGACTTCTGCAATCCGTAATTCCACAATCTGCATTGAGGAATTTGGAAAGTCAGAATCCCAATTCATAGCTCTGGAAATATTTCACTCCCACTATCAGCAATCTGCATTGCGGGTGCGGAAATGCGGAAATCACAAATCTCCATTCCGGGAAAAATATCTCCTGCAATCCGAAATCAATGTGGCAGAAACCCAATATTCCAGTCTTATGGAAGTCGTACTTCTGACATTCGCAATCCGCATTGCAGGTGCGGAAAGGTCCTTGTGAATGTGGAAATGACAAGACCATAGACCCCTGCTTCAGCAAGCTTCTAAGGCCAACTTCTAAGGGTCATAACTCCCTCATCCCTAGTCCAAATGGGACAAATTTGGTACCATTGGAAAGATCTTGGGGAGATATACCCAATGGTATAAACTCCTACCCAATATGAGCACTCTAGGATTGTTAATTTCTAACTGAAATATGGCATTTAAATCCCCTATGTTCCTTTTCCCTTATGCCATAAGCTCTGCTCCACTTCTGCCAAGTCTTCCCTCCTTCATTTGATCCACAAGGGTTCCTGTTCTTCTCCAAGTATAGGATGGAATGTCTTGCACATTTACTAGACTTATCCCAATTCCTTAAAGGACAATTCAAAATTAATATCAAGGGGCCTGGTAATAGGCATAAGCATGCTCCCTGAACACAAGGAATGAGACATGATTCACACAAATAGAATGACATACATGTACATATCCTTCTCAGGTAGTGTGATGAATGCATGTAGGTATTAGCCATATCCCTCAAGCATGATTACATACAAGTACCAAGGTAAATACAAGGATTCATAGGTGCAATGGGCATGATAAATGGCAGAGGTAGGCAGATTCATGCATCAACAAACCAAAGGGAAACTATAACATTATCCATCCTTACATATAACATGTATACAAATTTTAGCATGGAATAACAACAACATATTTACAGACTTAACACAATCATAGATAGGCATATAGTCATATTCATCCATGAACCATTCCCATAAGCAAATAGATGCATGCATAACTAGACACATACTATGAAACCAAAGCTATTCAATGCATCTATAAACTGCAAGATTAGTCCTACATATTAAATCAAGCAATGGTGAAGCATTACAACATGCATTCAAATTCCTATTCATGCTCATACATAGCTTCCTATTGACCCATTTCCATGTAATAATTCAATCATTAACTTGAACATAATAAGCATACATAACATATGAAATATCATCATTTAAACACCACCAGAGAACTTATCTATGGAATGAAGTTGTCCCGAGCAACTGGCTAAGTGAGGACAAATTTTCGCCCAACCTTAGGTATCTATCCAGCCTATACTCTTTCAGATGTGAGACCACCCCCGAGTTGGGATGTGTATCCACTAAGGAGGGCTAATGGGCGCTCTCACAGTCAAGGTTCCATCCCAATGTTGATCCAATCATCTGGTTAGGTTTATATAGAACCCAAGGGGAAAAGGAGAGTTCTTCTAAGCACTAATCTCACCCACAGAGCTATAGGAATCTCAACAACTCAACCAATATGGAACCCTCATTACCTACCTCACCCAACACCAAGGAGGCCCTTTTATCTGTTGCACAGTCCCTCAAAGCTCCTTCCCTCCAGTGCTCCTCAAGGTGACATAGAAGGGTCCAAACCATTGGTTTTCATGAAAATTTTACCCTTACTGAGTTGTCAAGAAAATCCAACCCTAGGATGGCCTTCTTCTCTATTAATCAAACTAGTTCTTAACAGGGCCACGACATAAACTTTGCTCTGCAATTCAGTCTTTTGCAAACATATTTGGGTGTTCACACGGGTTCTATAAGCCGTTCTCGTTCTATAATTTATCCCCACGAATAGATCTATGGATGTACCAACCCATTTCCATTGTTACCCAGGGCTCTCTTTGCATGTTTGGCTCTATACATTCGGCTCACACAAAAATCACGATTTTCTCCTGTTTCTCTCACGGCTGGGCTCTACAGATGCATGAATGCCTTGGGTTTTCGGTAAAAAAATGGTTAGAAAAACAGATGGGCGAATTCCTAGGCGTAGAGTGGATTAAGGAACAAGAAAGACATAGGTCCATACCCTTCATACGGATTCGCAGGTTGCCCCATCCTCCATCGAATTCATGGGTCTGGTTTTCTCACCTACCCTCTTAAAGTTGCATTAATGTCAGCAAGGGGAGTCAAATGGGTTCACAGTTGGACATGTGGAAGCATGGGTACCAATCCCATAACCCCCTCACCTCTCACTAGTGGATACACATGGACCCCTTCTCATTGGTTGCCTCCTTAGCCAGCTTCTTGGGTATTTCATTGCAATAATTAATAATTACATCATTTACAATTATCTCATGGCTTAACAACAAATGGATTATCAAACTATCCAATATTTTCCTATGCAAATGAACCTAAACATCCACTATTAGGGCCTTGGCCTTGAGCTCCACACTAGGATAAACACACCTTGCAATATTTACATAACAACCAAAATAAACTAAGGTTAGAATGAGGGATATTACATCCTCCCTCCCTTAGAACAACACCATACTTGGTGTTCCAACACTTAGGATTACATATGCAATCTACACATGTCCAAAATTACAAAAATGTTGCAGGTTGTCCCCTGCATTTTCCTCTCTACATTGAACTTTCAGGACTAAGTCCTTTGTCTTCTACAAGCTGCTCCAACTTGCTTTCATCTTCCATATCTATAGGTGGGCATTGCTCCACAAAAATCCCTTCTTTTTACTTGCTTTCCAACTAATCTACAAGCCTGAAATCTTCATGGTTGCTATCTCTCTTGTCGTTTCTTGTTGCATAGTTGCGGATGCAATGCTCTACTCCACATTTCCAACATTTGAGTGGCTTATTTTTTTTATGTGATCCATTTCCTTGGAGTCTTCCTTCCTGGGGAGTTTCTTGGTGGGATGATTGGATGAATGCTTCATCATTGGTCCACTGCTGGTTGCTTCCAGGATGTTTTTTACCTCCCTTTGCATACAATTAGAGTCCTGCAAGGCCCTATGGTTCATCTCATTCTGTTTCCTTTGTAGCTTGATCATTTCTCTAATATTCTCTTGAGTCTTGGCAATTGTTTGGATAAGGTTTTCATCCAACTCTAACCACCTTTGGTCTACTGCCATGGTCAATTTGTGTAGCTGCTCACACTTGCTTGCTAGTACCACTTGCCTTGTAACTGCTGCAACCAACTTGATTTCAATTTCTCACCTGTGAAAATTGATCATTGTAATTCTTGTTAGGCCAAGCATAATATAAACATTAAAATCAGTCAATTAATCACCCAATTGACATGGAGAGTCCATAATTTGTTAATGATACTTCCACACTTGTCATGCTTTTCCAACATACACATGAACTTATTCATGTTTATCCTTTCACATGGATCTTTCTATTTCAGCAATCACCATTTAGTTCAAGTAGTGAAACACAATCAATTTTTAGTCACATCATGTATTCAACAATTTTATGTTTTATAAATGCATCAATAAAAAGGAAAGAAAAGAGTAAGAGTTTTCTACTCTTAGTCTTGTTCCAATCTGGAGTCACACCACCACTGTGGTTTCATGCTCCTAGCCTCTTTCACTTCAATGTGAATGCTTGAATTTCCCTTTCTTGGCTATGACACTTAGTGTCTAAGGTATTTCCAAGGCCTCTCATCTAGGGAATTCTTTCCCATAATTTCCTACAGAACCTTTGGTTTCTAGGACCCACACAAGTTCACTAGCACCACTTCCACTGTTGCTCATGTTGATCCTTCTAGGACATTCACATGTCCATATGAGTCCTTAGGTTTCCTTCAAGGTTTCTTTTTTCTTGCAATGAACAAGGTTTCCAACACCGAAACAATAGTGTATCAGCTTGGTTGTTATAAGACTTATACATGAAATCTTTCATTATTTATAATAAGAAATAGATGACAATTGAATACTTATATGTATTGTACATTTTCTCTCCGGTCCACAGGGTCCTGCTTTACTTTACAAGCCTTCAGATCACCTCGAGAATTGGATGTTGGCTAGCCCATAGGACACTCCACGCCATCCAAATAGTCAATGCCAAGCCAGTACAACGACTGGGTTTATTAGGCATTGGTAGTTCTAAACCAATCCCATACCTGTTTTTCCCTCTCCATTTCCAAGCCAACACATCCATCTAGGTCATCAGCTAATGGAAGGAAAATGCACCATGACCATTCTAGGTCAAGGCTGTACTACGGAGCCATAGGCATGCATCAGCCTTTCACACATAAAATAACCCTTCATACACATAACAACCCTTCATACACATAGTAGCCCTTCCCCACAACCCCTCATAACACCCTCTTCCCTTTCACTACTACATTTTGACCCAAAATCCGACGGAAAAATCCGACGGCGCGTGGATTTATCTTTATAAACTTACCAAAAAACACAAGTGTACAATTTTTTTTTTAAATGTGGCAACAAGCATCAGCTATGCGACAGCACATTTAGTAAACGTCGGTTACGCGACGTCTCTTTTAGTACACGTCGGTTAAGTGACGGTGAAGAGAGCACGTTTAATAGGGGAGATATATGAAATATGTATAGCCGTCGCATAGCCGACGTGTACTAAAAGAGACGCCGTTTAACTCCACGCGTCCTAAACGAGCCGTCGCATATTCGACGCTTGTGGCCATTATTTGCAAACATTCACATAAATAGAGATGTAGGCCTAGGTTCATAATCTCACACACTCACTCTCGCACAAATCTCTTGGACAAGAAATGCGAAATTCCTAGGGAGTATTAGGGTTTGGTTTTTGGCCTTGTGCTTTTGTGGGGATCTTCCCACTTGGTCTTGGAATTTGGTCTTGCTCTTTGGTGACTTCTCTCTTGAAGTATCTCTTGGTTAATTTCTTGGTTTAGGGTTTGGTTTTTGGCCTTGTGCCTTTGTGGGGATCTTCCCACTTGGTCTTGGAATTTGGTCTTGCTCTTTTTTTGACTTCTCTCTTGAAGTATTTCTTGGTTAATTTCTTTGTTTAGGGTTTGGTTTTTGGCCTTGTGCCTTTGTGGGGATCTTCCCACTTGGTCTCGGATTTTGGTCTTGCTCTTTGGTGACTTCTCTCTTGAAGTATCTCTTGGTTAATTTCTAATTGGTTTATCATTGGTAAATCTTTGTTGGAGAAAGTTTGTCCTCTTGTGTTAGGGTTTACCCTCACTAGTTAGGGTTTTCTCTTGTGGATTTGGCTTTGACTCTTGTGGAAAAGAAGATTCATCATATACTTGGTTTTGTTTTGAGTTAGGGTTTACCCTCACTTAGGGTTTGCTCTTGTGGATTTGGCTTTGACTATTGTGGAAAAGAAGATTCATCATATACTTGGTCTTGTCTTGAGTACTTAGGGTTTACTCGTGGATTTGGTTTTAACCATTGTGGAAAAGAGGACTCATCATATACTTGGTCTTGTCTTGAGTTAGGGTTTACTCATGTGGATTTGGTTTTAACCATTGTGGAAAAGAAGACTCATTATATACTTGGTCTTGTCTTGAGTTAGGGTTGACTCATATATTGTGGATTTGGTTCTAACCCTTGTGGAAAAGAAGACTCATCATATACTTGGGTGCTCGTACTTTGTTCTTAGGGTTTGAGTAATAAAATGCCACGTAACAATAATGTTACAGGTCATCAAGATCATCTTGAACAAAATCGAGAATTACTTGCTAGGTTGTGGGATGGAGTGGAAAGAAGGGGTGATGGAAAATGTTATTGTCCTTGCAATCGATGTAGGGGCTTTAATAAGAGAAGGCTACTGATCTCAATAGCTAAAAAACATTGTAGGGAACATGGACATGTTGAGGGGGGGCATGAATATCATCCATTGGTAAGTCATAATTCATTATATATCATGCGGTCTGTTTGTGCCAGAAATTGTTTCCAGGACACAAAGAAACAAGCCAACACAATCTCAAAAATACAATAAAGTAAAAGTAGGTTTTAGGTTAAGTTGCCAGGGTACTTGGGTACTGGGACGGGTACGGGTACACCACTTTTTGAAATAGGGTGCTTGGGTACGTCGGGGTACTGTAGACATATATATATATATATATATATAGATATAATTTTATAATTTTATAAGTAATAATTATATTAATATATTTATAATTAAATATAAATATAATTAATAAAACTGAAAATTAAGCTAAATTAAAATTAATAATTATTAATACGAAAAAATTTAAAATTGAAAAACTTTAAAATTATTGCAGGAACATTTTCTTTTATGATAATCTGTCTGTAGCCATATCAAGGAACTCTGCCACTAGTTGTTGTTTACCTTTTGATTTATACCCATCCATGTTTGATTCCATTCAAATGCTTTTTTCCTTTTTGTTAGTGCGCTCCATTTTATGAAATCTGTAAAAGCCTACTTGTCCTTTTGAAATGTCTCATGCAGATATGTTTTAACTATTAGTATGAGGTTGCAAAAGGTCATCATGCTAAAAACCTTAGGTTTATTTTCCGAAACATTAAACTCGCCTTGATTTGTAGTTGGCAATGTGGCATCCTTGATAATTGGATTTTTAAGGACCCTAATTCATTTTACCATTTTGTCAAAAAGCCAAGTTAATCCTATTTTTTGTTGCTAGGTTTGACAAACTGGAAAGCAAGTTGACTGTCTTATTATAATTAGCATTTATGCTAATCCTACCAAAGCTACAAACAGGCCTTGAATAAAAGCTGCAGTTTATCTTGCTTGGTTGGTTAACTGTGGTTGGAAAGCATGCTGATTTGACCAAGCTAAAGTCATATAAAAACTTGCTATTCTGAAACCTTAAGTGAAATTGGCCATTCCAACCTAGAACTCGTTCTCCTTTTCATGTGGGGTAGGATTCCTGAAATTGTCAATGTTACTCCATGAGTGGAGTTCATAACTGACAAGCTGTGTTGACCTTGGAACTTTATTCTCGGGGGAAATTGCTAAAGTGATTAGATTACAACATGACTGAATATATGACAGTGAGATGGCAGTTTGTCAAATATTGCTATCCTGGAAACAATACTAAGCCTGGTGTGCTGATTAGACATAGCATAACCTTGGAAAAAGTGTGATGTGATGATACTTGTAAACATATTAGTTATTATACTGAAAGACAGCTAAATGAATGAGGTAAAAGCACTCTAATAGGCAGTTCTCATGCATGTTCTCTAATTACAGCCATGCAAACAGCAGAAATTATGAGACAGAGCCATTGTAGTAGTTGTTTTTCTGAGTACTCATGTCCATTCATTAACACCATGTATATTGGGCCAGCCTTTGACATGAGCAACCTGAATCTTTAGTTTGGAAAGCATGCTAATGGGTGTATAACTTTTAAGTTGTATAATCTAAAGTCAGATATATGTATAGCCGTTTGACAAACTGGAAAGCAAGTTGACTGTCTTATTATAATTAGCATTTATGCTAATCCTACCAAAGCTACAAACAGGCCTTGAATAAAAGTTGCAGTTTATCTTGCTTGGTTGGTTAACTGTTGTTGGAAAGCATGCTGATTTGACCAAGCTAAAGTCATAAAAAAACTTGCTATTTTGAAACCTTAAGTGAAATTGGCCATTCCAACCTAGAACTCGATCTCCTTTTCATGTGGGGTAGGATTCCTGAAATTTTCAATGTTACTCCATGAGTGGATTTCATAACTGACAAGCTGTGTTAACCTTGGAACTTTATTCTCGGGGGAAATTGTTAAAGTGATTAGATTACAACATGACTGAATATGACTGTGAGATGGCAGTTTGTCAAATATTGCTATCCTGGAAACAATACTAAGCCTGGTGTGCTGATTAGACATAGCATAACCTTGGAAAAAGTGTGATGTGATGATACTTGTAAACATATTAGTTATTATACTGAAAGACAGCTAAATGAATGAGGTAAAAGCACTCTAATAGGCAGTTCTCATGCATGTTCTCTAATTACAGCCATGCAAACAGCAGAAATTATGAGACAGAGCCATTGTAGTAGTTGTTTTTCTGAGTCATGTCCATTCATTAACACCATGTATATTGGGCCAGCCTTTGACATGAGCAACCTGAATCTTTATTTTGGCAAGCATGCTAATGGGTGTATAACTTTTAAGTTGTATAATCTAAGGTTTTAAATTTACAGTATTACATTACTGTATAGTGTTTGAAGTTCATTCGTTAAAGACAAGCACTACCAGCATACAAACCATAAAGCAGCAATGAATTTATCAATTATGTAACTAAACAAGTTAAAAATGAATTTGAAACACAGACTGAAGGGTAAAAAGGATCATATATATTTCATAATTCTGTTCAGCAAATACACATGAGAGTTACAGTACTTAGGCGCTCATAAACAAGTCACAAACCTCCTTAAGCCAGCCAAAAATCGAACTCTGTTTCTGTCTTTCTTCTCACTATAAATACTATTTTTTACAAAATTCGTTAGCGTCTAAACCCTAACTGCTTTCAACCAAATCCTCGATGGGTTAAAGTGAAATAAAGTCTTTCCTCTAGAACATAACTAAAAAACTAACTAATTAAAGCATCTATTAAAAGCTCCATAAGTAACTGACTAACTGCCAACTCAAAGGTCTTTGGCAGCTTCGACTAGTAAGGCTATTCCATCCGAGATTTGAGCCTTTTTTCTAGCTCTCTTCTGCTCATCTTCTGTCTCTGCTAACTTCCTTGTAAGCTTTTCATTCTTCTACTGCAAGTCTTTGACATTCTGCTTCAATTCTGCATAATGCAAATATGTGCTTCTCTTTCTCTTCAAGGCTTCTTTAGACACTGTTATTAGCTCTTGATAATTTTCATTCACTTCCAGTAAGTCTTCTCTTAGCCTTCTATTTGCTAAGACTAGGGCATCATTAGTCTCTTGCATGCATGCCATTTGATGCCTATATTGTTTGATGGTTCTTTGCAGGTTCTCCATGTCTGAGTCAAAAACCTTCCCTGTTATGGTATTTTGCATCTCACTGGGCAGCCAAGGGACATTCAGTCTTCTGAAAATATCCTCATCTTCCTGTAACAGCTCTGAAGATACACCATGAAAAATAGGGTTCTCCTAACTTGTTGTTTCAATGGGTGTAGTTTCATCTATCAAGTTCTGATTTTCAGAATAAGAAACCTCAATTTCCTTCTTTTGTTGTTCCTTTATTATTTCATCTTTTAATTCCATAAACACAACAGATAATTTTGTTTGAGTGAGACTGGAATCTTCTGCTGACTTCAATGACCTTTTTTCTTTTGTATGCTCAGAATATGGACTGTTTATAACTGCTTCCTTCTTGATCTTGAGTTCTTCATCTGAAGATTCATCATCAAGTACATTTATCTCTTCTGTCTTCATTCTAGGGTTTAGCAACTTTTTCATATTCATCCTTAACTTGTTTTTAGATCTGGTTTTTGGTCTCCATTCTGAAACAAGTTCTTTTACCATCTTCAAAGTTTTTCCTTGATGCTTAATTGTGGCTAGCTCTATACCTTCGATTTTGGTTTTCTCTTTATTTGGCTTCTTTGTTTTATCTTCTTGACTGTACTTTTCTGTGTATTCCATCCCAGCTTTAGTTTTGAGAGTGAATTCATCCTCTTCTAGTAAATATCCCTCATCCTCAGATAGGACAGTGATGGGGCTTCTTCGTTGAACCTTAATGTCCTCTTTTTCTAGAGAACCCTTTTCTGTGACAACAATGTTCTCTTCACTGAGAGTTTCTGTTGGCGCCATGTGTTTCTCAGGCTGATCTTCTTGTTGTGGAAACAATGAATATTTACCTTTACTGTCAGCTACAACCCTTTGAGGTTCATTGTTACCCTTCAAAGGTTCTGGTTCTTCTTCAAATTTAATTTCTTTTTTGTCTTCAGACTTGCTCTCCTGACCTAGTTTTCTGACTAGAAATTGACCTTTGTCTACACGCTTTTTAGCTTGCTGCTCTTTTTGCTTGGTCTGAAAACCAGACCAAAACAAGAAATGCTCCCATGTCTTCCCTTCTTGTTGTAGAACTGTGCTGATAATAAGCTTAATCAGACCATGATGAAAGATGTATTGTGTAGTATGATCATGATGCCCCTTAATCCTGCTTGACATCTTTTGCAGACTTCTGAATAAGAAGAAAGGAAGGTTCATTTTGGTTTCACCAATCAGATGCTGTAGAAATCTAAAATGGTATTTGAAAACATAAGCATATCTTCCTTCACAAGTGATATAGCGTTGTAGAATTTTAATGGGCTGCACCCATTCATCTTGACCTCCTGGATTAACACCCCTTTGCGCCAGTTTGGAGTAATACCAGGTAAAAGGTACCTTTGATCATCAAAAGTGAAAGGCAGTTTTTTGAACCACATTTCACCTTCATTCTTGACTCCTGTAGCTTCAACAACTAAATCCACAATCAGTTTAAACTTTAAAGTATCAAATACTATCATGTCCTCCTTATAGCTTTGGGCAAATTTATAAGAAACCTCAGTGTTATAGCCATTGATTTTCCTGAAGAAATCCAACCAACCAGCATTTTGAAAAAGCTTTGCACAATCTGGAAATTTGTCAATCCAATTTAGCTCAGTGGGTTCGATTCTATTTGTTTTGCCACTTTTACCCATCTACTTTCAACTACTGAAACCTATGTAGTTTTGGAGTTCTATTGATGAGCTAACAGGATGCTTTCATATTTTGAAGAAGTAGTGGCTTAATGTATCGCTAAATTTCAAATTTCCACTTGTCACATCGTCTCAAAGAACTCTTAAACTGATCTATTTTTGACAGGATCTTTGTTTAGAACCTATATTCATGTTTTTCCTAATGAATTTTAAGAAAACAAGCTTTTCTGAGAAAAAACCCCAATTTAGCAGCCGCTATCGGTTTAATGTGGAATACCCTATTCTCGCTTTGTTGTGGATGTTTAAGTCAATTTTTTAGGTACCTGGTTGTTCAATTCCTCTGTGCAAGTGTCTTCAGGTCTTTAATTCACTACCAGCTGGCAGAACGAGCAAGCCGTAATTTCTCTGTAACTGCAACTTCTGGCTTTCAGGCACCTATCCTCTCTCCACCTATTTTCCAGCTTCGTGATGTATCTGTGAAATAACTCCTTTCACGTCAAATTCGTCTAACACCTCCTCCTGTCATGATATGCACTGTTCCAGCTAATAATCTCCACGATCTCTTCCACGATCCAGCAGCACCTGTTTTCATAATTACTACTGGAGCAACACGTATCAACAGCCTTCATTCATGTGATTAGTCACTTAGCAATGAAACCATGCGAAAATTTAGCTTAAAAAATAATGATTTCGGCTGGCGCAATATTCTTGTAGCGCCACTGTATTAACTTTTCATGATTGCGCTACAAGAATAATCTGCATTCAAATTTTGGCCCAATTTCAACTATTTTTCCAGTTTAAATGATAAACCACACTCTTTGAGTATGTTTGTGAGATCCTTACTTAATATAAATCTTATTTATCCCTTCAAATCCTAAAAGAAAATAATAAGAAATCTAAAAGCAAGCAAAAAATTAAAAATTTCATTTGAAAATCAAAAAATTCCTAAAGGAAGCAAAATGAGAAAAATTTAGCAAACGAGCAAAATTAAAATCAAAATCACAATCAAAATATAAAATCGAAGGAAACAAGTTCATGACTTAACATGGTCTTTATATTGAGAGTTTTTGTAATTGTATATTGTATCATTTTTATTTTTGTTACTTATTAATCGATCACATGACTAACGTTCTTTGTTTGATGTTTTAATTGTAATTATAAAGCAAGGGCCTCCTAGGGCTGTTCCGAACATGGAGAATGTGGTAATTGCGGAACAACTAGCACAGGAAGAACAATATGCAGGTCCTTCGAATACTGATCATGATCAAGTTAATGATGATCATATGGAATTAAACGATGATCATGATGACGATAACATAATTGAGGATGATGGTGCAAATACATTAATCAATGATGCATTTAATGTTAGAATGGACGATGATCAACATCATGCACCGCCAATTGATGACTTCGAAGATATTAATGATTTACCTACACTTGAGAAGGCGACGAAACCGCTTTTTGAAGGCTCCCCCATAAGTGTTTTCTCTGCTATGTTGCTGATAATGAACTTGAAGGTTATGAATGGTTTTTCAAACACATCCATCACGTTGGTGTTAAGGTACGCATGTGATTATATGTGATCCGTCGGATCTCAACTTTAGTGCATATACTCCAAAACTATGTCACACCTTTCAATCAAAACCACTTTGATCTTATAATATACTCCAAAAAATAAGGATGTATTTGTTGTCGTTAATATCATGCTCTTCAAATATTTATACTAACCATTTTTTTTAAATTTGTTGTAACAGCTTGATAGGTGAATTTTTTTTACCGGCATCAAATAAATTACCTCGCACATATCGAGATTTAACTTCCATCATGAAATATGTTGGCATGGAGTATCAAGCAATTGATGCATGTCCTAATGATCATATTTTATATTATAATCAGTATGAGCTTGCAACAGAATGCCCTATATGTCATAGCAGTAGATACCGAACAGATCAAGTAACCAAAAAGGTGTCTCGTAAGGTTCTTCGTTATATTCCCATTATTCCATGCTTGCAACGACTGTTTAGGTGCAAAAACATAGCACAATTTATGGATTACCACGCACGGAATAGAAGTGGAGATGATATTCTGCGAATGCCTGCAGATGGTTCTGCATTTACAGACATGGAGGAAAAATGGCCACACTTTAAAGAAGAACCTCGTAATGCTAGACTTTCTTTGGCAGCGGATGGTGTCAATCCACATGCAGAGATGAGATCTACTAACTCGGTCTGGCCTGTTTTTGTTATCAACAATAACATTCCTCCATGTATGTCAATAAAGAGGGAGCATATAATGTTGGCAATGATTGTTCTAGGTATAATTTGTACTTTAGAACAGTGTTTTTTTAATGCATATTTAGTATTTAATTTGTCATGAAGATCAATATTGTTGCATATTCATGTCATATATATTTTTCATTTACTTATATGTATTGTTTTTGTTGTTTTCTTTTAGGTAAGTTCCAAGTTAAAGATATGAATGTATATATCGAGCCTCTTGTTGATGAACTACTTAAGCTATGGAATGGTGTCACTATGTATGATGTCTCTAGACCAGTAGGGCAAAGGGAATTTCAATTCCATGCAATGCTTGCCTGGACAATTCACGATGCTCCAGGGCTAACACATTTTTGTGGTCTTCAAACAAAGGGAAAATTTGCATGTCCAGTTTGTGGTCCCAAGATGAAATCTCGTCATTCAAAGAGTTTGTGTAAGGTAGTGTTTGATGAGTATAGGCACTTCCTCTCTAAGAATCATAGGTATCGAACTACCGAAAAACATCTTTTTAATGGGAAAGAGGAGACTGCATTAAAACCACAGAGAATGACACCTCACATATGGAAGTTGCAATATAATAGAAATCGTCAAGGTATGATTCAATTTGTCTATCTTATATATTCGTATTGATCATCTCTTATATGTTTTTAATGTTTTATTTTGGATTGTATTAATTTTTTTTACTGTAATATACTACATTTTAATCTCTTTAACTTATATATTGATTACTAATGGTCTGCATGAACATCATGAAGGTGTAAATGGGCTTCCACGAGGAATGAAAAGTTATTCGAAACAATTTAGTAGGCTGCCTTACTATGAGCACTTACTAGTTGCTCATTTGTTTGATACAATGCATATCGGAAAGAATGTAACTGAAACACTATGGCGAATATTAGACAGAAGGAGTGACAAAGAAAAAATTGTCAAAATTTGCAGTGACATTCATGAATCCAATCATGCAATGAAAGATATCATTGAACATTTAAACAACGATGGAGACCAAATTAATATAAGGTCACTTCCATGGTTATTGACTGAGCAACAAAGCAATGCAGTAAAAGAAGTGATACAAAAAATGAAATTTCCCATAGGATTTTGTTCGAACATAAAGAATATCTTAACAAGGAAAGGTGATTTTGGCGGGGTAAAAACGCATGATTGGCATATCTTCATTAAGGTAATTATATTTTTGGTATATTACAATACTGCATCTTTTTTGTTTACTTTTTTTCTTAATTTTGAAAAATATATTGATGAGACGTGTTCATTGTTACAGTATGTTCTACCTGTATCTCTCCCAGACAACTTTGACAATAATGTCAAACAGGTCATATATGATCTTGGAAAATACATGAGGTAATTAGAAACAATATTTTTCATGCATCATCATGTAATTTGTTTAATTCGTTGCATAACTTATATGAATTGACATTTGTTTTAGTCAATCATGTAGATTTGACGTACTACAATCTTAAATTTTCGTCGTTAAATGATATCATTATTTTCTTGCTTTACATGTAGATGGTTGTCATCGAAAGAAATCCACAAAGAAGATATAAAGTATTGGAAGAGAGAAATTCCTCGTTTAATGTGTCAAATGCAGAGATTTCTACCTTCGGCATTTTTCAATGCACAAGAACACTACCTCATACACCAAGTTGAGGAGATTGAATTGTGTGGACCTATACATGCAAGGTCCATGTGGATGGTTGAGAGGCACTTGAAATTTATGAAGGCTTTAGTTAGACAAAGAGCACGTCTAGAGGGTTCTATGATGGAGGGATATATGGTATTTCAAGCCATGGTGTATATTGTTGAATATCTTCCAGGGTTGGGGTCTATTAAGACCGAATTAGATCGATGCATTGGTGATCCAAATTCCACTAAGAAATTAGAAGGAGAGTACCTGATGGGGAAAGGTAAATCGAGGAAGGTCAAAGGTAATTATTAAATGGTGTTATAGAATAATAATGTTAATACATTTTAATAGTATCGTACATAATTATTTCAATTTTAATATTCATTAATGATATGCATCATTAATATTTATAATGTTACACTGCGTTAAGTAATTATAAATTTTTGAGTTGATTTATGTAATTTTATTTTCATGCAGTTGGTCGCGAGTGGGATGCACTACATTTGTACGTCGCAAACAATCTTGATTGGATGAAGGTATGGATTGAATGATGTAATCAATCTGGTCAAGGACTATCATGGGAAGGTGTGGCTTCATTGGTTAAAGAAGCACATCGCAATGGAGATGTCAATCTAACAGAAAGGGAAATCGATTTAGCATATGGTTTAAAAGATAAACAGGTAAGCATGATATTATAAATATATAAGCCATAATATTTTCAATTACGTCGATATTCATGTTCATCTTGATTAATTTCATTTTATTTGCATACTTTAAGAACATAAAATACTTACTAGTTCATTATCAATTGCAGGTAAAACACCACAAGGCTATGTGGTGCAACGGTTGTAAATATCGCATTAAAAAGTTGGATGACACAAGGAAAACATGTGATTCTGGGATAAGTGCATCCTTTGAGGTCACTAATGTTTCATCTAGAAGCGACAGACGTCCAGAATTGTCAGAAAATCGATATTATGGATATTTGGAAGATATCATTAACTGTGACTTTAAATCATTCAAAATAATTCTTTTTGTTGTGAAATGGTACATGCTACGATTGAATCGATTTGATCCCGATAGAACTGTTATTGAACATGCTAATGGATTTACCATGGTCAATACAAGGTCGCTTGAGTCACGAATGTCAGAGCCCTATGTTCTTCCAAGTCAATGTGAACAGGTATTTTACTCAGAAGTTCCTGGTAGACAGGGTTGGTCGTTTGTTATTAGACATGATCCAAGAGGAAGGTCGGTAAAGTATAATATTGTAGAGGAAGCTGAAGAGGGTGTTGAAGAAGAAGGTGATCATGTAGAGGATCAACATGAGTTGGATGTTGATGATCATAATGTTACACAGGAAGATGTTGAAGAGTTAGTTGAAGAAGATGATGTTAGAGACAATGTTCATGATGAAGACGATATTGACGATCATGATCAATTTATTGAAACTAATTATAGCGACGACGATGATGATATAGCTGCCTCTAATACTTATAATGTTGACTCTGGATCAGATGATATAGATGCAGACTTGGATGGAGAAGATGATCATGAAGTGCATTGAACATCATTCCAAGTGATGTGAGGGGGGGGGGGGGAGGGGCATATGAGCTTCCACCTTCACGTGGTTGTCCCTGTTGAGTAGAGAATATTAAGATATTCTTGAAACAAAGAGAAGCTCATTAAGGTATTTTACTCAAAAGTTCCTGGTAGACAGGGTTGGTCGTTTGTTATTAGACATGATCTAAGAGCTGGAAGGTAGGTAAAGTATAATATTGTAGAGTAATGCTTTTACTAGTTTGGCTAGATACTCAAACAACATTGCTACCTAGGCCAAGCATAGATAAAATATGAGGTGGTCTATTTAAGATGGCTATAGGGTTGTCCTAGCCCTGGCTTTTACTTATAAGATAATTAATGACTCAACTTTCAAACAGCTAAGGAGATAATTATATCTCCTAAATTTTAATATAAAGTGTTATTCTATATCCTTTGCATACTCTATTTAGTTTTAGTTATTCTATATCCTTTAGTTATCTAGTTATAAAGTACTAGTTAATGAGTAAAGGAAAGGGCGTTAATGAGTAGTTGTTGTCATGTTGTATGGGTTCCTCTTTTGGTGTTTATCTCGGGATGTTAGGATCTAGGGGGTGTGTAAATATAGAATATGTATCATGCGGATAAGACTTAGTGGGAGGATAGGTCACGGGTTCAACTCGTCCGCCTTATTCATTTTGGCATAACAAATGTTGTTTTTAAATTATGGTTACAACCATATGCTACCCGCCAAAATTATACTCTTTTACATATTTTAAAACATAAAAGTTTTTAAACCCACGCCAACAGTAGCAGAGCTATAGGGTTTAAACAGTCCCGTGCGAACAGTATCAGAGCTATAGGTTTTAAACCCACGCAACATTCGTTCTTTTTCCTCCCTTGTTTACGCATAAGTAGTACCATATGCGATGCAATATGTTGAGCTTTAATAGGTAGAATAGAGGTGGCTAGAGCTTGGGTAGGGGTTTAAGAAGCAAAGTAGGTAGCAGGAGCAGTCCGCCGTTTCGATTTGGAGCAGTCCGCCATTTCGCCGATTTGGAGCAGTCTGCCATTTTGATTTGGAGAAGATTCAGTCCGCCATTTCGATTTGAAGCTCAGTCCATTCAGCCCTGCCATTTCGATTTGAAGCTCAGTCCGCCATTTCGATTTGAAGCTCAGTCGATTCAGCCATTTCGATTTGAAGCTCAGTCCATTCAGCCATCTTGATTTGGAGCTACCATTCCATTCCAAATGTCTTCAGTAAGTGACATTCTCATCCATAGCTTCATTTTCCTGATATGCACACTGTGTGGGACATTACATCTATAAATGTTCATTCTGTAGTCGGTCCAAGTCCTCCAACTAGAAACTTGGCTTATTGATGTAGGCACCACCTACAATACCTAAGCAGACCCTTGATTCCCAAAATTTCTGTAGTGGAATCTTCACTTAATACAGTCCTTTACCATTCTTCTCTTAGTTTTTCTTAGTTTCCAATTAACTCTATGACAAAACTAAAAATAGATAATTGTCACTATACTTGGCAATTCTATCAAAATTCAGCAAGACTTCTCTATTAGCGAATTAAACACTTTACCTTTAGCTTAGCCCTCAACGGAATTTCCAGTAGTGGTTAGTTCCACTGCAATATTGTGTTAGTGTGAGAATGAAGAAATTTAGGATTTGAGGCAGCCATATGATAATGTTCAGAATGCTATTTCTTCTGGCAGCGCCTGTAATCGTGCAGTCAACTTGGAACTAGAGCGAGACGGGCTGCTGCCCGCCGTGCTGCTCAATGTATTGTCCTTCTTTATGCCCTACAGTAGAGGAAGAGGAGGAGAGCTTATATCGAATTAATGATGATGAGGAGGAAGAAGGACTGGTTCTGCCCAAAGGCCCTGAGAAAAATAACTTATCTGGATTACTTGTCTTTTCTCACATGGTATCAGAGCACATGAGAAAAATAACTTATTTTTTATATGGCTCTTCTTGGCATTGGTGTTGCGAGCTAATTCACCTGAGTTGATCATGGTGAGAGCTATCGAGTGGAGGAATTATGGAATAATTCTTGAATGTTCCCTTCCAGTTGTTTTTCGTCTTTGGCTATCATTTCGCAGCTATATTGTTCTAAGTTATTGTACTAATGAGGTGCATTTTACAGTTCGCAGCTATACTGTTCTAAGTTAAACGCCACATGACCATTCGTCATGACCTAAGCCCCAACGGAAAATCACTTATCGTACCAATTGTACCTTCTTTTCATTTTCCGCTTCCACCCAATGCACGACACGTATCTCTTAGTGGAAAACTCCACTTTGCCTCAAGCTTTGAACCGTCACTTTCCGCTATGATCGTGATCGTTGATTTCTGACTTCACAACTCCACTCTCATCCTGATCGTTAATCTCCTATGTGATCAGAACCATCCATTACTTAGCTCATCAATCTCCTCTCTGTTCTCGATCATTGATCCCCAAATGTTATACATATCAGCGCCACTTATAGACTGTACATGTGAGCTAGGGCTTCTGCACTGTGACAATTATGATGACTCACAAACCATTACAATATTCCATGGAATCGTTGTTTCCCTTAACGAATCAGATGTATACTCGAAATAGAAGGCTAATCAAATCCCACACGGCTGAACAGAATGTTAACATATATATAGACTGTATTTTACCCTAGGATATACACTGTAACGTTTTCAATAATTCACACTTCATTTCACTATTCCTTAAACTCGATGCTTTCAGATGAAATTTGTTGAATCATATGTATCCAACCAATGATAACAGAAATATCACAACATATACAGATGAGAGGAATCATATATACTGAGATTTTACATAGTAGAGAGGAAATTTAAAGATTCTCCATCATTTTATTACATTTCACTGTATGTAATCAATCACACTCTACACCCTGCTCTCTCTTCTCGAGCTCTGTGATCTAACCCTCATCTAGGCTAAGCTACCTATTCAAAATACTAAAGACTGCATTTATTTACAATGGATTTCTGTTTCCAGATCTTGTTTCTGTTTTTGATGAAGGGTTTAAAAGGTCACTATATTGAATAGAGAGCTCATAAGCCTTATCCTAAGTGGAGTCATGTATCATCTTTACCTTGACAGCTTTTAAAACCACATGCAAAATGACCCAAAGCTGCTTAAAAGCACCAAAACAGTGTTAATGATATTCTTGTAGCGCTGGGGCTGAAAATCACCAAAGGCACGCTACAAGAATATCGCGATTCCAAATTCTTCCGATTTTTCAGTAAATTTTGCCACGCTTGGGCTAATGAATGACTGATTATATGTTTTAGAGGATTCATGACGTGTTGATGCAGAAAACATCATGATTTCAAATGCTTGCACGTCGTGCGGAAATCGTGCTCATCATCAGCACATGTGTAATTCATTTTGACAGATATCCACATGGTTTGAGTTAATGTGGCATGAATTTGTTATCTACAAGCATATTCAAACACAGAGGACTTAATAAGGTAACCATAACCACTAGAAAAAACCGAGCATCGTCGCTAGCTGAACAAGCAAGAGGTGTTGAGGGCTTCACGGGAAATTAGGGCTTCCTAATTCCGTTGCTAACAGCTAAATTGAAGGTTGGAGGACATCTGTACAACCAAGGTGACTCAGCTGTCAGTTTGGGTCGTGATTTCAAACAACAACAGTGAAGCAATTTACAGGTATTCCTAAAAAACCAATATAACAGTAAATTTGGGGCTTTTTCGCCGGAGCTTACTCTGTTCAAATTGATCAAAGGATAGGTTAAATTGTGCTTTTAAACGCAATTTTAACCAGAGAAATAGCTATTTGTTGATGATCTGCGACGCCAGGCTGAATGAGGGTTGAAGAGAACAGTTTCATTTTTTATGAAATTAAACCCTGTCAGTGCTGTGAACAACCTGTACATTCAATAGTGTTTTTAACTTCCAAAATTAATCTCCTGTTCACAAACAATACAAGAGGATACATTCAATTTGCAGTGATTGAAGAATAATGGACAAGAGTGGTAAAATAAACAGAGCTGAACCAACAGATGTAGAATGGGTTGAAAAACTGCCTGAGTGTGTGGAGCTGTTCAAACAAGCTGGTTGGATGGATTTTTTCAGAAAGATTGATGGATATAATGCAAAGGTGTCCTGCAAGTTTGCCCAGGGTTTCAAGAATGACATGGTGATTTTTGATACTTTGAAATTCAAGCTGACAGTTAAATTAATTTCAGAAGCCACATGGATTAAGGATGAGGGCGAACAATGGTTTAAGAAATTGCCCTTTGACTTTGATCCACAGAAATTTCTTTTACCAAATGTCACACCTGATTGGAATAAAGGTGTCCTTATCCAAAATCTCAGAAAGGAGTGGGTTGAACCAATCAGGATATTACAAAGCTATATTACTTGTGAGGGCAGGTATGCTTTTGTATACAAATATCATTTTAGATTCCTTCAGCACATGGTGGGGGTGTCCAAGATGAACCTGCCATTCTTCTTTTTGAAGAGTTTACAGAAAATGTCCAACAAGGTGAAAGGGCCTAAAGATCATTCCTCTCAGTCCATCTTTCACCATGGATTAATCAATTTGATTATTAGTACTGTCTTGCAGCATGAAGGAAAGACCTGGGACTTCTTCATCTTTTGGTCTGGTTTTGAAGATCAAAAGTCTAAGAGACAAACAGATAAGGGTAAGGTCTTGTTGAGAAAGTTAGGCCATAAGTCAAAGCTGGAAGATAAGGAAAAGATCAAAATTGAGGAAGCAGCAGAGCTTGTGGAGGAAGACAATGAACAAAAGACATTCTCAGCTAGCTCTAAAGGCAAATATACACTGTTTGAAGATAAGAAGGAACAGCCTGAACAGAATTTGGCGCCTGTAGCAGATCCTTAGGAAGAGAAAAAGGTTGATATAAAAGTGGTTGTTGTACCTAAAGAGGAAATTCACACTTAGCCGAGAAGCCCTATCACCATTCTCTCAGATGATGAGGGATATCTATTGGAAGAAGAACAACCTATCTCCAAAATAGAAGTCAAAGCTGAAATAGAAGAAATTCATACTTCAGATAGAAAAACAACAAGACCTAACAGGAAAAGGAACAAGATGGAAGTAGTAGAATTGGCTGCTATTCAGCACCAAGGGAAAGAATTGAAGATGATGGGAGAAGCAACATCCTTTTGGAGACCTAAAACTAGGTCAAAGAACAAGTTGAGATTAAACATGAAGAAATTGTTGAATCCCAAATTGAATACAAGCGAAGTGATTGTCTTAGATGAAGTGTCCATGGATGATGATAAACCAGAACTAGATAAATTGCAACCATGTTTAAAAGGAGAAACTCATTCAGTCGAAGCAGCAAGTAAAGAAAATCAGAGTCCTAGTATTGAAGACACAGAATTGTTGATTGAAGAGATAGAAATCTTCAAGAAGCTTGACATTCCTTGGAGACCTGATGAAGAACAAGATTCTACAATGGATAAATTAGCTAACTCTGACAGGGAAAATTTGCAGAAAACTGTCAAACAATACAAACACCAGATGAATTATATGCAAGAGGTCAATGATGGACTAATGATGGCCAACAGAAGTTTAAGAGAAGATCTCCAAGATGTAAATGACAATTTTTAGGAACTAGTAGCTGATGCAAAAGAAGCACTTAAAAGAAAAAGAGTTGTTGACATTCATTGCACACAGTTGGAGAAGACAGTCCAGGACCTGCAACAGAAAAACAAAAAGCTAATCAAAAGGATAAGTGACATGGAGCAGGAGCAGAAGAAGGCTAAGAAGAAAGACCAAGAATCAGATGGTATCGCTCTGCTGGCTGAGGTGGCAAAAGACCTATAAGACAGTTGTACATGCTATTAGTTGTCATTAGTTAGCAAACAAATTTGTTAATGATATGATATTTTTAGCATCCTTTGTAACTTTTTAAAGATTCTGCAATTACTTGACCTCATCAAATAGGTGGAAGGCAGTTAGGGTTAGAGGCCTAACTGATTTTGTAAAAGGATAGTATTTAGAGATGTTAGGAAGTCATTGAGAGGGTTCGATTTTTGGGAGCTTCAGGAGGTCTCCAGATTATTTTGGTCTGCAGACTTGTTTAGAGCTAAGTACTATGACTCTTGTATGCATTTGATGATAGACTATGAAATATATGATACTTATTACCCTTCAGCATATGTTTTAGCTTTATTTTGAGTTTGTTTAACTATTGGACTGATATATTCGTTGCTGGTTCATGATTTCTTTACTTGTGATGCTTGTCAGCCCTGAATGAACTTTAAGATTATATGCTGATTGTTATTTGTGGATTATATGATGTATCTTTGTCTTTACTTGTTTATGATTTAGTTTCTTGCTTAGCTGGTGAATGTAATCCCTGATTGACTACCAAATTTATAACCAAGAAAACATTCCAAAAAACCTAAAACCTAGTTTACTTTGTTGAGTTTTATTTGAGATTGTGTTGGCTTGTTTCTTTAGCCTTAGAAACAATTTCTGGCACAAACACAAGGTATATCAAGTTTTTTGAAGATTTCAGCCTCTTCAATTAACAAGTCTGCAGGGGTGTCTAAAACATGTAATTAGTCATTCATCATTCCAAACGTGCCAAAATTTGCTAAAAAATCGGAGGAATTTTGGAGTCGCGATATTCTTGTAGCGCACCTTTGGTGATTTTGAGCTCCAGCGCTACAAGAATAATTTTAACACTGTTTTGGTGCTTTTTCACAGCCTTTTGTCATTTTGCATATAGTTCTAAAGCTGTCAGAGTGATGATTATACATGACTATACTTAGAGTATGGTTTATGAACCCATTATTTGATATGGTGACTTTTAAACCCTTTAACAAAAACAAACCTAAAGTTTAAAACTTGAAAATTTCACAAGCAAGCCCAAAATTTCATATAAAAACTAAAGAAAATTTCCTAAAAGAGGGAGAAATAAAAACAGTGCAAATAAATAACTTAAAATAAAATGCAAATCAAACAAAATTTGAAGGAACAAATTACTGACTTAACACCATAAACACATATAAAGACTTCAAGAGAGTGTGCAATAGATAGGATGCCCTTGGGCTGATGAATAATTCAATTGAATGAGATGATTACAATCCACAACCACCCACAGGTCCACCCATTAAGGGCCTCAATTACCCACCTAGTGGTTTGGCACATGGCCACAAGTGAATATTAGCCAAGATATCTCAACACCCCCCGCCCCTGATTTTCCTCGTGTATTGGTTTCAGTGCGAAATTAATGTTTTTAATTACTTTGTTGCAGTTAGCTGATCGGGGCAAGTCCCCAATGGAGCCCGGGAGGCCGACACCCCCCTACAGGCAACATGTATATATACCACATTTTTACTTACTTGCTTCTTTAGAAAGTACATTTGTTTAATTATGATATCAACGTGGCCAATATTTTGTTTGTAGGCTGAGGGTCGAGGTAAGAGCCCCATGACAGATGATATGTCAACAGATGTTAGCACGCCACGCTCATCGGGTCATGAGCAGGTATATAGCACATTGTGAATTTCAGAAACTGTATTTATACATATTTATGTTATCTAATTATATGAATGATTTCAAATTGATATTAATGTTTTCTATTTTTATGTCGGATGATACATATCTATAGATGGATCCAAAGGATATGGATTTGGGGCACATTCTTGATGATGTTGACCTCAAGAATTCAAAGAATATCCGGGATGCAGTTCAAAAAGCAAAAACAAAATTAAATCAGGAGGTCGTCAATCTGCTTATATCGAATACGCAAATGACGCAGGATGAGACTCAAGCAAAGATAGATCGTGTGTTGCTTAAAGTAAAGCGCTTGGATGTAAGCTGCAAACTCTTTCATTATAAGTCTATTCCAAATGCAATTTTTTTTCCTATTCGTATATGAGTAACTAAAATATTATTTGTTTCTACAGGAATATTTTTTCCCCGGTGAGAGGCATGCTGGTACCATTGAGCCTGACACCCCCTTCGCCACTGATCATGTATCGTTGCCGTCTGGCCAGTCGAAAACACAAAATGAGACACCCCAGATGGAACACGTGAATGCCGATGAGGATCAGGGGCCAGTACATGGAGAAGAGCATGACTTTGATGCTGTCGTCCTAGCATTTCCTAGATCTTTTCGTGTCACTAGCACGGGAACATTTGAGACTACTTTTTTGGTGGACGAAGATCTCATTCCCTACAAGATGGAGAAGATTCCAGGTACTATTTACAAAATGTTTTAACTATATATTATAATTTTATTGGAATGTAATTATGCATCATTCTTTTTACACTAATTAACACATACTCGTTTTTGTAGGAAATGATGTCTTTTATAAACATCTTAATGATTGGTCTTTAGAGCTGTTTGGGCCCACTATCCGCACATGGTGGAACCGGCAGAGTAAAGTTTTGAAAGATGAGCTTATTGCTCGCTTGGTTGGGTTTTTTGGTGCCGAAACATTCAACCAAAAAAAGGTTCTCGAAAAAGCTGGCCAACATTTACATTATGTACGGGAGCAATATCAGAACAACTTAGCAAATAATCCAAAGTATGATCGCCCTCCGATGATTCCAACAACGGAGTGGAAAGGCTTGCTGGATGATGCAAGGGAGAAATCTGCGAAAATAGCGGGCAAGCCAGTACCCGAGTCAGCTAGAAGGTATGCAATACTTTCAACAATGCAATTATATGTTTATTACACTTTATTTTCCATTTTTTTGCAATGTCTAATGTATTTAAAAATAATTTTATAGGCTACCAGATACGTCGAAGGCCACCCAGGCAAGAATAGAAAAGCATGGGCAACACAAGCTTGGCCCTGGTGGATATTCCAACCTGCAAGCACGAATCGTAAGTATGATCAATAATTATTTTATTGTATAGAAATTATATATTGCATTTAAAATTGTTTTCATGATGATATAACAACAACAATGATGATCTAATTGAAAATTACAGGCTCAAAGATTCCACGATTTGCCAACGGAGGAAGACATGAGGATCGGCTACCAACGCGGGTTTTCAGGTGTTGTTGAACATCGAACAAGCAGCCGTGGTAGCCAAGCAAATTATTCCAGTGATCCATCCTGCGAACAGGTAACTACAATAACCAAATTCTATTTAAGCTTGATTCATTGTGTTCTATATTCATTAATAAACTAGTACATAAAATATTGAGTCTCTTTGTGTTAAGCCGCACAACGAAAGTAGAGAAAATGCAGAGGATGGAGGAGAAAGAGATATTGAAGTTCATGTTGATCGAAATCCAGGTAATAAATATGCTAGTGTTAAAACAAAACTAGCATGGATTAAAGTCTCAAATATTAAATTGCAAATACTATATTGTTGTAAGTGTTGATGTTTTAATGCAGAGGGTCTTCATGTGCAACTTGAGGCAGCAGCAGAAGATCAAACGCAGGAAATTCATGTCACCCATGAGTTGCCAGGTACAAAGCACCGCTCTAATGTTTTTTTCTTAATGAAGGACTTACAATGATTATAATAGTAAAAACACGTCAAGCAATTAATATTTCTTCATTTTTCCAGTACATCCTGGCACCTTACAGCAGCCGCATACACGTCGTGAGCACACGACCCGTCGACAAACACGATCACAGGCAGCTACAGAGGGCATAGGAAACAAAAAACAATTGGTAGAAGAGGATGTCACACTTAGAGAATTTGTGGAGAGAAAAAAGCGTCAAAAAAAGTAGTGATTGTAATAAGTACACTATTACATTATTTTTTTATGCATTGTCCTCGTATATTATTTTTGATATTATGGAGTAATGTCTTCAACTATGTATTTTTTTCTATGTACGAATGAATGAATGAATGCTATAAAATAATTAATGATCGAATGCACGTAATTCCTTTAAGACAAGAAACTCACGATGTTCGCACAAAATATCATTTATTTCCAAGCACGTGCATTGGGTATGGGGAATTGAGAGTGATGTGAGGGGGGGGAGGGGCCATATGAGCTTCCACCTTCACGTGGTTGGCCCCGTTTAGTAGAGAATATTAAACTATTCTCGAAACAGAGAGGAGCTCAATAAGGTAAAATGCATGCATTATTACAATGTTTCTTTCTTATGACCAGATAAGTTGTTTCTTTCTTCTAGCTAACAATAGACATGCATTTTCTTTAAATTGCAAAGTGAGAATCTTGATGGGCTGGAGCTTTCTGGTTTGGAAGATCTTCAAAGTCTCAGGATGAGGATCGTTGGAATCCATTCTGTGCATCAATAACTCAACATCTTTTGCAAACTCTACATTCGGCTCCAAATCCACAAATATGAAGAGGTACCCATCCTTCAATTTAATTTAGGTTTTCTATTGATTTTTCAATGTGAAGTAGAAAATAAGGGTTTAGTAAATCATTCCCAAGAAATAGATGAAAGCCAGTGGATGAACAGCAGGCCTGTAGCAGAGGTATTGAGGTTTTATATAGTCTTAGTGTGTTGCAACTAACGAAGTTCCTAAGGTAAATTTCATGGTAGTTCTCACCATTGATAATCTGGAATTGGTTTGCTAATATGATTAGTGGGTTGTCATTAGACGTTCATAAGGTGGAGCTTGCAAATCTAAATAATGGTGATTTGTCATTCTTTAAACCATTTCATCTGTCCCAGGGTATAGAAGACCCTAGATTCTCCTGTTAACCAGCACAAGGTCATGTTGTCAACAAACCCAGTGAGGACTTGTGATGATCGAGAAATACAATACGGTAAGTCTTGTATTTTTGTCCTATTTTTAAATTAATAATTTAATATATGTGGTGGTTTTGATTGAAATTGCCCATAACACTGACTTATGCATAGCTGAGACCTACTTTTGAATATTCTGTCATATGTAGTTATGTATGTAAGGGCTTGGTATGAATGGATGACATGTGTACTATATGTGTAGTATGCTTCCTCTTGCAATTGCTATGCATATAGAACTCTGTTGTTCCTGACCTCTACTGTTGATATTCTCCTAGTTATAGCTGTAACAAAAGTGTATTTTCAAGGTATTTGAGGGAAGTTCCAACAGCTTCTCATGTTTGCAATTGGGATTATACCATCTGGACATCCAATTGGAATGGGATCAAAGTAAGAATTTCTTATTCTTCATGTTTGTTTGAACATCATTCTTCATTTGTCCCACAAATTTTAAAGGGATTGAAATGAGATGCCCCCCCCTTCCTCTTCTCAAATTCATGGGTGTTGTTATCACTCCGTAATTTCTTGAGGCTGTGTTCAAGAAACCCAAAGGTAACCTACAACCAATCTTTAGGATGACTGTCTGACTCAACCAACCAGAGAGGGCTCTCTCTTTGTCACTGTATGATAAATGTATCAAGGAATAGGAGAAACAAGGCCAGATTCTCAGGGTAACAAGTGTTTTCAATGGTGATCAGGGTGTTGGGAAAGTTCAAGAGTAAATAACATTGGGCAATGGAGTCAAGGATTGAGGCTTAAATCAAATGAAAGAGTAAATCAGGTCACAGAGGTTTAAGGCCTTTTGCATGCATTTTGCACAGATCATTAAACTTTAAAGGTGATAGCAGAAGGTAGAGAATTGATTGTTTATTTTCAGGAGCATTTGAATATGAATTCCTTAAATAAACAGGAAAGACTTATGAAAGATAGGGAAAAGTAAATTATAATAGAGCACCAGAACACCAACGATGAATTCTATTACAGTTTATCTTTCAATGGTATTTATTGTAAATACTGTGGAGCATGGAAACATGAATTCCAAAGATTTAAATTAACAGTAAAGAAGAGGAAATAACACAGATGAATGAATTTCACATAGAAGACATTCTGCAACAAAACTTGGAAGAAATCTTAAACATGAGAAAACCTGTATGTCTGTTCTTTCATTGAAGTTCACAAAATCCCAGATACACGAGTCTTTTCTTCTTTACAATATGAATTTCTTCGACCAAAGACCAACCCTCTCCCTATCGAAGTAGGGTCTATTTGTAGTTAATCTATTCAAAGGAGAGATGCAAAAAACTAGGAAATAGTTACATACGTGGGATCATGTCCCAGCAAAATAGCTTAAATCCTATCTTCTAAAACAGATGGCATAGTGACCATTTATTACATAACCAACTCTACAAAAAGAAATGACAGCTGTATGAATATTTATGAGGTCGATAATCCTTTTAGGATCAACAATATCCTATTCATTTCCAGGATGGAAAGAGATATCATTGATGTTTTCTGATAATTTTAGCCTTCAAAGGCGCATACTGTCTGAACAGGCTCGCTTGATTAACTTGTCATCTTCAAACAACTGTAAATAAAGTATCTGTGTGACTGTTGCTTACTGTAGTAACTGCAGACAGCAAGCTAGCATCATGGACTCCCTAAAACTTCTTCTGCAGGATCTAAACTTTATAGTTCTTAGCAACAGTATCAAATATATGACAACCTTGACTTACTTATGCTTCACGGACATCTAACTGGCACTTCCTGGACCTGAACTTGGTATAAGAACTCGTGCTCCCACCCTGAATACTTCATTCCAAGCATCATCCTTTGGAACAGAAGCATCAGATAATTCTTCCATCAGCACATCAAGCTCTATTAAAAGACCTTCTGTAAAGACAGGCAATTTAGATTTAACCTCCCTGAAAAGTAATGGAAGTTCGAAGTCCTGCCTCATTTTTCTTACTACCACCATGCCTTTAAGTCCTTTTACCATATCATTAAATTTGCTATGGTCTGATCTGGCTTTAATAAACATTTCTTTATATTCAGGCCATGCTATTGGCATATTCTCATCATCCCAAAAGGATAGTAAACCATAACCAATCAATGGTAAAAAGGCTTGCTTGAACTCCTGCACTTGCTTTTTAATGTGGGACATCTTTCCTCTGATTGAATTCAACAGAGTATATTTCTGCAACACCCTCCTGGCATCTACTAACAGAACAATTCTGTTACTCACCTTTAAAACCTGTAACTCAGAAGCAGGAGCTTTACTGAGGAAAATAATTACGTTTTGAGCTACCTCTTGAGTTCTGTTAATTAACTTTTCCTCAGCTAATTTACATTTGTTGGATGCCACTACCAATGCCTTCTCATGCTCCTCCACAATGATCAATTGAGGCCAGAAAGCATTTATATCTGCTATCAATTCATCCCAAAGCAAATGCTTTGCACCTTCCAGTGGCAGAACTCCCTTGGTTTTCTCTTTCAACTTATAAATCTTATCTTTCAGTTTATCATTTTCTTCTTTGAGCTTGATGATTTCCTGCTCTCTAGGATCCTGAGCTTTAATCTCTTCAATCTGCAGTTTAAGTTCAGAAATTGTGTCCTGTAAGTCTGAAACCTTCTCCTTGAAATTCTCAATTTCAGCTTCATGTACAGACATATCTGCAACGTCATGTATGATCTGGTCAATTGGTGACAAAGGACTAGTTCCCCTGTTTGATTTCAATTGTTCAATTTCTTGAAGCAATTTACCTTTCTCTTTCTCCAATGCCTCTTTCTGCTCCTAAAGGACTAGAATTTTGGCATTATCTTCCACAGCCTTTGCATTCAAACCAGCTATCTCTTCATGCAACTTAACCAAATTAGGTGAAGGTGTAGTATCAACTTTAACATTTACCCCTTTAGCCCTCCTTCTAACTGTCTTAACAGTTTTGAATTTGACTATTGGCTGGGTTTCTGCCCCTTGTGCAGGTGGAAACTCTTTATATGAAGCCAGCTCAGTTTGTAAATAAGCCACCTGTGTAGACCATGCTTTGTTTGCAGCTTTCTCCTGCTTCAGGTGAGCTTCCAATTTTTTTTATTTTCTGCACTGCATTCTTATGTGCCAAGGTCTCCCTAGTCAAGTCAGCATAAAGGACTTCATTGGCTTGTTTTTGGAACCAAATCTTGTCAGGATTTGGTAATTGATCCATTTCTAAACGAATCTCAGAAGCATTTTCATCATCAGTGATGGCCAAACTTAAAGATCTAGTTGCCGAATCCCTCACTGTCATCAATGTTGTCTTCATATCAGATTTTTCTTTGAGTTGATTCAATTTTTTTTGCTCTTGCATCACAGACTCATTTCTCTGATCAATGTAATGTTTGAGGAGACTCTGCTTGTTTTGAAATTGACCTTCAGTAGCTGCAGCATAGCTATATTTCTTGTATTGCACGACCGGTACAGGGGGTGGTTTACTGCTTTCTTTAGGTTTTGCAGTAGTATTTTCAACTCTAGTCTGTGATACTTCTTCTTGAATAATAGTAGGGGTGATAACTAGATCCCTTATCAACTCAACATCAATGATCTCTGTACCCATGGCAGTTTTCTGCTTTTTAGATGTCTTAGGTTCCTTTGTATCCATCTCTGTGGCCTCTGGTTCTGACCTTTTTTTGGTAGATATCTGCTCCACTTTTCCTTGTGTAGTATTTGACTGTGAAAAATCTATATGATCTCTAGCCTCTACAATCTCCTTTAAAGGCTCACTGATCCAGATCTGATCATATATAAGAGAATTGGCCTCTCCCATCCAAGTTTCAGCCTGACTGTGCTGAAATATACCTCTGCCATACTCCTGTCTCCTTTGTGAAATAACATGTTTAGGGTCATATTTTATAGGTGGTACTTGAGGGAAATCAAGCTGCTTCAGAACTTCTTCAATAATGGGCAATGCTGCTTCCTTCTTTAAAATGAAATTTCCCACAGTCATAGGATATTTTATCCATGAACTCCTTTTCAATGATGGGGCAGTGAAATGTTCTTTATCTGCAGAGATCCTTTGCCTCATTACCTCTAAAGAAAATACACTGGTAGTTAAAAATATAGGCAACACATATGGTGATCCAGTGAATCCAAAGACTTTGACAAGGGAGAAGTTTTTTGCCAGGAACCAATCTCCAATCAAATCAGGGCTTAGGATTTCTTTCAAGTCATTTGAAATTCTACTGATCTTTGGATTAAACACTCTGAACAGATTAAGTACGATCAAATCCATGAATTTGGCATAAGACCAGGCATGGTAAAATGGTGAAGAAGGAGGCCATTCCTTGAAGGTTTCTGAGTCTGTAATGGCTAGTGCTCCTAACTTAGCATGAATTATCAAAGCATATAAGTATGCCTGATACTTGAAATGATAGATTTTGGAGAAATTGGACAACTGAAAACACATTTCTTTGGAAAAATATTCATCAAACCTAAGGGGTGTTGTTCTAGGTCTATCTAGGTATAGGAAAATTCCTAACATTGCTTCAGTTACCTCCGAACTAGTGTCTGACCCTAAAATTTGACTTAATAGGGTTACAGCGGCAGCAATAATTGGTAAACAAAGTTTAGATGAAAAAGGAACAGACAGGTTCTCCACTGGTTTCAGCAAAACCTTCTGATACATTCGTTCTTTATACTCACTAGAAACTTTCTTGTAAATCTGGGATATTTCAGCTTCATTAAAAGAGATAGAAGTTGAAACGAAATCAGCAGAATATTTCAGGGTTTCCCTAAGGGTTTGAGGGTCTACTTTGCAGATAATTTGGTCACCCTAGTAATTCATAATTACTCCCTCTGAGGTTGAAAAATTTTCAGCACATAAGGATACAAATTCTGGGCAACTAGGTAAAGGATACAATGACGTAGAAGGGATCAAAGTACTGTACAATTTGGTATGGAACTCGGAATTGACAAGGGAAGCAGTACTGAGGTCATTGTGACTGGTAATGATATCAATGGGTTTTGAAATTGGGTCATATACATCCCAGAAACGGTCAGAAATCAGGTCTTTGGAGGAATCTAAGGTTTTTACAGTGGTAAACATGGTGAAAGCAGGTAATTCAACAGAGGAATACTCAGAAATTGTGTACTTGAGGGTAAGGGATGACTGTAGTTACTCACAGTTCAAATGTTGATAGAATATCTGGTATCTGTAGCAGCCGAACCAATCGAACCTTGATCTCCGAGCAGAAATGGCGGAAACAGTCTTTCAGCGGTCTTTGACGGTAACATGTATGGTGGAGCCTCCTTAGTTAGTGCCTAGACCTGCGAGTTAGCAGAAATGGCGAAGACAGTCTTTCAGTGGTCTTAAAAAATTAATACCCTAGACCGCTAATACCTGCGAGTTATCATGTTAATCTAGACCGCAGCGGAAAATAGGATATCGTACATTTCTGTACGGGTATCCATTTTCTGCTTCCACTCAGCGACAGCCACGTAGCACCCGTCACATCTCAGCGAAAAATGGATACCCGTACAGAAATGTACGATATCCTATTTTCCGCTTCGCTATTTGTTTTAAAAAACGTTTACAGCCTGTCGCTTAACCGACACCTAGCATATTGTCGGTTAACCGATACCTAGAACATCTACAGCATTTCGGTTAACCGACCCCTAGAACATCTAGCGACTGTTGGTTAACCGACACCTATAACATCCAAAAACTGACGGTTAACCGACACCTACAACATCTACGGACTGTCGGTTAAACGACACCTATAACATCTACATGCCATCGGTTAACCAACGCCGTGGAGCATTTGATCGACAGCAAGAAGCCGTCGGTTTGTTTTTTTAAATTGTTATAGGCATCGCTCTATTTGCGTCGGTTAACCGACACCTCTCCTAGGAGTTGGTTAACCGATGGGATTATTAACCATCGCTGAAACGACGGCTTGGAGGGCTGTCGGATAACCGACGACAATCCAGCGACGCCTAAAAAAAATCATAGTGTCGTACATGCGATAGGGAAATGTCGAAAATACGACAATACAGCCGTCGGATTTTGGGTCAAAATGTTGTAGTGTTTGCTTCTTTAGTGTGCAGCACCAAATTGTACCTGTTCAAGATGACAACACAAGAGGGGTAAGCATGCTCATTAGTATTACTGCTTTGAAATTGTAAACCTATAGCATTCACTATCAAATATTGAAACACCGAGAATGCATCCATTCCCTTAGGGTGTAGTCAATATTGGTAGCCATGACATAACTCGGCACCAAAAACGTGTGCACCCCTCACTGACGTGATCCATGTAGGCCCTAATCATACTTAGGAATCCTGACATAATAACAACAACAATAATAAAATAAAATGAAACAAGCTCTGCATTTTAACACTATTAATCAGACTTGTATATTTTCAGCTAGGATTTACATAACACTTATCCACTTTGCAGGTGCATATTCTCTTTATTTGCGAGGAATGGGGGATCCCTTCTCTGATTTGATAGTCCATCAGTTTGCCACCTCATTCCTTTTTATGTTCCATAACCCACATATGTCTCACTATCATAACCTTTACCATCTCACTCATATTGCTTACCAATCATGCAGTGCAGATGAGGAACCCTCATGCCATTTGGCTCTTGTAAGTGGCACCACTCTTCCCATTAGGGTTTCATGCTTGCTTCCGTAGTACAACCATCCACCTACAACATGTCCCTTTGACACAATATTAGATTAGTCAAGAAGTCAGTAGTACTTAACAATTATTATTCAAACTTGGTTTCCATAATTCTTTAATGACACTAATAATTAAATTCAAACATGAATCTACAATTCTTTTTACTACATATATTGATTTGCAGTCATGAGATCCTCCTCATAATTCTCGGTCTTTGCACATGGTAGATTTAAGCCTCTAAGATGGACTTACCCTCATTTCCATCGCCAAGACATTCTTCCTGAAGTCTGAAATTTCATATCAGTCCAAACACTTGTGAGTTTTCATGTACATAATATTTCATTGTTGCAATAGTCATTGAAGTGTTTTCAAAATCATAACAATAAACAATGTAAGCACTTTTAGCTGCTAAGATCTTATTATAATGAAATGTATAGACGTATTTTATATGCATCTTTATCATAATAAAATTAAAGGACACCATCACATTATTTGTGTAATTTAATAAACCTTCAATACCCATTACTTCCCAGCCATATCTTTTATGCAACTCTGTCCTTCCACAGAGCATTCTGGCAGCCCTCTCATCATGACTACCTCCACACGATCCTTCCTTCATTCACAACAGCTCACAAAATGATCTCAAAATTACCACTAATTCATCATTTCCTCTGTTATTTGATTGTAATGAACACATGCATAACACCACCATGCATTCACACAATGCATCTCACATTGTTGATGTATATGTAACTTCGGAATGTATTTCATCTGTGTATTTTATATATATTTATTGTACCCTTATAAGAGATGTGTTATTCCTCTATAAGGAAGTGTCGTCATGTGGATTGACAAGTGTCGCAAGTGTTTGTACTTGCCGATGGGTTATTAGACCACCATGTGTGGGGTCGGCCCTGAAATATATATTATAATGTGGATGTACCTAGCTAGACAAGTCGGCCCCATAAGGTCACTGGGCAAACAGGTTAGTATAAATAGAGATCAGGTGATCTCTATTTAGATCATTCGGAAAAGTACATCTCTCTCACTCAAAAAGTGGCACACTAGTGAGGAGGAGGATCATCTGCTACTAGGAGACTATCTCAGTGTATTTTGGTTGTACTTTGGTTGAGCCATTGCTCTCTCTATCTCTTAGGAAGTTGTGGAGTTTTTCACCTTAGGGTTTTCCCCACGGAAACTCTATGTCTCTTGTCTCTTATACTTTTGATTCTTGTGATGCTTTTCATACTTATTGTGATTGTCATGCATTGATATACTGTATATGTTATTCTCTCAGTAAAGATCCTAGAGTATTGTGAATTAATGCTCAAAATTTAACATGGTATCAGAACTAACCTGAGAAGAAGACATTTTGCAGTGACGGAAACTTGAGTTTCTTGTTTATTAGGTTTCTCTCCACATATTTGGGAAAAGCAGTATATTAGATTGACTCTACTCATCAAGGCGCATCTATCTGTCCAATCAGAATTCAATTCCGAGCATTTTCAGATTTGGCCCTAAAAATTAGGGTTTCCACAAAAATAGGAATTTCTGAAATCTGAAGACATAGCTGGAAGCTCCTTGCAAAAATCAAAGTTTAGAGCTTTGGATAGAGATTTTTGGCTGGGTAGATCTTCGGGAAACTCAAACCCTAATTCAGGGCTCTCCCTAGTGAACCCGGGAGGACAAAAAGACAAATATGAAGGGTAAAGCTTTGCTGAACTCAAAATCTGAATGCACTAGGCTGATCAGATCATCAAGGCGCATCTTTCTATCCTTTCAGAAATTTGAAATTCACATTTTGAATTTTTAGGGTTTTTTCGACAAACCCTAATCCAGGACCAGATCCAGTTTTCAGCATTTCAAGTGGTAAGACCTAAATCTTTTCTATTTCCATTTGAAGTACTATTTAAGATGTCTCACCACACCAAGCTTGAGGATAAGCTTGAAGGGTCTGATAACTTCCGAGCTTGGAAGTATAGGATTGGGTTAATCCTGGAAGAGAATGAGTTGGACTCATATATAAAAGAGGACATCCCTATCCTAGAGGATGAAGAGACTAAAGTATTGCATAAGAAGAACTTGGTCAAGGCAAAGAGAATCATTATTGATTCTATCAAAGACCATCTCATACCCGTTGTGTCTTCTCTAAAGACACCCAAAGAGATGTTTGACTCTTTGACCAAGCTATTTGAAGGGAAGAACATAAATCAGAAGATGACCCTGCGGAACCAATTGAAAGGAGTAAAGTTTCAGAATGGAGAAACCATTCAATCTTATTTTTCAAGAGTCTCCCGGATCAAGGAACAACTAGAAGCAGTGGATGAAATGGTAGAGAATGGTGAAGTTGTCATGACCACTCTGAATGGCTTACATAGGTCATGGGACTCCTTCATTCAAGGAATCTGTGCAAGAAAGAAGTTGATTTCCTTCAGTAGACTACGGGAAGAATGCTCACAAGAAGAAGCAAGGCTTGTGGCATGAGAAGAAAAGATGGGGAATGAAGATCAAGCTCTCACTGCTCACACCAAGAAAGGGAAGTCCAATAGAGAGCCATCTCACTGCAAGAAATCTTCACATCACTTCAAAGAAAGAAGAATATGCTTCACTTGTAATGAGAAAGGACATATTGCCATAAATTGTCCCAAGAATAAGAAGGACAACAACAACTCCAACAAGAAGAAGAAGGGCAGCAAAAGAAGGTTTCATGCTCACGCTGCTGAGGATGATGAAACACCCAAGAAGAAGGCTAGGGCAGAAAGTGATGATAACTCATCAAGTGAAGAAGAGTATGTTCTGATCTCTGCTCTCACAGGTACCATCTCCCATGGTTGTAATGATTGTTTGATTGATAGTGGGGCTTCCAAACACATGACTGGGTTCAAGGAATCTTTTGTGAATCTATCTGAACATGAATCACCCCATAAGGTGAAACTTGGGGATGATTATCAATACCCAATCAAAGGAAGTGGTGAAGCCTCCTACAACCTAGATTCTAGAAAATATTTGAAGATGAAAGAAGTCCTTTATGTACCTGGGCTCAAGAAGAACTTGCTCTCCATCTCTGCATTGGATGCAAAAGGTATGAGGGTTGCATTTCTAGATGGCCAAGTCCTAATGTGGCCAAAGGGTAAATCAATCGATGATGTAGTAGTGATTGGAGAGCAAGAGGGAGGTTTGTACAAATTGAAGGGACAATCGGAACATGCCATGGTGACATAAAGACAAAGATTCATCCATAGTCATGGATCACATAGAGGTATGTATAATTTGTTTTTGCGAAAGTTAACTAATGAGTTATGCAGGTCATTGAAGAGAACAAGAACACATTGCTAGACATAACTAGCAAATATGGTGACCAGGTATGTGTTTCTTATATCATAGGATCTATCATATGAGTATGCATGGCATGATTGATGATGATTGTTCATAAAGTCATAAGTTTGAATAATCATGGGTATATGCATATTATGTGTCTTACCTTAATTAAGGATATGACTAACCAGAAGAGTCATAGGTTTGAGTAATTACAGGTTTAGACATGCTATGTTTCTTATGATATGACTAACCATAAGAGTCCTATATAAACCTTGAATGCTAATGCTTATTATTTCTGTACATGCTTGCGATTATTGTGTTTTAATAGTATACTAATGAGTGTATGATTTTGTATGATATCACAAGGATAACACAATCATGATACTAATAAGAATGCATAGGGACCAAGGATGAATATGAGTTCAAGAACAGGTAATCCAGGAAGCAAACATCAAGAGGGAGCACACTCCAGTTTTTTCTGCAAGGGTGCAGATATTTAGAGGGAGTTGTCCATCTCTCTACATTCCACAATAGAAAGGTGTAGAAGGACTCCAGCAGCTCCTGCAAGGAAGCAAAGACTCAGAGGGAGTCCACCCAACAAACAAACAAAGATAAGTATTTTAATTATCATTTCTTCCATATTTGTTTGCTTAAATAAAATTGTTCAATGGTGTATATGCTCATGTTCCTAGACTTAGGATATGTATTGTGCATATTAGAATGATTGCATTAATGAACTGTATACTGCTAATATGCATGTGTTGGGTAAGTGGCCTATGGAATTGTACAACATTCCATTGCTACTTATCTAGAATGAAACCTCTTTGTTGACATGTTGGGAGTAGTGCAAACTCTTAACAATGTTCTGGTAGAGATTGGAAGGCATCTAGAAAGTTATGGCACATAGATAAATGTTGTATTGAAGCATTGGCTAAGATAATTGCATGACTGTATGACATATTTCTTTATGTGTAATATTTTTTTCTGAAAATTATGAGATGTTTCTAATCATGCAATTTAACTTGTTTTGTAGGAAAGACCGTATACCTTCACCTACAAAAGAATGACTACAACATTTGTTCAAGTAACAAAATTATCTATTGAAGATATTGAAGTTCCCAAGATACGGGAAGAATGCCATGATCCGTCGATCATGAAGAATGATGTTTGGGATGTTGTCCGAAGACCTAAAGAGAAGTCTGTTGTGACTTCCATATGGATCCATCAGATCAAGCATGTTGCAGATGGCAGCATAGAGAAATATAAAAGTGATGAAATAGAAGATACACCAGATGGATTTCAAGACTGCTTTCTTGAATGGTGTAGTTGAAGAGGAATTATATGTGGAGCAGCCACTCGGTTTCGAAAGACATGACAGGGAGTCATATGTGTGCAGATTGAAGAAGGCCTTGTATGGCTTGAAACAAGCTCCCAGAACCTGGTATGGTAGGATGGACAGTTTCCTATCTAGTTTGGGCTTTACCAAGAGTAAAGCGGATTCCAACCTTTACTACAAGGTTGAAGAAGGGAATCCTGTGGTTCTACTCCTATATGTGGATGACTTATTTGTAATAGGAGATGACAGATTGATTGCAGATACTAAGAGGAAGCTTGCTGCTGAGTTCGATATGAAAGATTTGGGAATGTTGCATTATTTCCTAGGTATGGAGGTGTGGCAGAGTGCAGGTGGGATCTTCCTTGGTCAAGGGAAGTACGCAGTAGATATCCTGAAGAGATTCGGGATGATGGATTGCAAGGCCATGGCCACACCTATGGCATCGAATCTGAAGCTTCTATGCGATGCTTCATCTAAGCCGGTTGATGTCTCTATCTATCGTCAGATGATTGGGTCCTTGATGTACCTAACGAACACGAGACCGAACATTTGCTTTGCTGTGAACACATTGAACCAGTTCCTGACGGATCCGATGAGTGTTCACCTGGTTGCTGTAAAGCATGTTCTGAGGTACCTGAAGGGTACAATGGATTATGGGCTCAAGTATGAAGCGAATCAAAAGTTTAACCTGCAGGGTTATGTTGATTCAGATTGGGCTGGCAGTGCTGCAGATAGGAAGAGCACATCTGGGTGCTGCTTCAGTATGGGATCAGGTGTGATCTCTTGGTTTAGCGGGAAGCAGTCCTGCGTAGCACTGAGTGCAGTTGAGGTAGAGTATGTTGCAGCCTGTTCAGCTAGTTGTGAGACAGTATGGCTACAGAAGCTACTGTCTGAGTTATTTGATCTCCCGTTGGATGCTACTGGTATCTTCTGTGATAACCAGAGTTGTGTGAAGCTGTCCGATAATCCAGTGTTTCATGATAGGTCGAAACACATAGAGATCAAATATCACTATATCAGGGATATGGTGCAGAGAGGAGTTGTGAAGCTCCTGTATGTTGCTATGGACGAGCAGATTATAGATGTGTTGACGAAGCCACTAGCCAGGGTGAAGTTCGAGTACTTTTGGGAGAGGCTTGGTTTTCTTCAGATCAAGGACACTTCGAGGAAGAAGTGATGGACACATTTGCTGAAGCCATTCCAAGCATGTTGGAAGGAGGATCCTTCACATGGCTGTGGATGTAAGTGCTGGATGATGAGCATCGGGATGATGTTCTAGTTTCTACTTTGTATGATCAATTGGATCATTTATATGTATATGTATGTATGCATCATGTTGGATGCTGGATATGATCAGTTAGATCATTTACATGTATATGTATGTACGCATCATGTTGGATGCTGGATATGATCAGTTAGATCATTTATATGTATGTACACATCATGTTGGATGCTTGACCATGTATCTGTATATGTATCAGGTGGATACATTGTATGATCAGGTAGATCATGTATATTGATATTCATGTATATTGATATGTATCAGGTATGATCAGGTAGATCATGTATGTTGATGGATACATTGTGTGGATCATGTATCTATGTATTAGATGGATACACTGTGTATGATGATATGTATCAGGTAGATACTTGGTGTTCATCAGATGGATGCATTGCATGATCAGGGTGATCGTGGATGACGAGCCTCTCCAGATGACATGCAGCAGGATGTTGCAGTGATGATGATCAAGATGATCATGTGTACATCAGGATGATGTATGATGAGTATTAGATGATACTTTGTGGCCGTGGATCAGGTTGTGCAGATGAGAATGTCTGGGAGATCCTATAGGTTGGAGTTGCGTACCCATAATAGCCTGGGATGCTCTTTCGAGACATTGCTCTGGGAGGACATGTAATTTGTGCCCTGGGAGATCTTCAGGTCGGAGTTGTGTACCCGTAACATCTTGAGATGCTCTTGCAACGTTTTGTCCTATGGCATGTAATTTGCTCCTGGGAGATCTGGATAGGATGAAAAAGGCCTCAGATGCTTCAACCAGGTTTTGCCATGACCTCATGTAATTTGCTCCTGGGAGATCTGGACAGGATGAAAAAGGCCTCAGATGCTTCAGCCAGGTTTTGTGGTGGACCACATGTAATGTGCTCCTGGGAGATCCGACAGGTAGAGCTGTGTGCTCGTAACAACCTGGGATGCTTTAGCCAGGTTTTGTGGTGAGATCACATGTAATGTGCTCCTGGGAGATCCGACAGGTAGAGCTGTGTGCTCGTAACAGTCTGGGATGCTTCATCCAAGTTTTGTGATGGGTCACATATAATGTGCTCCTTGGAGATCCTACAGGTAGAGTTGTGTGCTCGTAATAGCCTGGGATGCCACGGCCAGGTTTTGTGACGCACGTAATAAGTCCTGAGAATTCCACAGTATGGCCAGTGATGATGAAGACCTACAGGTGGTGGGCCTACATCCTGTATGAAAAAGGACTGGCTCTGTAGAACTTCCTATGATGAGTAGATTCAGAGATTGGTTGAGATAGCAGCAGCAGTGACGATGATGATGACGATGATCCCGAGAAGAAGACTTGTCTAGCAGATCTGTGTCGAGAAATACCTTCTTAGTTAAGAGGGAGTGTTGATGTATATGTAACTTCAGAATGTATTTCATTTGTGTATTTTATAAATATTTATTGTACCCTTATAAGAGATGTGTTATTCCTCTATAAGGAAGTGTTGTCATGTGGATTGACAAGTGTTGCAAGCGTGTGTACTTGTCGATGGGTTATTAGACCACCATGTGTGGGGTTGGCCCTGAAATATATATTGTAATGTGGATGTACCTAGCTAGACAAGTCGGCCCCATAAGGTCACTGGGCAAACAGGTTAGTATAAATAGAGATCAGGTGATCTCTATTTAGATCATTCGGAAAAGTACATCTCTCTCACTCAGAAAGTGGCGCACTAGTGAGGAGGAGGATCATCTACTACTAGGAGACTATCTCAGTGTATTTTGGTTGTACTTTGGTTGAGCCATTGCTCTCTCTATCTCTGAGGAAGTTGTGGGGTTTTTCACCTTAGGGTTTTCCCCACAGGAACTCTGTGTCTCTTGTCTCTTATGCTTTTGATTCTTGTGATGCTTGTCATACTTATTGTGATTGTCATGCATTGATATACTGTATATGTTATTCTCTCAGTAAAGATCCTAGAGTATTGTGAATTAATGCTCAAAATTTAACACACATGTGCACACATGCCCACGCATGCACATTCACAAAATTCACATAATCCTTTAATGTGTATTCTCTCCATGCATAACCACAGATTTACAAAAAATTCAAATTCACACCTACCATTCCAAACACATATGGCCCTAATCATGACCGTCTCACTTAGCATGGACTACCATACAAGATTGTGGGTCCTTACTTGATTGGTTATTAAACTCATAACCAACCTATGCAAATGGCATGATGTAATTTCATGTGAATGAAATCTAACATTTAAACAGTCACATGGTAGAAGGTCCCTTGCCCTTACTACTCCATACCTCACCATGCCATGGTGGTATGGCATTCAGTTTAAGTGTAGTCAAGCATACATTAATACCATTGTAAAATATTTAAACATGGCTCAAGGGATTCTTACCCTATGCCATTCAACACTCTTACCATTTGCACAAAGAGAACATACATGCATGACTCCCATTAGTATCTTTGGTGTTACCTCATCAATCTGGCCTATTACCAGGGACTACACAGCCCTTCCATCAATTCTCATGCTCACAAATTGTTTCCCTAACCTTTCTCATAAGGTTGTTGGGCACATGTAACAACATCATCAATATCTTTGGCCATGTTTGTGTTGCCTTTGGTCCTACACCAATACCAACATCAATAGTGATTAACAACCACCATATTTAACCTAAGTGGTTCATTGCATATGCACATCTTCACTAGTTTTACCAACATGCCACATCATATACATACACAACATCTTCTCATGCAATATACAATACCTAACAACATGCCCACTAGTGTATATGTATTTGCAACTATTTTATTACTGGCATCATTCTCATGCCCTAATTTTTTATTTTTTTTGTGTACATAAAATTCACAAAACATGAATATAAGAACATGGTAGGGTTAAAGAGTTCTCCCTTTCCATTCCAGGACCCATTCTCATGTTGTAACAGAAATGGTTTAGGGTGAGCTATTTCCCTCTTATCATTGTCTCCCTACTGTCCTGATTTCCCTCAGAAACTGTGGTCAAGTCCTACTCGGCCCTTCTTGGGCTTCTCTGCACTTACCAACGCCGTCTTTTTTTCAATGTTGTTGCCTGGTAAAAAGGATAGGTGTCTAGATGGAATAGGGTTGGCCTCTCTATGTTGACTAGACTGTCTCTGTTGGATGCCAGATCACTCCCAGTCGAAATTTTATATGGCCATTGGCCCCATTCTTTGTTCTTTCGCAGCTCTGATCACGCTGGAAGCTTCTAGCTGTGGCCCAAGAAGCCCCAGTCCTGCAACTTGGGCTCTAATACCACTTTGTAACATCCCCAACCCCTCCATTGTCCTTCAGAGGCCATGGGAGAGCCTCTGATTATATTTTTTTTCTCCAATTTCTTCCATTTTCACACACAGCCGCAATGGCATTCCATCCGCAATCCGCAATGCCATCCAATCCGCAATCCACAGTCAGATTTAGAAGTCGAAATTCCAAATTATCCTTCCGCATAAATCCCTATTCTGAATTTTGGAATATGCAATTCTACAATTTGCATTATGGAATTTGGAAAGGCGTAATCCCAATTCATATCTCCAGAAATATTTCACTCCCACAATCCGCAATCCGCATTGTGGGTGTGGAAATGCGGAAATAAAAAATCTCAATTCCGAGAAAATTACCTCCCGCAATCCGCAATCCTCATTCTGCATTGCAGATGAAGAAATGAGGAAACCCAATATTCCAATCTTATGGAAGTCGTCCTTCTGAAATCCTCAATCCGCATTGCGAGTGCGGAAAGGTCCTTACGGATGCAGAAAGGCCAAGACCATAGACCCCTGCTTCAACAATCTTCTAAGGCCAACTTCTAAGGGTCATAAATCCATCATCCTTTGTCCAAATGGGACAAGGTCAGTATTGTTGGAAAGCTCTTGGATATCTCTATCCAATGGTATAACCTCCTACCCAATCTGAGCACTATATCCTTGTCAATTTCAAACTAAAATATGTCCTATAACTCCCCTATGTTCCTTTTCCCTTCTACCTTAATCTCTGCTCCATTTCTTCCAAGTATTCCCTCCTTCATCTGATCCACAAGGGTGCATGTTCTTCTCCAAGTATAGGATGGAATGTCTTGCATAGTTACTAGACTTAGCCCAATTCCTCAAAGCACAATTCAAAATTAATATCAAGGGGCCTGCTAATAGGCATAAGCATGCTCCCTGAACACAAGGAATGAGACATGATTCACACAAATAGAATGTCATACATGTACATATCCTTCTCAGGCAGAGTGATGAAGGCATGAAGGGCTTATCCCTATACCTCAAGCATGATTACATACAAGCACCAAGGTAAATACAAGGATGAAGAGGTGCAATGGGAATGATAAATGGAAAAGGTAGGCAGATTCATGTATATTATGTTGAGATATTGTAACTTCAAAGAATATTATAATTTTACTTTATTATTCCGGAGATGTTTCATTCCTCCTTGAAGATCTTATTGTATATCCGGAGATGTTTATTCCTCCGTCGGAATGTGGTAACTTGGGTTATTAGACTTCCCTAGTGGGGGTCGGCCCTATATGTGTTATGTGGGTCAAAGGGTTATTAGACCACCCTAGAGGGGTCGGCCCAGTCAGTTGTAGTGGGGTATTTAACCCATTAGTTAAATACGAGCCTACATGTCTTGTGTAAAAGACAAGCCGGAGTAGTGTATAAATAGAGGAGGTGTATTCCTCATTTATCACACACACTCACTCACTTGAGAGTGGCGCACTTGTGGAGGAGAGGTCTGCTTTGGAGAAGGAGGAGCTTATGCTCAGGGTTTTCATCTTTGTATATTGTTGGTCATCTATATTGAGGAAGCTTTGCTGGGTCGTCTACCCCATAAGGGTTTCCCAGGATAAATCTGTGTCTCTTGTGTTTATGCTGTGCTTGTTGTTTCTTCAGCTATCCTGTATATGCTATTATTGTGAAATGGAATGTAATGCTGCTATTTTCTGTCTTAGCATATTAAATCTTAACATGGTATCAGAGATAACCAAAAGGAAGGCAATGTATGGCACTTACGACACTTGCTTTACTTACGACAATTTGAAGGTTAGGGTTTTATATAGCAAAAACCAGTCATCGTGGAACTTTCACCATAAATCCATTTTGGCGAAGGTTCAGGATCTGAAACCTTTACAGGTCGTACATAACATCTCCAGGTATATTGTGTCCAAAGGAAACTCTCAGATTCGTTGTACTTTGTAAGTTATGGTCAGTACAAGTTAGGGTTTCTGCCTCTTCCAGATCTCAGTCAAAATCAGGTGACCTAGGAAAAAAGGTCATAACTTGGGCTAGGAAGCTCCAAATGAAATTTCGTAAAAATTGACAGGTAGTAAACAGGCTGTACTATCTCAGAAAAGTGTTTAGAGGCAGAAGTTGAACCAATGACACGTGGCATGCCGTACAAGTTCGCTCTCCTGTTTTATCCCATAAACAGGTCACGTTGCGACACTTGGAATAACTTGGGCTAGGAAGATCCAAATGAAATTTCGTAAAAAGTGACAGGTAGTACACAGACTGCACTATCTCAGAAAACTTTATCAGAGGCTGAAGTTGAACCAGTGACACGTGGCATGCCATACAAGTTCACTCTCCTGTTTTACCACATAAACAGGTCACGTTGCAACACTTGGCATAACTCTCTCTCAGAAAATCCAATTGAGGTCAGACCTGTCGAGATGGAAAGATGATAGGTCAGGCTACCATAGAAAAAGTTTTCAGACCCTGTGGAGTGAAAATTTCAGAGTTACAACAGAAACAATCAGGTACATATTTCTGTTAAAACATAATTATTTTTGGAGCACCTTCATTCATGGCTTCCAGAATTTAGGGTTTCGGAGAAAGTTAGAATTTTTGGAATCGGAATCCACGGTTGAATGCTACTCAGGAAAATCAAAATTTAGAGACCAAGATCGAATTTTTTGGTTGGGTAGAAGACCGGGCTTGATCAAACCCCAGTTCAGGATTTTGATTGGAAAGATGGAAAATTAGGGCTTCAGCAAAAGTTGGAATTTTTGAAGTCTGTAACCACGGTTGGAAGCTCCTCAAAAAAATAAGAGTTTAGAGCCTTGGATCGAACCTTTTGATTGGGCAGAAGGGTGGGCTTCATCAAACCCTAGTTTGGGTTCCTGTCCAGAAGATCCAGAAGTTTCGAAGGCAATTTTGAGGGGTCAAATTTGGAGATTTCAAAATTGAAGTATGCTAGCAAGACACATCCTTCCATCCATTCAGAAGTGTGAAAGTCAAAGATTGAATTTTTAGGGTTTCTCTAGCAAACCCTAATCATGCTCCAGATCAAGTTTCATGGGGAGTTGAGGCTAAGGCCTTACATAAGAAGACTACAAGAAGTCTCGACAGGTATGACTTAAGGAGGCTCAGGTATGTCTTGAAATCTGATTCTTGATCAAGTTCATGATGTGTTTGTCTTCATATTATTTATTAGTACAATCTTGATTAATGTTAGAATTGTCTTATCACCCTAGTAACAGTATGAATGCATGTGAATGATCTAAGACATTCATTGATTAGGGCTATACGATTGTACTAATGCATTATGGTGTTGTATGAGGTTGATGTTGTCTGCTAACAAGATACAGGTACATCACAAAAGACAAATCAAGTTCTATGACCATGACAACATGAAGACAAAGACTCATCCATAATCTTTGTTCTACTTACGAGGTATGTATGACTTTGTTATATTATGATTAACCTATGAGACATGCAGGTTCTAGCTCAGGATCTCTAAATCATTGAAGAGATTGTTTAGGTATGTTGTACATAACTAAGCAGGTATACTAATCCAGGTATGTTTTCCTATGTCAAGTTAGAATCTTACCTTGTGTTAGGATCCCTTATATAAGTATACTTGGTATGATTGGTTATGCTTATTCATAAAGTTAGTAATCAAGGGTTTATGCATATTATGTCTCTTATCTTGGTGATTTAATTAACCAGAAGAGTACTATGATCAAACAAGAATATGCATGAGTAAAAGAAGACTTCCTTGAAACCCTGAATACTAATGATCATGACTATACATATTCAAGATTATTTAGAATTAGAATGTTTTGATAATATTGAGAATATACTAATGAATGTATGTTTGTGTATGAGATCATGAGGATGACACTAGTGCACACTTGAGCATGCACAATGGCACAGAATGAATAGAAGTTCAAAAGACATATAGAAGATCAAGCGGGAGGAAACCACACAAACATAAAAGATAAGTATTTGAGTTGTTATTTGAAATAGTAAATGATATTGCTTGTATGCATATTTGTATTCCTAGAATATATCATGCTGAGTGTAAACATTCATAGAGCATTGAAACAGTATACTACTAATATGCATATGATTGGTAAGTTGGACAAACATTCCATTGTTGCTTGTCTAGAATGAAACCTCTTTGCTAACATGCTGAGAGCTGTGCACACTCTCGATAGTATGTTCTGGTAGAGATGGAAGGCATCTAGATAGCCACTGTATGCATACAGAATATGGAAAAGTGTTGTGCCAAAGTATTGGTCAAAATAGTTGCATAACTATGTAAATGATATCTATATGCATAATAGGTTATCATGAAAATATGATTTGATGAGTATGAAGTATTACTAATCATGTACTTAATTTTGATTTGTAGGAAAGATCATGATGAATGATGAACACTGAAAAAGCGATAGATGTTCAACAAAAGATTTACAAATCAAACACACTATAGAAGGCTTGTGGCTAGAAGATTCTCTTAGAAAGAGGAAGAGAATCATGATGAGATGTTTGCTACAAGTGGCTAGATAAGACCATTCTCTTAATGGTGTAATTAAAGAAGAAGTGTGAATCAGGTTCTGTATGGGTTCCCAGGATCGATAATCAATTGATGAGCTTAATGATCACCATGGGTGATGAGGATCTCAACCTTTGCTAAAGGTTGAATATTGTTTCTATACACAGATGACATGGATGCAAGAAGGAAATCACCACAGAGTTCAAATGATATTGAGGCTCATATCAGTAGACCCATCTAACGAGACATGGCACAGATAGATATGCAGAAGATCATTCAATGCAGAGTGTGAATGATGTTCAGTCACAAAGGGAGAATTGACAGTTTCTTGATAAGCTTGGGCTTTACCAAAAGTAAAGTTGTTCCTAACCTTTACCTTAAGGTTGTGGATGATGAACCTATCATACCATTATTGTATGACAATGATCTCTTTCTGACAAAGAATGAGAAATGGATCATGAAAAGAAAGAAGAAGATGGTTGCAGAAATGAAAATGAAAGATCTCAGATTGATGCATTACTTCCTAGGTCTGGAAGTATGGCAAGGCTCAGAAGGAATATTTCTCAACCAAGGAAAGTATGCTGAGAAATATTAAAAGGACTTGATGTGTTGGTATGGCCACTCTTGAAGTTGTTAGCAGATGACTCATCAGAGTTAGTGGATAGAACTCTATACAGACAAAATAATGAGTCATTGATGTGTCTAACGAATACTAGGTCAGATATATGCTTTGCTGTGAATACCTTGAGTCAGTATCTAGTGGAAACTAGATGTGTTCACCTGATAAGATGCAAATCATGTGATACAATACCTAAAGGATACAATAGACTTTGATCTATGTTATCTTGGAGATCATGACTTCAGATGGATACACAGATGTTGATTGGGCAGGAAGTGTATCAGATAGGAAGAGCACATCGAGAGGATGTTATTGTCTGGGATCAACCATGATCTCGTGGTTGAGCAGGAAACAATCTAGTGTGGCTCTTAGCACAAGCAGAATATATGGCTGCTTGCTCTGCTAAGTTATGAAGCAGTATGGCTTCAGGATTGTTTGACTTAGAGATAGACCCAACTATGATCCTATGTGACAAACAGAGTTGTATCAAGATGGTAGAGAATCTAGTGTTCCAAGATATGGTGTAGAAAGGAACCAAAAGTTTGAATTTGTAACAAGTTACCAATGTACTAACCAAACTTCTACCAATCTGATGTACTAACCAAACCTCTACATCAAGTAAAGTTTTCCGAGACAAACTTAATATAGTTCAGAAGGACCCTCCTCAAAAGGGGGAGTGATGTGATAACTCATGATGAGATTGCTTGCATCGACAGTGAGGTCGATGATGAGGATACCTATATTAGTGATGCCGACAGAGAGGTTGGTGGATGGTCCTTAGACAGGGTCTAAGGTGACAAGGGGATTGCATCATCCTTGAACATATGTTCTAAAGAGAGCCGTAGACGTATGTCTTCGAGAATGAAGTCCTTGGTGGACATGATAGGATTGCATCATCCTCAAGAGAGCCGTAGACGTATGTCTTCGAGAATGAAGTCCTTCGTGGGCATGATAGGATTGCATCATCCTCAAGAGAGCTGTAGACATGATGTCTCTGAGAATGAAGTCCTTGGTGGACATTTGGGGATTGAATCATCCCTAGACTTCAGTCCTAAAGTGAGCCGTAGACAGATGTCTCCGAGAAAGAAGAGGGATTATATCATCCTTGAACACATGTTCTAAAAAAGAGCCGTAGACATGATATCTCTGAAAATGAAGTCCTGAATGAACAGGTAGGGGATTGTATCTTCCTCGGACTTAGGTCCCAGAATTGATCCGTAGACTGATGTCTCCGAGAATTGAAGATAGGACTGCATTGTCCCTGGACCTCAGTTCAAAATGTACGTGACGGGATTGCATCGTCCCTAGACATGAGACTTGTCTTAAATTGATAAGGACTGATCATCCTGGAACTGGATCGGGATTGCATCGTCCCTAGACATGAGACTTGTCTTAAATTGATAAGGACTGATCATCCTGGAACTGGATCGGGATTGCATCGTCCCTAGACATGAGACTTGTCTTAAATTGATAAGGACTGATCATCCTAGAACTGGATCGGGATTGCATCGTCCCTAGACATGAGACTTGTCTTAAATTGATAAGGACTGATCATCCTGGAACTGGATCGGGATTGCATCGTCCCTAGACATGAGACTTGTCTTAAATTGATAAGGACTGATCATCTTGGAACTGGATCGGGATTGCATCGTCCCTAGACATGAGACTTGTCTTAAAGTGATAAGGATTGATCATCCTGGAACTTGATCTAGATTGTATCATCCATGGACCTATGTCCTAAAGAGAGCGGGATTGATCATCCTGTAATATGATCGTGTGAGTTGCAGGATATGCTGCTATGTATTAGTGAGAATACATGCTTTTGATGATAGATGTATTAGTGAGAGTACATGCTTTTGATGATAGATGTATTAGTGAGAGTACATGCTTTTGATGATAGATGTATTAGTGAGAATACATGCTTTTGATGATAGATGTATTAGTGAGAATACATGCTTTTGATGATAGATGTATTAGTGAGAATACATGCCTTTGATGATAGATGTATTAGTGAGAATACATGTTTTGATGATAGATGTATCAGTATGGATACTAATGCAGATGATCGAGATGCTGTAGATCGAGATGATCCAGATGCTGTAGATCGTGATGATCTAGATGCTGTAGATCGAGATGATCCAGATGTTGTAGATCGAGATGATTCAGATGCTGTAGATCGAGATGATCCAGATGCTGATGCTGTAGATCGTGATGATCCAGATGCTGTAGATCGTGATGATCCAGATGCTGTAGATCGAGATGATCCAGATGCTGTAGATCGTGATGATCCAGATGCTGTAGATCGAGATGATCCAGATGCTGTAGATCATGATGATCCAGATGCTGTAGATCGTGATGATCCAGATGCTGTAGATTGAGATGATCCAGATGCTGTAGATCGAGATGATCCAGATGTTGTAGATCGAGATGATCTAGATGCTGTAGATCGAGATGATCCAGATGCTGATGCTGTAGATCGTGATGATCCAGATGCTGTAGATTGTGATGATCCAGATGCTGTAGATTGAGATGATCCAGATGCTGTAGATCGAGATGATCGAGATGTTGTAGATCGAGATGATTCAGATGCTGTATATCGAGATGATCCAGATGCTGATGCTGTAGATCGTGATGATCCAAATGCTGTAGATCGAGATGATCCAGATGTTGTAGATCGAGATGATCCAGATGCTGTAGATCTTGATGATCCAGATGCTATAGATCGAGATGATCCAGATGCTGTAGATCGAGATGATCCCGATGCTGATGATCGTATGATGACGATGCTGATGGTCATGAGGATCTAGATGTTGATGTTGTTGTAGCTGTTCGAAGTGCTACAGAAGATAAAGACTCAGTACTGAAGATGTTGATGTTCCAGTATTGAAGATGTTCCAGTAACTGCTCGAGTTACTAATGATGTTGAGAAAGCTTCCAATGATTTATAGATGTATCATGTATGATGTCGATGACTCCTTGCTCGTGCAGATGCTGTTATAATATCCTTCTCGTTAAGGGGGAGTGTTGAGATATTGTAACTTCAAATAATATTATAATTGTACTTTATTATTCCGGAGATGTTTCATTCCTCCTTGAAGATCTTATTGTATATCCGGAGATGTTTATTCCTCCATCGGAATGTGGTAACTTGGGTTATTAGACTTCCCTAGTGGGGTTCGGCCCTATATGTGTTATGTGGGTCAAAGGGTTATTAGACCACCCTAGAGGGGTTGGCCCAGTCAGTTGTACTGGGGTATTTAACCCATTGGTTAAATACGAGCCTACATGTCTTGTGTAAAAGACAAGTCAGAGTAGTGTATAAATAGAGGAGGTGTATTCCTCATTTATCACACACACTCACTCACTTGAGAGTGGTGCACTTGTGGAGGAGAGGTCTGCTTTGGAGAAGGAGGAGCTTATGCTCAGGGTTTGCATCTTTGTATATTGCTGGTCATCTATATTGAGGAAGCTTTGCTGGGTTTTCTACCCCATGAGGGTTTCCCAGGATATATCTGTGTCTCTTGTGTTTATGCTGTGCTTGTTGTTTCTTCAGTGATCCTGTATATGCTATTATTGTGAAATGGAATGTAATGCTGCTATTTTCTGTCTTAGCATATTAAATCTTAACAAGTACCAAGGTAAATACAAGGATGCAGAGGTGCAATGGGAATGATAAATGGCAGAGGTAGGCAGATTCATGCATCAACAAACCAAAGGGAAACTATAAAATTATGCATCCTTACATCTAACATGTATCCAACATTCAACATGGCATAACAACAACATATTTACAGACTTAACACAACCATATATAGGCACACAGTCCTATTCATCCATGAACCATTCCCATAAGCAAATAGATGCATGCATAATTAGACACATACTATGAAACCAAATCTATTCAATGCATCTATAACCTGCAAGATTAGTCCTCATATTAACTCAAGCAATGGTGAATCATTACAACATGCATTCAAATTCCTATTCATGCTCATAAATAGCTTCCTATTTACCCATTTCCATGTAATCATTCAATCATTAACTTGAACAGAATAAGCATACATAACACATGAAATATCATCATTTAAACACCACTAAGGAACTTATATATGGAACAAAGCTGTCCCAAGCAACTGGATAAGTGAGGACAAATTTCCACCCTACCTTAGGTCTCTATCCATCCTATACTCTTTCAAATGTGAGACCACCCTCGAGTTGGGTTGTGTATCCACTAAGGAGGGATAATGGGCGCTCTCACAGTCAAGGTTCCATCCCAATTCTAATCCAATCATCTGGTTAGGTTTATCTAGCACCCAAGGGGACAAGGATGGTGTTTCTAAGAAGTGACCTCACCCACAGAGATATAGGAATCTTAGAAACTCAATCAATATGGCACACTCATTACCTACCTCACCCAACACCAAGGAGTCCCTTTTCTATGCTACATAGTCCCTCAAGGCCCCTTCTCTCCAGTGCTCCTCAAGGTGGCATAGAAGGGACCAAACCACTAGTTTTCATGAGATGTTTACCCTTACTGATTTGTCAAGCAGATCCAACCTTAGGATGACCTTCTTCTCTATTATTCAAACTGGTTCTTCATAGGGCCGTGGCCTAAACTCTGCTCTGCAATTCAATCTTTTGCAAACAGATATGGGTGTTCACATAGGTTCTCTAAGCCATTCCCGTTCTATAATTTATCCCCACAAACATATCTATGGTTGTTCCAACCAGTTTCCATTCTTACCCAGGGCTCTCTTTGCACATTCGGCTCTGTACATTCGGCTCACATAGAAATTGTGATTTTCTCATGTTTCTCTCACGGGTGGGTTCTGCATATGCGTGAATGCCTTGGGTTGTTGGTCAACAATGGTTATCAAAACTGATGGGTAAATTTCCAGACGTGGATTGGCTTAAGGGACAAGCAAGACAGAGGACCATACCCTTCATATGGATTTGTAGTTGCCCCATCCTCCATCAAATTCATGGGTCTACTTTTCTCACCCACCCTCTTACAGTTGCATTAATGTCAGCATGGAGAGTCAAATGGGTTCACAGTTGGACATGTGGCAGCATGGGTACCAATCCCATAACCCCCTCACCTCTCTCTAGTGGATACACATGCCCCCCTTCTCATTGGTTTCCTCCTTAGCGAGCTTCTTGGGCATTTCATTGCAATAATTAATAATTACATCATTTACAATTATCTCATGGCTTAATATCACATTGATTATCAAACTGTCTAATATTTGTCTATGCAAATGAACCTGAACATCCACTAGTGGGGCCTTGTCCTTGAGCTCCACACTAGGGTAAACACACCTTGCAATATTTACATAACAACCAAAATAGATTAAGGAAATAATGAGGGATATTACAGGTAATAACTCAACCTCTCCTAATATAAATAAGACCAACATCCTACAATAATCATACTATGTTACTATTTTTATTCTTAGAGTTTCATCATCAAATGACTAGATTGGGAAACCTAGTTTCTTGTAAAAACTTGTCATATCCCACATATCATAGCAATGTATTAATCAAACTAGCAATTAATTCGTCAATTATTGATTCATATATTACCCTTTTCTCTTTTGAGATCAAGGATATCATGGTCAATTAAGTACCACAAGTATATGGTGATTACTAGCCCCTCTAACCTGTGGGTTAGTCTCATCAAAACATAAGATCATGTATAATAGTTTGTTGTTTCCACGTAATTACCAAGTTTTCAACTATTAAACAATGTAAACATGATAATCTATTCGTCATGTGCATAGCTCCCATTTATTCATTTAATAAAAAAATGATAGTTTTTATAAACGCATTGGCTCCAACGAAATTTTAAAAATGTTGTTTAGCTGTCAAAACCTATTATATTGTAAAATGAGAACCCGCACAAGATCTCATTTTTTTGAGGTCACATTTAGTAGTTGTTTTTACGTATGTTTTGAAAAGTGGTGCTACTGGTAGCACCTTTTTTTTCTAGGCTAAATTTACAACTTTTTTGAAATCCCGTTGGGTGCTCTTGTAGTCAACCCCCAATCGAGGGCTAAAATTACAACTTGATTGATGTATTCATTTTAACAGTTGACATCAATGTTAACAAAATGGAAAAAATCAACTTGTAACTCAAAAAGAGGTGCTACCAATAGCATCCCTTTACTTTGTCAAGTTACACTTGCTTAGATTTGTTTTTTAAGAAAAATAAAATGAAAAAAAACACATTAAAGAAAACAAAATTAAATAAAAAACAAAGTGAAAAAGCATATTAAAAAATTCAAAATTTATAAAAATAAATAAATAAAACAAAATGAAAAAGAAAATAAAAAAATTGAAATAAAAATTCAAAAAGTTATAAAAGTTTCAAAAAATTATAAATTTAATATAAAACCAAGGTTAAAAAAAAATTATAAAAAAGGTGAAAAACATTCAAATCAAAACAAATTAAAAAAAAAAAATTTATTGAAAATTTTAAAATCTACCAAAAACATTTATAAAATTAAAAAAAAAAGATGTAAAAAAAGAAAAAATCAAAAATAAATAAATTAATTAAAAATTAAAAAACAAAACAAAACAAATTTATAAAAAAAATTAAAAATTTTTAAATTAAAAAAAAAATCAAACCCTCCATCCTCACATTCCCTCCCCTTCCCCTCACTCTCCATCCCCCTCTCCCTCCACCATCTCCCCATCCTACCCATCCTTTGGGTGCACGAGGGGCTACAATGCCACTCCCTCATGCACCTAAAGGGCCACCCAAGGGGCTGAGCTATTCTTAGAATACAAATATTATGATAATCACCCTGGTCCTATAGTGTTCCTTTAGGAACACAAGGGAGTGGCATCGCCACCCCTCATGTGCCCAAAGGTGTAACGTCTCCATCCCTTCATTTGGACAACAGGAGGGGACATTCAATGAATTGGGGCCTCTAAATTTCTCCCATAAGCAGAATTACAAATTCATAATAGCTAAAATGCATGTGCAGACATGGAAATAAAAACACACAACAGAAATAAAATTGATCCACACACACACAACATGCAATTTCAAGCATAATTGTCATAGGAATATAAATAAAAATCATTGTAAATCAAATACATAAGAATACTTATCTTTAAACAAAGAATATCCAAGCAACTGGTTGTGTAAGAGCGATTTTCCACCAGCCATAGGAACTTTGTCCAACATATACTCTTTTTGTTGAGAGGCCACCCCCAAGTTGGGATATGAGGCCACCAGGGAAAAGGAAACACCTACAGGCTTCTATCTCTCATCCCACAACCCATTCTGCTCATTGTGCTTAGCCAAAAATCTCAACTAGAGCTCTACAGGGAACTCACTAATCCATCACAGCCGTGGTACTCCTTACAACTACCCCACACAACATAAGGAAGGAATTTATCTTCACTGATCCACACTACCCTCAGGAAATCCAACCATTACATTGCTTACGAGTGTGTGCAGTAAGAGTCCAACCTGTTGTATGATAATGGAGAACCTCCTGCAACATTAATCCATGGCTTGTCAAGCATCCAAAAGTAGCATAAATCAATGGGTAAAGGTTCCTAACTTGCCCAACCTTCATTCTCACCTACATCCATCTATTTCCCCTTACAAAAATGCAGCTTTGTCTTCAAAATTGAATTTCATGGTTTAACACAGCCTAGTAATGAACATGAGCAGCAATGGAAACTCTACACAGTGTAGGAACATCCATGAAAGAATGAGAAAAATCAAAAGAGTGTTGAATCCAAGGGATATGAGGTAAGGGTGAAAAGATAACTGCCATATCTTCTAACCATAAAATAAATAGGACTACTGATAGCTGACATAACTATCACAACCCTCATGCTTCAATAACTACATGAAGTGACATTTCCCACCAACCTCACATATGCATTCAATGATTGGATTTAATAGTCAAGAGAAGGTAATTGGCTTATTTAAAGCACATGGCAGATTTTGGATGAGTTCTAAGGTTGACACATGGAAACATAGGATTTGGTTTCTCCATAGGCCCCATTTCCTCTTCCCCTCTAGTGGAATCATAACCGCTCTAGTGCTCTTTACACATACATCTTGGACCATTTTATTAATTTTCAACATAATATTTACATACATTTTGAATTGGCATGATAAGACAATCATATGGTCCAAATAAAATATATACATCATACATTCCTAGCCATTCACTAGTCGGGCCTTGGCCTTGATCTCCACTCTAGGAATCCATACTCGCATATTTACATCATTTACATCATTTACATAATTTTGATTAAATACATTCCAAGTCAAAATTGGGGGTATTACAAAAGGGCCTCCCAAGGGACAGGTAGGAGGGGGAGAGGGTGGAGGGGGAGGGAGAGGACAAGGAGAGAGGTAGTGGGAGGGAAGGCAGAGGAGGGGGAGGGGCTTGATTTTTTATTTTTTTACCTTTTTTTTATAAATTTCATTTTTTTATAAATTGCGTTTTTTAAAGATTTTTTTTCATTTGTTTTTTATAAAAAAAAAATAGATTTTCAATTTTTCATTTTTTTTAATTTGTTTTGTTTTGATTTTTTTTCACTTAAAAAAAAATATCTTTCTTTGAATTTTTTTATATCAATTTTATAATTTTTTATAACTTTTATAATTTTTGAATTTTTTTAATAAATTTTGAACTTTTTAATTTGATGTTTCACTTTTATTATTTTTTTCTTTTAATTTTTTTTAAGTGTTTGTGGGTTTCTCTTTTTTTAATTTGGTTTTCTTTCGAGTTGTTTTAATGTGTTTTTTTTTAATTTTTTGTGTTTTTATTTTTCTAAAAAAAATAAATTTTTCGAGGGTTGATTTCAAGGTTTTGATTGCAACAACATGGATTGTTCATGCCAAGGTTTCAAACATATATGCAATTTTGACCTTGACTTAAAACAAGGGTGATTCCATAAGGTCCATTTTTCAATTCGTGGGTTGTTTTAGGGTTTCAATTGCAACGAAACCACTTGGGGATACCAAAAAGTTGTAATTTTAGCCTAAGAAAAAAGGGGGTAATACTGATATCACCACTTTTTTCTTTGGGGTTGTTTTTTGGGTGTTTTTTACACAAAATATGAATTTTTATGGCCAAAGTTCTCATTCTTTGTATATAGTTCTCGTTCTGTAGTATATCGTGTTTCGAGTCAAAATATGAGATGTTACACTACTATGTTGTGAAGATAATTACAACACTTATAGAATATTGCCAGAATTGGGGTTGTAGATGTTACACAATAGACATACAAATTCATGGAGAAATTGATGGATCTAAAAAATATTTGACCTTGGAATTATACTTAAAACTTGCTATATTCTAAAGGATCCCAAAACTAGTTGTTCATTTTCAGTCCCAGTTCTACAAATAGGGCAACTAGACTGCAGACTGATCTCTTACAGTAAGTTACTCGTTTTTCCCAGTAATGTTATTCTGACATTTTCAATGTTTAGAGGTATTGTGAATTTTTCACTGTTTGGATTAGAAGAATATTTAAATCCCTTTAAGGAAATCAGTAGGAAAAGGATTTTAGAGAGTTCTTAGTCAATACATTACTTATAGGAGGAAAAGGGATTTGATGATATGAAGAATTTATGCGTATACATTTTTTTAATGATCATTGAAATTTATTAAAAGAGTAAACAAAATCTGGTTCAGACATGCTTTCCAAATATTTATTTTTTGGGTGGATTGAAGCCTCCATTCAATGTACTCGCTCCATTTGACTCAAATGAGCGGGTGACGGCCGGGAGGTATTACCGACTTGTACCAACTACTCCATTCACCTACCTTGGATGAATTTATCCACTTCCCTCACTCACATAACTATATCCTTCCTACATTGCCCATTCCTCAACCTCACCATATGTATAAGTATCCTGCATTCATGCTCTCCCTTTGCTTGATCATTTGTTGCAACCTCCTTCCAATCACATTTCTGAGTGATATCAATATAAGATATAATGTCATAATCTATATCATAAAGAGAGCAACAACCACAAATTCATGAGGCCGATGGAATTGTGTCCACCACCAACATTTCCCCTTCTCGATCCCTTGGAAGATAAGACCCTTGACCACATCATCATTCCTACACACTAGAAGAAGGCTACAAATGCCATGTAATGCACCCATTATGAGGAAGTGAGGAATATGATTGCATAATTAAATGCAACTCACAAAGTGGTGTTACTATGGAAAACTCTCACCGTTGCAGAAGTGGCCATTGTGACTCACAGGGAAGTGGTGAAGGTGGAGTTAGATGAGGAAAGTGATAAGAAGAGAGTGGAATAGAGATACCAGTGGGTGGCCAACAACGTCGCCAAGGTTACAACTAGCGTCAGAGCCATGTCGAATCGCAGAACTGATAAGGCAAAAGATCTCCAAAAAGAGTTGATTTGTTTCCCCAATGCAGGTGTCATGGGGAAGGAACAATTGTGCCTACTATTGGAGTACATGAAGGTGACCATGCTTGTTCGAACAAAAACCTTAATGCAGGGATATTCAGGAATCCAATGGGAAATCCTAGACGATCTCTGAAATATCATAGGATGTAACATCACACCCAAGTTTCCTCTCAGAGAAATAATCACCACCTTAGGTGATTTGAGTCTCCTTGCCTACATTGTTGGATTGCTCACCACTTTCCCCAGCTCAAGAGCCCTCGCGCTAGATGATTACAATTTGGATTCCATGGAGGCCTTCCAAAAAGGGATCATTCCAAAGCCATTTAAGCTGCATCCTAAGGAAGGACTAGCTCTTGTCAAGGACATAGCATTGGGATCCACCATGGCTGCTTCTAGCTGCTTCGACACTAATGTGTTGGCCATGCTAGATGAGATTCTGCTGGCTCTCTTCTATGAAGTGATGAAAGGAAATCCAAGGTTCGTAGAACCATTAATCCACCAATTGAAGCTACGATCATGATGGAATACCTCCTCGATGTGAGCGACTATGTCAAAGAAACAACTCGTTTCCATGAGAGAGATCCATTGAGCAAGTGGAAGAAGGACCGATACACTACGCAAACATCATGGAGATAGATAGATAGATGAAGGGATTATGGGTTTAGAGAGATAGATTGATGGTTTGGGGTTTAAAGAGATATATCAGGGGCTTAGGGGCTTAGAGATAGATAGATAGATAGAGAGAGAGAGAGAGAGAGAGAGAGATTGGGAGGGTGGTTAGTGGTAGGGGTTATCAGTAGGGGGATTATGGGAGAGAGAGAGATTAGGGGTTAAGGGTTTGGAGATAGAGAGAGAGAGAGATCGGTGGGTTAGGGATTTAGAGATAGGTAGATATATAAATAGGTAGAGAGAGAGAGATAGATATATAGGGGTTGGTTAGTTGTAGGAGTAGGAGAGAGATCAATAGAGAGAGGGGGGGGTCAAGGGTAAGGGGAGGAGTAATGGCAGAGAGAGAGAGAGAGAGAGATGGATGGCTAGGTGGTTAGTGGTAGCGTAGAGAGAGAGTAAGAGTGGGGGGTAGTGGGAGGAGAGTGAGGAGTGGGGGGGTTGGAGAGAGAGAGAGAGAGAGAGATATTTATATCGGGCATTTGGGGTTTTAGAGAGAGAGAGAGATGATTAGGGATTTAGATATATAGAGAGAGGGAGATCGAGGGCTTACGGGTTTAAGATATAGATAGAGAGAGAAGGGGGGTGGTTAGTGGTATGGATAGGAGAGATATTGGGAGAGAGAGAGAGATAGATGTGAAAGGTGTTTTATGTCATGCAGAAATAACATGCATGCATTATTAACATGCATGTATTATTAAAGCATGTGCATTTCTTTCCCATCACTAACATGGGTGTTAGTAGTAGGGGGAGGGGGATTAGGAGAGACAGGAGAGTTGTTAGGGGGTTGGGGGGGAAATATATGGGTGTGGGTTAGGGGTAGGTGGAGTATTAGGTGAGAGAGAGACTGGGAGAGGGATTAGTAAGGGTTAGAGGGGGAGGGGAGAGAAATATGGGGGGGGTGGTTAGGTGTAGGCGGGTAGGAGGGGGGCTAGGGACAAATAAATGGAGTATAGTGGGTTAGTAAGGGTTAGAAGGGATGAAGGGGGGGAGAGAGAGAGAGATAGGTAGAGAGAGAGAGAGAGAGGAGGGGGGGTTAGTTGCAGTGGGAGGAGATGAGGGGTGATTAGTGGTAGGGGGAAGGGGATTAGGAGAGATAAAGAGAGGGGGGGAGTCAGGGGTAGGGGGAGTAGGAGAGAGAAAGAGATGGAGTGGGGGTAGGGGTAGGAGGGTGAGGAGTGTGGTGGTTGGGGGTAGGAGGAAGGATTAGGAGAGATAGATATGGGGGTTAGGGGTAGGTGGAGTTGGATAGAGAGATAGGGGAGAGAGGGAGGGAGACAGAGAGAGAGAGAGAGAGAGAGAGAGAGAGAGAGAGAGAGGTAAGGGGTTTAGAGAGAAAGAGAGATCGGGGTTATGGGTTTAGAGAGAGAGATATATCAGGGGGTTAGGCGTTTATAGAGAGAAATACTTAGAAAGAGGGGTGGGTGTTGGTTAGTGGTAGGAGTAGGAGAGAGACCGAGAGAGTAAGGGGGGGTGGTTAAGGATAGGGGGGACTAGAGGGGAGAGGGAGAGAGGGAGAGAGAAAGGGATTGGGATGTGGTTAGGGGAGGGGGATAGGGGATAATGAGAGAGAGATGAGGGTTGTTAGGGGGTTGGAGAAGAGAGAGATGGTTTGGGTATTGGGTAGGTGGAGAGAGAGAGAGAGAGAGAGAGAGAGAGAGAGGGTTACTAAGGGTTAGGGGGAGTAGGGGAGAGAAAGAGAGAGAGAGGAGGGGGGTTAGTGGCAGGGGGAGGAAAAGGGGAGGTTAGTGGTAGGGGGGAGGGGGATTAGGACAAATAGTGAGGGAGGGATATTCTCTCTCTTAGTAACAAATAATCACAGAGATCTATTTAACACAAATGAATGATCACCATTTTGGAGGGTAATCAGAATGATCAGACTTATTGAATATTTATGGAGAGAGAGAGGGGGGGGTAGTTTGTAAGGGATAGGGGGAGGAGAGGAGAGAGAGAGAGAGAGATGGGAAGTGGGGTTAGTGGTAGGGGGTATTGGGTGGTGGGGTTAGTGGTAGGGGGGATAGGGGGGTGGGGGTAGAGAGATATATATATATTTTTTGGATACATGGTTAGTGGTAAGGGGGAGGGGGGTTAGGAGAGACATAGAGAGGGGGTTATGGGTAGTTAGACTAGGAAAAAGAGAGAGATAGTGGTGAGGTGGGGTTGTTAGTGGTATGGAATTATATCTAGGGAGAGTATGGGAGAGATAGAGATTGAGGGGTTAGGGATTTAGAGAGAGAAAGAGAGACAAAGATCAAGTGTTAGGGGTTTAGAGAGAGAGAGAGCTGGTTTAGGGGTTTAGAGAGAGAGATATTGGGAAGGTAATTAGTGGTAGGGTGTTATTGGTAGGGGAGTAGGGGGGAGAGAGAGAGAGAGAGAGAGATGAAGTTGTTATGGGTTTAGAGATATAGATATAAAGTTGTTATGGGTTTAGAGAGAGAGAGATATTAGGGGTTAGGGGTTTAGAGAGAGAGAGAGAGAGAGAGAGAGAGAGATCGGGGTGTTATGTGTTTCGAGAAAGAGAGATAGAGATAGGGGGTGGTTAGTAGTAGGATTATAAAGAGATAAAGAGAGAGGGGGGTGGTTAAGGGTAAGGGGAGGATTATGGGAGAGAGAGAGAGAGAGAGAGAGAGAGAAA